>QVTF01025041.1:230000-235000 GCA_003573665.1 Oxygymnocypris stewartii | reverse complement strand
ACATTGCCCAACCCTACCAGTCTGTCTGAAATCCTGTGCTGACCAGCTGGCCACATCTTCACACAGATCTTCAACAGATTACTGGAGCTGTGAAAAGTCCCTTCATGCTTCAAATGCCCCACCATGATCCTCGTTCCAAAGAAACCCACAATTACAGGACTAAATGACTACAGGCCTGTGGCTCTAACATCTGTGGTCATGAAGGACATTACTGGACCCCTGCTGGATATTCATAAGTTAGCCTGTAGAGCAAACAGGTCTGTGAACGATGCAGTCAACATGGGACTGTATTGTGTTCTGCAACATCTAGACAGACCAGGGGCTTATGTGAGGATCATATCTGTGGTCTTCAGCTCGGCCTTTAGCACTATCATCCCAAAACTCCTCCTGTCCAAACTAACTCAGCTCTCCGTGTCCTCATCCGTCTGTCAGTGGATCAACAGATTCCTGACAGACAGACAGCAGCTCGTGATGCTGGGAGAAAACACATCCAGCACTCGTACGATCAGCACTGGAGCTCCTCAGGGCTGTGTTCTCTCCCCACTGCTCTTCTCCCTGTATACGAACGACTGCACATCTAAAGACCCCTCTGTCAAGCTCCTGAAGTTTGGAGACTTCCCACAGACAGGAGGTTAAGGAGCTGACTGTCTGCTGCAATCCCAACAACCTGGAGCTCAACATGCTCAAAACAGTGGAGATGATCATAGACTTCAGCAGAAACCCCCGTCACTCCCCCCACTCACCATCATGAATAGCACTGTGACTGCAGTGGAGTTATTCATGTTCCTGGGCACCACCATCTCTCAGGACCTGAAGTGGGACACTCACATAGACTCCTTTGTAAAAAAGGTCCAGCAGAGGCTGTAGTTCCTTCGCCATCTGAGGAAGCTCAACCTGCCACAGGAGCTGCTGAAACAGTTCTGTTCATCTCAGTTTTGTTCATCTCAGCTACCAAATCTGATCTCAGAAGACTACGGAGGGTAGTCCGGACTGATGAGTGAATCATTGGTACAACCCTCCCCACTCTCCAAGAACTGTACTCCTCCAGAGTCAGCCTAAAGAGCTGGTAAAATCACTCTAGACCCTCACATCCAGCACACTCCCTCTTTAAACCGTTACCATCTGATCGACGCTACAGAGCTCTGAGCACCAGAACGACCAGACACAGAACCAGTTTCTTCCCTCAGACAATCATCTCATGAACACTTGACAATGATTATACTACACACACTATTTATACACTTATTTATCTAACACACATACATAGTTTACATTTTGAATTTGCACGTAATACACCTGTACATACAACTGTCATAAGTAGCTGTCATACAACTGTCAATGTACAATTTGTATATTGTTATTTACTTGTAATATTTGTTTTTGTTCTGTCACTGTCATTCTGTTGCACTGTGGAGCTTCTGTCACAAAAACAGATTCCTCGTATTTGTAAACATACCTGGCAATAAAGCTCATTCTGATTCTGATTTAACCGAGGTGGGTGATTTCTGAGGTACTCGGTTATGAACTGAATCACATGCGTGTTGATTGGGTTTCTCACAGTCTAGTAAGAGTATTAGAAATCATGATGAGGTTGGAGCTCCTCACCTGCTGGACTGGTGAAGATGTGTCATCTTCTTCTGCTCTTCTGTCCTCTCCATCATCTGCACAAACACACACCACAGCAAACATGAGACGTCAGCGCCATCCAGGGGTCAGGATTCACATTAACTTACAGATACAACATACAATGGCTTTCATTGCTTCACACTCTGTGTTTCCAATTCTTTTAATAAAGACCAAACAATAATGAATAATATCATGATACAGTATATCATCTAAATGGATGAACAATCAATGATTTTACTGATGAAATCAACATCGATATGATCAACATTATAGACTAATTCAAATTTCAGATGTAGTACATTTAGTCAAGCATGTGCATGGGTCACACTCTTATTAAAACCTCTCATTAATTAATTACAGAGTCGCTGTTAAAATGACCATTAGCTTTCGACGCTTCTGTGTAATTATTTCTCTGAGATTTACAGTCATACCATTGTACTCGCTAGTAAACAAGAAAATTACACGAGTGTTTTAAATACTTAATGAGTAAAAAATCCAAAGATTGCCTCCGAAATCAATACACTCTGAATAATTAAACAGCATAATTAATGCACCTCATATAAGTTCATGCTTTCCCCAATAGCGGCTATAAAAATATTGCTGTGCAGATGATAACATTATACCCAGGCCTTTAATGCGTTTCAAATGCAAAACTGATTGAAGTTTAGCAGCGGAGATGAGCCGGCGTAGCAATAATGGGCTTCTTTGAATATTTTATGAAAATCGTTCACATTTATTAACTGTAGTCCAAAAGCCCGACTGTAAGCAGGAGCGTAATGTAACAATAAACACTTAAATGTGATTGAGAGAAGGGCTCGTCTCATAAAAATGCTAAATTACATTAAATACAGCATTTTAAAGCCTGCCTTCATTAAAGCGGTGGATGGGGGGGGTGACGGCGTGAAGCCGCTGTTAGTTAACAGCCTTTATTCCTCTGCTAATTAAACACTGCTTCTCTTCACTAATGTTCACAGTGTGTGTCACGGTGCAATGTAAAGACTAAATACAGTTCACATATTATAATAAATATTAAATATATCAACTATTATATTGGCATCAGGAGAGGTTTATAAACCCCAGGTTAACAAGGTTTAAAAAAATAACTAGTTTATTTGCTTATTAACATGCATATTACAAGCACATTGGCTGTTTAATACTAGTTATAAAGCACTTATTAATGCCTTATTCTTCATGATCATATTTCAGATCTATTAGTCCTACCTCAACTTAACCTTTACTAACTATTAATAAGCAGCACATTAGGAGTTTATTCAGGGCAAAGAGTTAGTAGTTAGTTAATAAGTGATAATTGATTCCCAAACTAAAGTGTGACCCACCTGTTTTCTAAGATGTTATGCTTAAATATGCAAATTATACAATATTTATTTAAACATGCACTAATTTGCTGTGACTTTTTAGAAACAAAATCTAAAACATTCCATGTGTTATTTTAGCATCAATATACTTGTATAGTTTATACATATACTGTATATATATATACAGCGGTGGCCAAAATGATTAGAAGACCAGTATCTACAGCAGCTAAACGTGGTTTTAAGTCTGATATTTCTATCTTTTGCTGTAGTGTGTCAGTGGGAAATATCAGTTTACATTTCCACACATTGATGTAGCCATTAATTGTAATAATCCAGTGATATTTTTGAGATCTGATCTGAACATCATCAGTGAATGATCCTTATCTGATCTGATCATCATCTGGAATGACATGAAGAAACATAAACTGACTAAAAACATAAAGACAGACTAAATCCAGAAGAACTGCGCTTCAAGAAACCTCCTGAGAAACTCTGCTCAAGTGCACCGAGGACAAAAGCTGCTTTAAACACAAAGATGCTCACCAAAAGATGATTTAATTCAGTTAATAGAAGTTAACTGATAAAGAAAATCTTTTTTGACAGCATCCTCATGTTACTGCATTTTTACACCAGTGCCTCAGCACTGTGGCTTTACAGGTAGCTTTCTTGAAGTGTCTTGGAACCGCAGTTCTTCTGGATTTAGTCTGTCTCAGTTTGCTCACAGAGTCAAGATCTCACACTGGTGTCGAGACGCGCGGCTCGGACGATCTCTCAAACTCCCGCGGGCCGGAGACGAACACGTCCTGCTGATAACATGCTACTAGATCAGCTATGCATGGATTATTTTAATAAAGACCTCCCAAGGCCTGAAATTGCCTTCTCTCATCTACATAATGTTACCGAGCAAACGACGTGAGAGCAAGAGAGCCGTCATGAATCCAGCTACACATCTATTCTTACATCACGTGACATAACGGATCCGGTGCAAATCAATTACAGCAGACCTGATCGAGCCAAACATAAGAATACGGTAATAAAAAGTGCAAATGCGATTGGTACGCATGCACCTGGCATCACGAGCGTTAGAGGATTTTGCTCTTATGCAAAAGAGGACCAGCTCCAGAGGCAACCAATCACATTCATAACCTCATCAACACAGACAGCGTATGAAATATGTATGAAAGTCACAGATTAATCATACATTTTCACGTTTACATTCTGGGGGTGCACTGCACTTGCATTTTAATTTGTTACTTATATATATATATATATATATGTGACCCTGGACCACAAAACCAGTCATAAGAGTCAATTTATAGAGGTATGCATCATCTGAAAGCTGAATAAATAATATTTCCATTGATGTATGGTTTGGAAAATATTTCAAAATCTGGAATCTGAGGGGGCAAAAAAATCTAAATATTGAGAAAATCATCTTTAAAGTTGTTGAAATGAAGATCTTAGCAATGCATATAGTTACTAATCAAAAAGTAAGTTTTGATATATTTACAGTAGGAAGTTTACAAAATATTTTCATTAGAACATGATCTTTACTCAACGTCCTAACGATTTTTGGCATAAAATAAAAAATATATAATTTTGACACATACAGTGCATTCTTGGCTATTGCTAGAAATATACCTGTGCTACTTATTACTGTGTTTGTGCTCCAGGGCCACACACACACACACACACACACACACACACACAGACATATATATATATATATGCATATACAGATGTGTATATATATATATATATATTCAGAACATTGACTTTATGATGTTGAGATCCATCTTTTTACACTGAAAACTATATGTGTGTGTGTGTGTGTGTGTGTGTGTGTGTGTGTGTGTGTGTGTGTGTGTGTGTGTGTGTGTGTGTGTGTACATTTGATTATTATTTTGTCTCGTGGACCATATTTCAACATATGTTCAATGGGAGAAAAAAAAGATTGAATTCAAATTAAATCAAATTATTAACATTCAGATTCATCGAGGTGTGTGTAAACATATGACCCCACCTTAACTATACAATTAAGAGTTAATATACTGAGCT
>QVTF01025041.1:110000-220000 GCA_003573665.1 Oxygymnocypris stewartii | reverse complement strand
CAAACCTCTTATTCCTGATCTTTATTTTTCACCACATCAATTTAAGCACGAATCAGATTTCTTTCAGAATCTGGAGCGTGACTAATAGCGTTTACGGGCGATCTCTGCGAGGCTCTCTTTGCACTGAAATGTCATCACTTGGTGAGATGTTGTGGCAAGAGACGCGTTCAGTGGAGCGTGGCGCTGATCGCACACCTCCGGCAGCAATCTGAGGAAACATGATGAGGATGAAGATGATGATGGTGGTGAGGAGCATGATGTAATCCCTCTCAGGCCACAGCAAGCGCGAGAGCAGCACATGCACAGAGCAGCAGGGCCATCTCATGGTCACACAGAGAAGTGCCTTACACAAGCTTCAGAGGATGACATCACCGTTATATCAGACTGCTGAGAATCTGACACAAAGTTGGCAAAAACAGCAAATAATGCAGCTTTATGATCTTTTACAGTGTTGTATAATTGAACCTATTTATTTCAATTCAATTCATCACATTGGTGACGAGACGGTGACAAACTAAAGGTACAGCTTTTGTTAAAATGAAACACTTATAGTGTTTATTAATATTAATGTTAATCTCAACATTGATTGACTAACTTATATTATAATTAAAACATGTATATGTTAATATTAGTTCATGCACTGTAAACTAACATTATTTAACAAAGGTTAATACATGCTGTAAAAACATATTGCTATTTTTTGCATAATGCATATTGCTATTTTTTATGTTAATGTTTGTAATGTAATGTTAATGTAGAGTGTAACAATTTTTGTTATGTTAGCATCAAATAAATGAATACTTGTATTAATCAGTGATGCATTAAATGGATCAAAAGAGCAGCATTTATGTTATAAAAGATTTCTGTTTCAGATAAATGCTGCTCTTTTGAACTTTCTATTAATCTGTGAATCCTGAAAACTAAAATGTATCACGGTATCCACAAAAAATATTGTTTTCAACATTGATAATAATCAGAAATGATTCTTGAGCAGTATATTATTATGATTTCTGAAGATCATGTGACACTGAAGACTGCAGTAATGATGCTGAAAATACAGCTGCATCACAGAAATATATTATAGTTTAATAGATATTCACATAGAAAACAGCCGTATTAATATTTCACATTCTTTACTGTGTTTGATCAAATAAATGCAGCCTTGGTGAGCAGAAGATATGCCTTTCAGAAACATAAGAGAAATCGTATTGACCTCAAACTATTGACCAGTGTCTAGTTCTGTATATATACTGTATATAGTCAGGCTGGTGTTGCACATGAGTGTCTTGGATTCAGCTGTTGTGCAGACGTCTTACCGTTGTCCCGAGTCTCCTGTGAAGCCATGAGTTCGCTCCTCTTCTTGCGTATGTTCATGAGTTTGGCCTGTGAGATCTCTCGGACTATAGAGGACAGCTGCGCCGGAGGACTGCTCTTCTCCTGTCCACACTCAGACTTGCTCAGGTGATGGTTCACCTCCTCACAACACCGATATCCAATGATAAGACACTTGAAACCCAATGCAAACATGTGCTAGTATAATGTTGTTGTACTCACATCTCCATTCTGCCTACTGTATTTGTATATCGGCGGTAACGACGCAGCTTTAGACCTGAAATCACATTCTGTTTGAAAGCGTCCTTCATCTTTAGTGACAATGCTGTCTTTCTCTTACCCGTTCACTCTCTTCATCCCGATGGGTTTATTGAACAGCAGATCACTGTATACAAGCTTTTTGAATTTGTCTCTGCCAGCAGCGACGTAAAACTGTCCGTTTTCTAACTCCTTTCCATCCGTAACGAGAGTCCCTTCAAAGGTGTACAGGCTGTAAGAGAAGATGTCAAAGGCATTAATTAGGTAAGTACAGCTCACAAATGCTTCCTTTTCCCAAATGAGAAAAGAGCACTTTTCATGAGCATTTCAGACTTTTACAGTGTGTCCTGGAGAACCACAATAATTAAAGTCAATCAAAATGATGTCTTTTTTAAAATGACTGTACTTTAGGCAGTCTCTCTGAACACAATATTCTTACAGGTGCACAAATCACCTGCAAACATTAAGAGTGATTTTAATTGCTAATTTTGTTTTGATTTAATTGTTTTAATTTACCTCCGCACACCCCCGAAGATTCGCAGGCCCATTTTCTCCGTGACCATCTCCAGAATCCGCTCAAACTGGCCAATCACACGGCTGGGAATCAGCAACCTCACCACTGGGTTCAGGACGTCTCCATTTGCCACAACACTGAGACACACACACACACGCACACACACACGCACACACACACACACACACACACACACACACACACACACACACACACACACACACACACACACACACACACAGACACTCTCTCACACACACACACACACACACACACACACACACACACACACACACACAGACACTCTCACACACACACACACACACACACACACACACACACACACGCACACACGCACACACACATGCACACGCACACACACACATGCACACACACACACAAGCACACACACGCACCTTGTTGGCAGAGGGTATTTACACTAACTCCGCCCACCAAAGTATGATTGGTTGGGCTACATTACAAAATATGCATATCAAACTTCTGATAGTAAAGAGCATGATGTAGTATTTTTGACGTGATCAACCAGAGTTTGACATTTTTACTCCCTTTTAAAATCTCATATCACATCGGAAAGACATTTATTTTCAATAAAAATGAGGGAAATTATCAAAAAGTTAAAAAAATAAGTATCGGGTAGGGTTAGGATAGGTGTAGGGCTTTATTGTACTAATAAGGTGGCAGGCATTTAATAATGTGAATTAACATTATAATTTACACTCAATATGTTATTATTGCGTACTGTTTTAAAATCTGTTTTCAGGTATTGCATGAACAAATGTGTATTTGTAGCGTGCCTACCATACAACAATCACAATAAGCTTTGTCCCTGTGGGTATAAAACCAAATCTGAGCATTCAATATCTATTTTCTCTCAAAATACAAACACTATATGTGGTTTTGAAACTTTGTAATGTGGCATTTATAGGTTTGTAGTATTATACTCAAAGGTTCCAGTTTGTTGTTTGTTTTTTGTTTTTCTCTCTTTTGAAGCCTGACCGCTGTGGTCACTGTGAGCGTTCGCTGTATGCAAAAAAAGCAACAAGATTCCTCCAAAAACCCACAGAAGAAAAGCATAATGAATGTGTAACAAGAGGAGGGAGCATAAACAGTGGCAGAATTGTCATTTTTTGAATGAATGAACAGCCTAAGCTTTTCAGTATCCCACAGAGATATTTGATTAAGTCCCATTGTGAAGGAGAAGGTCAGGATTATAAAATAAAGCAAACAGTACTCACAATATTGCACAGGGTTCTTTGATGGGCTTCAGGAATCTGGCAGATGCAATCACACGACTCTGAGGAACAGGTTTCAGCTGCACACAGGACAAATACAGGGTGTGTAAAATCTAGCAAAATCATAAAAACATTAACATAAATGTGTAGCACACAATTAACATTTGTAATCTGCTCATGATAATCTGAATCCACCTTTATAATTATACAGTGGGGGAAAAACATATTTGATCCCCTGCTGATGTATATTTGCCCACTGATAAAGAAATGATTTTATAATTTTAATGGTAGGTTTATTTGAACTGTGAGAGACAGAATAAAAACAATGAAATCCAGAAAAACGCATTTCAAAAAAGTTGTCAATTGATTTGCATTTTAACGAGTTAAATAAGTATTTGATCCCCTATCAATCAGAAATATGTCTGGCTCCCAGGTGTCTTTTATACAGGTAAGAGCTGAGATTAGAGCACTCTCTTAAAGACAGTCTCAGCTTGTTACCTGTAGAAAAGACACCTGTCCACAGAATCAATCAATCAGATTACAAACTCTCCACCATGTCCAAGACCAAAGAGCTGTCCAAGGAGCATGTCCTGATTTTGCTGAGTTAGATGTGTTTCTGGGTCAACATACTGTTAACCCTGGAACAACATTTGAATCCAAAAATGTTTTCTTGACCATTTCTCTACACCTAAACCTAACCTTACCCATGTGTAATCCCTAAAATCAGAGGACATGATAGACGAATGACACTGATGTACAAGCAACAAACACTGATTGTAAGCCTACACTTCACAAAAATTATAAACTTGTTCTTCAAATCTGATTGGAACATGTCGCACTTGGTCAAATCTGGTTCTGCGTCCAAGGGTGTCAGGGAGATTGTAGACTTACATAAAAGGCTGGAATGAGCAACAAGACATCGCCAAACAGCTTGGTGAGAAGGTGACAATAGTTGGTGTCATTATTCACAAATGGAAGAAACAAAAAATAACTGTCAATATCTCTCGGACTGGGGCTCCATGCAAGATCTCAGCTCGTGGAGTTTCAGTGATAATAAGAACGGTGATGAATCAGCCCAGAACTACACGGGAGGATCTCATCAATGATCTCAAGGAAGCTGGGACCACAGTCACCAAGAAAACAATTGGTAACACACTACGCCGTGAAGGTGCTCGCTTCATTTATTCATTCATTCATTAATTTATTCATTCATTCATTCATTCACTCATTCGTTCGTTCACTCGTTCATTCATGCATTCATTCGTTCGTTCGTTCATTCATGCATTCGTTCATTCATTCATTCATGCATTTGTTCATTCATGCATTTGTTCATTCATTCATTCGTTCATTCATTTATGCATTCATGCATTTATTCATTCAATTTATAAAGCACATTTTAAAACAACCCAAGGTTGACCAAAGTGCTATATAGAGCATTACGATCAATAGATAAAAGCAAAACATTTAACAAACTACAATCAATCAAATAAAATACACAGAAATAAATAATTCATTAATTCTGAAAAGCCACAGTAAATAAGTGATTTATAAGCTTTAATTTGGAAATAGAGAGAGATGACATAGTTGGATTGATACATGGTAGGCTTTTCCATAGTTTAGGGCCTGCTATCGCAAAAGTTTTGTCCCCTCTATGTTTTAGCTTAGACCTGTGGACAGTTAATAATCCAAGATCCTCAGACCTAAGTGACCTATATGGATATTGAGAATGTAGCACGACAGAAATATAACCTGGTGCTAGGCCATTTAATGATTTAAAAACTACAATTTTGTATTCAATTCTCAATTTAACTGGTATCCAGTCCGAAGAAGATAAAATGGGAGTAATGTGATACAAATTGTGATTACCAGTCAACAGACTAGCTGCAGCATTCTGAACCATTGCTAGCTCTGTCTCTTCATAGATGTTTAATACTAGCTGTTTCCTAGCTGGCCATCAATCCCAAGAAGTCCAAGGGTCCTCCAAAGAAACTGCCCTGCGAAACCCCTGCAGCCAACCTACATCGGCAGATTACAAGCCTTCCATCCTTCCTGCAGGCACTCGAGAATCAACTACTAACATTTCTTAAGCTTACACTCATGTGCTTCTTCTATCCTCTCTTTCCAAGGTACTGTCAACTTGATAAGTACCACCTGTTTGGTAACCTCCAATCAGAGCACAATATCAGGTCTGAGACTCGTCTGGGTTATTTACTCTGGGAATCTGAGCTGCTTCCTAAGGTCTGCCGGCATCTTCCAGTCGTTTGCCGTGGACAGTACTCCTTTACTCTTTATTTCCGTTGCTGTGCTTTCCCCAGACCTAAGCACCTGAATGAAACATGGTCCCTTACAAAGTTGTCGTGGCTTCACCCCGGCAGCCTGCTGAGTTCAAATTTGATCGGTGGTTTCACCATCGAAACTTCCCATACACCAAACTTGACCTGCATGAGGAGAGGACACACTGACGGTTGGCTGGCTTTCCACAGAGTGTGCAACTGGTGCTCGCTACCTACCACCATGTATGGATGTTTGATGAAGTAGGTAAAACATCATATACGGAACACAACCAAAACTTAATCAGGTAGTCACCCAGCTGAGGAAGATGAGAGAGGAAGAGGGGAAAGCAATGTCACCGACTCACAGGTGGTGCAGGCTGAGTGCCTGGAAAAGGGATGCTGTTGCGATAAACCTTACCATATTTTGCATATTTAACTATGTTTCAAAGACAATATAAGCAATTATGAAATTGCAAATAAAGATGTACTGGAGTCCAATCTAACTGGATTAAGAAAACAAAATTTCAGCAAATAGCAATTCATATAAATGTAAACTATAATACAAATGTACTATGTATTACAAATATTATTCCCATTGTAAGTCTTTTGAAGTTTCACATGGTGCTTAAAAAAAAGGGCAGTCGTGGCCTAATGGTTAGAGTCGGACTCGTAATCCAAAGGTTGCGAGTTCGAGTCTCGGGCCGGCAGGAATTGTAGGTGGGGGGAGTGAATGTATAGCACTCTGTCCATCCTCAATACCACGACTGAGGTGCCCTTGAGCAAGGCACTGAACCCCCAACTGCTCCCCGGGAGCCACAGCATAAATGACTGCCCACTGCTGTGTGTGTTCACTGCTGTGTGTGTGTGCACCTTAGATGGGTTAATTAAGCACAAATAAGGGTCACCATATTTGGTCGTATGTCACGTCACTCGCTTAAAATAAAAATGGGTCAAAGACCCAAATCTGAAGTATCACTTTTAAAAATAAATTAGAGCAAAACATTATTATATTAATTTATCAGCTTTGCAAATCTCTTGTTAAAAGTTTTTTTTTATTTTGCAACAATCAATAAAAAAAAAATTCAACAAATAAAATAAATATGAAACTGCATTCCAGTCAGCAGAAAACACGCCTCGAGACGAGAAACGTAAGCTCAGCTCTGTCGCTCTCAGTGTCAGACATGTGTTTGATTAAACTATTAACTATGAACACTGCTAAGTTCAGCCCAAGCACAGACACACAGCTGCTCTCATCTAGTGTTTGGGTGTCTCTCGGGCCCCTGCAGTATCCCCTGGTAACCCCGCAGGACGTCTGTGTGAAGAACGGAGGGACAGCGCGTCTTTGGGACGCTGCTAAACCAAAGCGGACGCTCTAATTGAGACAATCAGGAGCCAGTAGGAACAAAGTGTGGCCCTCGTCGTAAATATAAGAACCTGTTCAATCTTGCCCAATGATGATTAAGACATTGTTTCACCAATTACCACGGCAACGGCCCTATAGCTCAGCGCAATAATAAAGTTGGATCTGAGAAGGTGTGACGATACTCACTTTCTTTGCCTAAGAGAGTTCATAAAAATTGTAAGACTGTTGTAAAAAAAAGTCCCCTTTCTTTCTTTTCATTCCTCTCTGCTTTAACTAGTCTTGAGTTCAGCGGGAGTGTGTCATTCAGATGGTCTCCAGAGGCTTTGTTTGCGCTCTGGGTCGGAGCCATTGACTTAAATATGCATCCAAGGAGGTAGATAATAATTCATAGGTTAATAATTAATTGCCAATTGAGCCAACAACAAAGTGATTCTTTCCAGACGACAACACAGACGGTGTGTCTAAACATGACACCTCGCTCAGGTAGTCTTTCTTAAACATTATATGCAATATTCTGACCTAGCACACTAACGCTCCAGGATTGCTTTTTTTTCTACATATAACTTGTGTGCTGAAAAACATGCTCTTAAATCACTGGCTATGTTTGCCAGTGTCTAAACCTCCTGGGGTCGACTGTCAGCCTTCAGTGCACTGGTTCAGAGCCCTGAGGGACGTGTAGATGAACACATAAACCCGACTGACTCCATGAACCTCCAAACTAGTGCAGTGATAGACTGCTACCAGAGCCGATGCTTCCTATACGCAGAATACACACGCTGCGGAGGGCCCCGAAACATCAGGGGGCCCCGTTGCTCACAAAGATGATTTCATTTTAATTTTGTTTTAGAATTTGGCCAACAGCTATGAAAACATGAATGATACTTTATTGTAATGCAGTGCTGTTACCCTTTCTGTGTAAAAATCAGTCAAATCATGTAACGTGAATGTCATAAAACGAGTTGGAAGCATAGTGAGCTGTGGAAGAGACGCTGTTTCTCGAGTGCGATTCGAGACGGAGTGAAAACACGGACAAATGCATTTCATTCATAACCATTCGACCCCCCCCCCCGGTCAACACGTAGGGCCCCCAGAAGTCTGGGATCGGCTCTAATTGCTACATTAACAGTGTTTTGTATATTGAATTTCTAATTGAATTTCCTTTTATTGTCATTGTACACAAGATACAACGAAATTGCAAAGCTTCTGCATAAGTTGCACGGTACATAATAGACACAAAAGTAAAAAGAAATATACATAATACAACGTGATGTACAATTAAAAAGTTAAGCTAAGACACAAGAATAAAGAATTGAACATAAACAGAGTTGCTTGTATATATAAGTAAATAATAATAAATCGCAGCTTATAAAAATTATTATTGCACTAATATGAGGTAGACTTCTGGCTCTGAATAAAACTATTTGGAATGAGAATATATAAACAATGCACAAAAAATGAAGATATTTCACTGGAATATAATGCTGTAGGAGCTGAGCTTGCATTAGTTATGCTGTAAACACACATACATAGATTTTAGACATTAATAAATATTTGTTCTTACCACTCCATTGGGCTGAAGCATTTTTTTCTTCCTGGTTCCTATCTGTAAATAACTAGAAAGTGAGCCGAATTACTTGTTTTTCCCTTTTACAATGCAGAATTTGTGAAATGGTCATAAACAGTGACAGTATTTAATTGAGTTAACATTTGTGTTTGATCTAGAAGTTCATGCTTACAGCAAGAGTTCAACAAAAAATGAAAATGTCTTGAACATGTCCTCACTCTCAGGTCATCCGAGATCAGGTTGTGTTTGTTTCTTCATCAGGTTTGTAGAAATGTGTCTCAGCAATGGATGCACTGTAGTGAATGGGTGCCGTCAGAATGAGAGTCGATGGATCCTCTGTAGTGAATGGGTGCCGTCAGAATGAGAGTCAATAGATGCTCTGCAGTGAATGGGTGCCGTCAGAATGAGAGTCAATAGATGCTCTGCAGTGAATGGGTGCCGTCAGAATGAGAGTCAATGGATGCTCTGCAGTGAATGGGTGCCGTCAGAATGAGAGTCAATGGATGCTCTGCAGTGAATGGGTGCCGTCAGAATGAGAGTCAATGGATGCTCTGCAGTGAATGGGTGCCGTCAGAATGAGAGTCTGATAAAAACATCACAATAATCCACAGCACTCCAGTCCATCAGTTAATGTCTGGAGAAGACAAAACCTGAAACAAATCCAGCATTAAGATGTTTTTAACTGAAATACGAGTCTATAATCCATAATAAAAAAAAATCCTCCATTGAAAAATTGCATCTCCTGATGTCTCTCGAATCAAAATACAGCCACATATTAGTTTAGAAATTTTTGGCATCTGTGCAGATTTCTCTCCTGATTCAGACCAGACCACATCTACACTGCAGGAAGCTTTATTATGGATTATGGACTATTATTATTATTTTAGCCAGAAGCTAAAACTAAATTTTGAAGTTTCAATGTCTTAATGATGGATTTGATTCACACAAACACAAGATGTCAATTGATGGTGTGAATTATTGTGATGTTTTTATCAGACTCTCATTCTGACGGCACCCATTCACTGCAGAGCATCCATTACTGAGACACACTTCTCCAAACCTGATGAAGAAACAAACTCATCCTGATCTTGGTTGGCCCAAGAATTAAAATGGCACATTTTAATTTTGGGGTGAATTATTTGAAGTTTGTATGTACACTTTCACGTGAAGTTCTTTAAACACATGTATTGAAGTTGAATCAGACAGTGAAGGAAAAGCACCACACATGCACTCTAAGAGTTCTGTGAAATACATACACTGTCCGTAACATGTGAGTCTGTAACACCTTCTTCGTTTCAAGGACTTTTCTGTATTGATATTTCAGAGGTTTTCCCCATATTTTAAATTATGCCGTGCATTGGGTTGTTTCTTAACATCTTAAGACCCTGCATGCTCATATGAGGACATTATATTTGAGTGTATTTCCCTTTGACTATACATGATGTCACATACAGAGCACATTCAGGGCTTATATTCATTTAGTGACACTCATGGAAATATGAACATATTTGGTAATTATAATTTAAATCTGATTATTTTTTAGACTGTGTGTATAAATCAACATATCATTAAAATGTTATGGGGTTTAAAATCAAAATATGACTTTCTGTTATGAAACATGACGTTGATTTCATACATGTCCTTATACGAGCACACCGGGACTAAAAGGATGTTTATTACGCATTATGGGAGACACAACAAATGAATAGGGAAACAAGTTATATTTCAATATTCCTATGAAATATTATATATTATAATGAACATTTTATCAACTATTACACCCATTATTACACTTATTTTTTTCAATAAATGATGACCCGAAAATACATTAATATGCAAATTAGTTAGTTTATAGATATATTGTATATAATGAGAACACTGTGATGACACTGTGGAAACTTTTTTTCCAGAGTAAAAACACATCTCAAGATGCACCACATGATTAAAGTCAGAGCTGAGTATTTATTTGTACCACATGTTTTGGGCACTACATGATTCCCAAACTTACATTTGCGCTATTTCAGAGGTTTTGTGATTTGTCATTTTTAATATAAAATGTATAGATGGATGGAGGTGTCTTACTCTATCTTCTTGAACCTCTCTCGTCCAGCAGCCACGTACTGCTCTCCGCTCCGCAGGTGCTCCAGGGACTGGACCCGGTGTCCGGCTCTGGGCGTGTAGATGTTACGGACCGCGCCGAACGGAGCCCTCACGCCGCCAGTCACCTCCCCCAGCAGCGTGTCGAAGGTCGCAACCCGCTTCGAGTTAATCACCAGACGCCTGGGCTCGTAATACGAATCCCCATTGCGATAGAAATAGATATTTTTCACTTCAGGTTGAGACAGAAAATTGGGCTTCTCCGCGCTCATGGTGAAAGTTAGCGATGGAGAGTTAGTGCGCAGCGCGGTTATATCTCCAGAGCAGAGCAGCGCATGTGATCCTCGTGGTCCAAACGACACAGATACATGTCTGAATAACAAATCAACATGATTTCAAGACAAACAAAAGTGGAAACGGTGGACGTTCATATCATAATGATAAAGAGAAAGACGCAACGCACTGGAAACGATGATCATGGGAACCATTGTGTTCCTCTAACGGTTTCTATAGAGACATTAAAGCCCGCTGATACCACACTACACTACACTAGTAGTCTAACTCCAGAGACTCCGTGTGTAAGGCAAGCTGCTTTAACATGTAGCCTAGCTTGCCTTAAAACAATCTTCATATTTTGTTCCTGGTATTTCAAAAGTTAGGATTTGTCCAAGCTTGATAATGACTTTATTTGACAGTAATACTTATCCCTGTGAAAGTCCATGTTCACAACGGATTAGAGGAATGAATGAAAGGATGAATGAATATATGAATTAATTAATGAATACATAAATACATAATAATAATAGCAGTGAGATATAAACTCAGAATTGTTTTTGCACTTCCAAATTTACATTTTACAATTCTACTTTGTAATTTTTGCCACAGAATTGAAAAAACTAAATTATAATAATCATTTTTAATCTCAGAATTCTGACTTTTCTTCTTAGCATTGCAAGTTGTTTTTTTTGTTTTGTTAAAAACTCCCAAATAATAGCGAGTTAATATCTCGCTATTCTGCTTTATATATCTTGCCGTTCAGAGTTTATATACTGAAATTATGTCTGAATTGTGAGAACTTAGAATTGCGTGGGGGAAAAATGATTTTTTTTATAAAAAGTCTCAATTACATTTATTTATTTGTTTATGTATTTATATTATGTGGCTGAAATGGGCTTTATAAACACACAAAAATGCTCATGGAAGAGATGAGTTGTCTAGTATTTATACTAGTAATGCGACACTAGTATTTATTCTAATTGCTGCTAGTAACATTTCACTAGTTACAAATGTATTTGACTTCAAGTCAGCAGAGGTGTTTTAAAGTTCAGTTTTACCGGTAACTAGTAGCTGCATTCACACTCAAGTCAAGGCCACTGAGTTCATATTATTTGCTTGTTTGTTTATAATTCAAGAGAACTTGAGACAGAGTTGAGTGTCTGTCTGGTTTTTTCTTGACTTGAGTAATACTACACTGATAGGTACTATTTTATATTAAGTAAAAAAAAAAATATATATATATATACAGTGCTCAGCATAAATGAGTACATCCCCTTTGAATAGTAACATTTTAAACAATATCTCAATGAACACAAAAACATTTTCCAAAATGTTGACAAGACTAAGTTTAATATAACATCTGTTTAACTTATAACATGAAAGTAAGGTTAATAATATAACTTAGATTACACATTTTTCAGTTTTACTCAAATTAGGGTGATGCAAAAATGAGTACACCCCACTGAAAGTCTCTGGAGCAAAGCTACAAATGTCTAATTTAACAAGAATTCAACCACAGGTGAGTCTAATTATTCATTACACAGGTGACAGTTGACTTTAAAAGGGTGTTACTTAAAGAAAACCCCTTCCCATTTCATGCTGTCAGCACGTGGAAGAGAAATGTCACAAGACCTGAGAAAGAAAATAATTTCTTAACACAAGAAAGGTGAAGGCTACAAGAAGATCAGCAAAGCTTTACTTATCAGTCAGAATACTGTAGCAAAAGTGGTACAAACATTTAAAAAAGATGGAACTGCAACCATCTCACAGAGACGTCCAGGTCGTCCACAGAAGTTAACACCTCGTCAGGAGCGTCTTCTGATGAGAAGGGTTGAAGAAAATCGACATGCAAGTTCACTGCAGTTATCTAAAGAAGTAGAAAGCCAAACTGGGGTGACCATTTCCTGTGACACAATACGGCGTAGACTGCAGAGGAATGACATGCATGGCTGCCGTCCACGAAAGAAGCCTCTCCTAAAGCTCAGGCACAAAAACACACATCTAAGGCCACTGTTGTATTTCTGAAGAAGAACAGGGTGAAAGTGATTCAGTGGCCAAGTATGTCTCCTGATCTGAACCCAATCGAACACCTATGGGGAATTCTGAAGAGACAAGTTGAGCATCGCTCTCCATCCAGCATCCAATCTCTAAAAGAGGTCATTCTTGAAGAATGGAAAAAGATAGATCTGACAAAATGTTGCCAACTTGTTCATTCCATGCCTAGAAGACTTGGTGCTGTCATTAAAAATCATGGAGGCCATACAAAGCACTAGATTTAGTAGTTTTTGTTGTGGGGTGTACTCATTTTTGCATCACCCTAATTTGAGTAAAACTGAAAATTTTGTTCTCTAAGTTATATTATCAACCTTACTTTCATGTTATAAGTTAAACACGTTATATTAAACTTAGGCTTGTCAACATTTTGGAAATGTTTTTTGTGTTCATTGAGATATTGTTTAAAATTGTACTTTTCAAAGAAGGTGTACTCATTTACGCTGAGCACTGTATATAAGCAATCCCGTTTTTATCTCCAGCCTGACCAGATGAAAAGTGGGCAGACCCAAACTCTATAAAACAGCCAACTCAGCCAGACTGGAGGACCACCTAAGATTAGCCAACCAGCATGTTAAACACTCGTTTATTTGTGTATTTTGTTAGAAGTACAAGTATACTTACAGTGTGATTACTGCTCAAATATACAACTCACTTTTGAATGATTCACTGGCACTAGTACTCAAGTTTAGATATTACTAGACTTGCCATGCTGAGTATGTTTCACTAAATGTTATTTTTACAGTATTCACCATCAGAAATGACCTTTTAAGTGCTTTCCATCCAGGCCCTTGTTGAATTAGGATAGGATACATCGCCCAATAGAGTAAACCTGAGTCTTCATTCAATCTAATTGGACACCAAGGAGTTCATGTGCAAGTACAGCCCCTCTGTTGCTCTAACCTAGTTATATCTTGGAACAAAAAACATGTTTGTTTGGTGTGTCGCATAACAATTCCTTGACCATTTGCAAGATTAATGGCCAGGGAAATCAGACTTGAAAATTTGGTTGATTAGTGCATCTCTGCACACAGCATTTCCACATGTAGAAGAGATCATTTATATTCAACATACGTATATGCCCTTAAGCAGATACCTTCATCCTGAGCGATGTACAAAACGTGTTTGGCACATTTTGGTGTCCCACCTCCAATTATTAAGAAGTCAGAAAAAGCTTTATTTCCATGTTTACGCACAAGGAATTTGACTTGGCGACAGGAGCTTCCAGTGCTGAATAAAGTACGGATATAGTGTAAAGATACATCATAGTGCAGAGACATATGTAGAAATTACACAGTAGAGATGTGAAATAGCTGTTAACTATCATACATTTCTACACCATTTAACCCATAAACACGAGTTTTTTTTGTATGAATGGTTGTAAATGATGACAAAAAAAAAAAAAATGTAATCCCCGGTTTATTGATTTGGTTGAATCAGTCATGAATCAAACTCAAGACTCATAGGTTGTATTTTAATCAAGTTCCTAAACGTAAATTAGGGAGTAACGTGATTTTTTCAAATTTACGTTGTCCTTTGAGGATTTTGTATTAATTGGATTTTTTAATTTTGTACTGATTGGAGATGAGCAAGTTGCAGTAGTCCAAGCGAGATGTAATGAGCGCACGAATAGCAAGTTTTCACAGAGAAAAAATATTTAATTTTGGAGAGAAGGCATAGCTGAAAAAAAGAACTAATAACCAAATGTATTTGTTTATCAAATTTAGGACTCTGATCCCAGAAAACACCTAGGTTCATAATACAGGAAGAACTAAAAGAGCAAGGTAGTTCAGATCAATACTTCTGCTCCCTGAAATTTCACTAGGGCCAACGACTTT
This sequence comes from Oxygymnocypris stewartii, assembly GCA_003573665.1. Lineage (NCBI taxonomy): Eukaryota > Metazoa > Chordata > Actinopteri > Cypriniformes > Cyprinidae > Oxygymnocypris > Oxygymnocypris stewartii. The sequence goes on along the minus strand of QVTF01025041.1, from coordinate 205,180 downwards.
AACCTCGGTTTTTTGATTCCTTCAAAAATATTTGTTTTTATTGAGAGAACCACATTTTCACATCATCAGGCATGCAAAAAAGAGATTTCAGAGCAGCACATTTATTTAGTTTCAAAGGTAGATCAATTTGGGACCATCTGCATAGCGGCTAAATTATACAAATTTCTAAACATAAAAGTATAAATTATACTTTCTGAAAATAGAGCCCAAAGGAAGTAAATACAAATAAAAGAGAATGGGTGCGAGAACAGAGCCTTGCAGCACTCCACAGGAAAGATTAGCAGGCAACAAAGAAACATTACCTAATATGACGGAGAAACTTATATTTGTTAAATATGATTTTAACAAGCTAAGATCAGTTCCCTGGATGCCCACAATATATTCTAGTCAAGATAAAATCATTTTGTGATCAACTGTATCAAAAGCCGAGGTTAAGTCTAACAGAATTAAGATAACAGAGTCACCAGAGCCAGTCGCCAACAAATGATCATTAAGTATCATAAAAGTATCATTAAGGACCCGTAATAAAGCAGACTCTGTGCTATGCAGAGGCTTAAAACCAGACTGGAAGGTTTCAGAAATATGATTTGCACTAAGACTGTAGCTGCATAAACAGTTTTCTCAAGTGCTTTAGTAATAAACAGAAGATATGAGATGGGTCGAAAATTATTACAATTAATAGCACCAAGAAAAGTTTCTTAAGAAGAGGTGTCACAGTAGCTTATTTGATGCTATCAGGTATAGTCCCTGAAATTACCATTTATTCAGAAACGACACCAAACTAGATCCAACATGGATCCAACATCCCATTTCCAGCATCAAGACAGGCCATGTCAGACATACAGGAGTATTTTTTAACACATTACCATATACCAAAAGTCAATGGAGTGGTTGATGGTACTTTAATCCCCATCAGTACACCATCTGTGGATGGCCATATACAGTATATGCATGCCACAAAGGTTATCCAGCAATCAACCGCCATAGTGATCTGTGATCATAAGTGTTTGATCACAGACATTGTTGCAAGGTGGCCTGGGAACATGCATGACTACTTTATCTTTAGCAACTCATCTGTGGGCCAAGAGGCCCAAAACTCACAGGGGACAGTGGAGGCTGCTTGGGGACAGTGGATATCCACTGAGGCCATATCTGTTCACCCCGTTACCAATCCTGTCAATAACATGGATGCAGATTTCAATGAGGCTCACCGTGTTGCCCGAAGTATTGTGGAGCACACTTTAGGGAGGTGGAAGCTATACTTTCAGGCTATTCACAAGTCCAATGGTGGTCTTCTTTTTGTGCCACAAAAGTAATGTGCTGTAATAACAGTAACAGCTATGTTGCACAGCATTGCAGTGTGGGCAAGAGTGCCCTTGGGCATCAGGGAGGAAGACAAGAGGTGGAGGAAGAGAATGAAGATGGCATGAGACCTCATGATGAATAACCAAGGCATGTTCAATACATGGCTGTGTTTCGTGCACACCAGCAAGTCATTGATACATTTTCTGAGTTCCTCCTTTATTTTCCCTGTCATTAAAAAAACACTAGCCATTTCTCTGTTAAATGATACATTTATACTCTCCTTGAAATGTCCTTGCACAGCAGCATACTTTTTCATTCCTTAAATTATTTGTGTTCATTCGTCATTTTTTTTATTTCTTTATTCATTATTATTTCTATAATGAATTATGTTTACTGAATAAAAAATGAATACAAATATACGTAAAAACATAATGAAAGTCACATTGAAGAGGAGTAAGTTGTACGTGCAATTGGCGGGTTGTCCAGCAGGTGACCTCATAACCTGTCTGCTTACGATGCACTGTGAAGGTTTTCAAGTACTACTTAAGTTATGAAGGTTTTGGGATACGGTACGCAAGTCTACGATGATTTGTGTGATCATTTTAATGATCAACTTAAGCTTATGATGTTTTTGGGAAACGCAGCCCTGTTAAGTATCCTATAAGGTTTGTCATTATACTTGTAAAGTCATCTCACAACCACAACATCAGAGTCAAGCACTCAGTGAAAGTGTGAAGCGGAAGGATAAACAGCAGTATGAATCTGGAGATTTACTCGTGCCAAAAAACAAAAACACCACTGCACTACTTTTTCAAACTTATCCCAAGGCAATGATCCAGACTGCACAGAATTTCACAAAAAAAAACATCCAGTCACTCTTAAGTTTGATTCATTTAATGATTGTGTCAGACACAAACCTTACATAATAGAGACTGTGGGTCCAGTGACAGGTGTAAAGGACACCAGACGTCTTTCAGTCATGATAAAACTGGAAATATCAGCTCAGGCACACTGGAAAAATGTGCCTGTGTTATGCCAAAAACTTACCTATACATGCATTATACGGCTGAATTAAACATGTTTATATTATTATTCAGAGCATCGGCTATGCCTTAAAGAAAACTGAAGTTCAAGTACAGAGATATTGATTCATGACAGTGCAGTTGATGTGTTCAGTGTTGAAAGGATACAATGATGCTGTTAAACTAGACCACAAAAAACTATAGAAACCAATCTTAGAATGTGTTGTTGCATTACTCGTGTTGTGTCTCGTACTTCTTGGCCAGAAAGCAATGTGCACACGCTTCTAGCTCGACAGTCAAAAAGACTGTGACTAACAGCTCAGTGGCTTCAGACTCAAACATCTGAATATAAGGAGGAAATCAACAACATGTGTTTTAATGCTTCTTGAAAGAAAAGTGCCTCCTTTTGGTGCTTTTGTTTTTGACCACAGCTTTCCTCTGACCATGAACACAGGGAATGCAACTTATTTTAGTTAGTTAGTTAGTTAGTTAGTTAGTTAGTGGATCCGCTGGTTCTCAATTAGAGCTGAACAAAGATAAATGATGCTTACGTCATTTAAAATGTGACTCATTAACCTAATGATCTGAACAGCTAATCTGAACAGAGTGTTCTTGCTAACAGGTCTTTAGGGGAACATAGACAGCTCTCTAGTGCTCACTACGCTCTACTGTCTTCCCTTGAGGTAGCTTCTGTACTCGCTCAATGTACATCTTCATATATTGGCTTATTTTCTGCGCTTATAAAGACATATTTAGTAACATCTTTCAGATTGTTATATTTATATCATTACTGATTTTTAGAACATTGTAATTGAAAACTTGAGTGAACAAATCATTGCAGTATCATCATTGACCACAAGATGATGCACTCTGTCAAACTACAGGGATGGGAGCTCAGTGTAATAAATAAGGCAATGGAAATACATGATTAATAGTTGAATCACAAAAAAAACATGCTTTTTGCAAATGAATATTGAGATGAGAGGAGCAGCAACCAATAAAACACAATCTTTATAGAGACTGATGAATATTAAAGTTAATTTCACCTGCATTATTCATCACCCAGAAACGATAACTCTGTCATCATTTACTCGCCCTCGTGTCGTTCCAAAGAACTCAAGACTCAAATGAAGATACTTTGTATACATTGGAAGCCAGTGGTCACCAAAACGGTTTGGTCTTCAAAATACCTTATTTTGTGTTTAGAAAAATCCCCACCTGTGTATGTAAAGAGCATCGTTGCATCTGAATTTGATCATCAGTCCAGTCTAGTTTTTAATGGCCCCAATCTGTAATTTTTATTTTATTTTATTTAACCTTTATTTAACCAGAAGAGACTCTTTGAGATTAAAAATCTCTTTTGCAAGAGTGTTCTGGCCAAAATGAACAGCAATACATCAGTTTCATCACAAGATATTACAACACAAACAGACTAGAGACACTTAACAGTTACATGTCGTTGAGTCAATTTCCATTTGCCGAATAACTCTTTTGAAATAACAGCCTTTTTGTGAAGCTGCATTATATTAGGACATATTCATGAATCAGTCTGGTCTCAATTGGTTCAGATCAGGCTCAAATGCTTATGAAAATAAAGATGCTTGCGCTGCTGGTTTTTAATGTCAGGATTCAAAAGGACTTAATAAGCATCAAATGGGAGTAAAAAGGAAACAGCAACATGCAATATGTGGTCAGTTTGCCATGCATGTGTGCTAATGTGAATCTATGTGTGTTTATGAGTGAGAGGAACAGATCTAGGGGCTTTGCTTTTGTTTTTGTCCTTTGCAAATATGCTTTTAGATTCAACCGCTGCAACATGACATGGAATTACGGATAATTGCTGTTGTTTATTGGCTGTAGTAATGGCTGCGTTTACACTGTGTCCTTGTGTAGTCCAAAGTGCTTCATAATTGGAGCTCTTTGACAACACGACACAATCCAAGCGGCACTGTCAGTACACGACCGCTCTCCATACTCTACAACTGACAATCATCTCTACTCTTCACGGCCAGCTTATGATTCTTCAGACACAAACCTTCAGCAGATATACTTTTTGTGTATATAATGGTGACTCAATCACTGGATTTACCAGCGAAGACGACAATTATTTCAAATGAAACAAAAACAATTACACAGATCAGGAAAACATAACTGTATATGTTGCCCAGAGTAAGACAGTCATTCATGCATGTCTGAACATACTGGACAAAAGTATAATATACATGTAAAATGTAATTCAATTCAGTTAGTTGCATCTTTTATCACAATATAACAAATAATTAAACATGGCGGTGAATTTGAAATAATTTATCCACTTAGTTTGAGCTGATAATACTATTGCTGCCATACCTACCCTTAAGAAACAAAAATACAGTCATGACCAAAATTATAGGCAATCTTGAGATTCTGTCAGAAAATGCTACACTTCTCACAGAAAATTGTTCCAATTGCAAATGTTTTGGTATTCACGTGCTTATTGTTATTTTTTGCACCACAACAACAACACACACACACAGACACACAGACACACACACACACACACACACACACACACACACACACACACACACACACACACACACACACACACACACACAGACACAGACACACACACACACACACACACACACACACACACACACACTGAGAAGAAAAGTCAAACTTGATCAGATTTCACACAGAACTCAAAAATGGAAAGAATTTTCTCAAATTTTTAAGAAATTATTGCTTTTCAAGCATGTTGTTACGGATCCGACCAGACAAGAGGCAAGCGTATCCATTTGCAATGCTTTTATTCAGGGACGTGGTCACAAAACAAGCAAGGTACATGCAATGGCAAACAGGTACAATGCAGGCAAGACAAAAAATAACCGTAGGGCGAGCGTGGGTCTTCAATCAGCGAATAATATCCAACAGGGCAAGGCAGAAAGATAATTCGGGTACATGAGCAATAGTCGAAGCGAGGTGCAAACAGAGTCTGAAAAAGCAGACAAAGGCTTAATCCAAGATACACAGGCAGGAAACAAGGAAACACGAAATGACTAAACTCAGACTAGAACTAAAAACTAGGCTCCGTAAGGCAGTGATAAACACTAGAACAATACACGGCCATCTAAACAGGATCTAAACATGATCAGTTTATTCACCTGTGCATGTGCAATCAGCTGTGTGTGTGTCGCCAGTGCAATGGATGATGGGAACTGTAGTCCGAAGTGACGTGCAACAGTATGTGTGGTGTGAGAGTCAATGTTAAGAGAAAATGGTGGTGAGTAAACAGTGAATGGACAGGATCCGTGACACATGTGATGCTCCCGTAATTTGTATTTAGACACACCTGTGGCAAGTAACAGGTGTGGGCAATATAGTAATCACACTTGCAACCAGTTAAAATGGAGACAAGTAGACTCACACTGAGCATGGAGAAATGTAAAGAGTTGTCTGTGGATTTGAGAGAAAAAAATGTGGTAAAACATGGACAAACTCAAGGCTACAAGTCCATCTCCATGATCTTAATGTTCCTCTGTTTGCTGTGTTTAATATCACCAAGAGGTTTACAGCCCATGACACTGTAGCTGACCTCCCTGGACGTGGACAGAAGCAAAATTAAAGAAAAATTACAACGAAGGATTGTTTGAATGGTGGATAAAGAACCCCGATTAACTTCCAAACAAATCCAAGCTGATCTGCAGATACAGGGTACAACCGTGTCAGCTCGCACTATCCGTCGCCTTCTGAATGAAAAGAGATGCTATGGTAGGAGACCCAAGAGGACACCATTGCTGACACAAATGCAAAAAAAGCAAGACTGGAGTTTGCCAAAACGTATGTGACAAAACCACAATCCTTCGGAGAGAACGTACTGTGGACAGATGAGACAAAAAAATTACTTTTTGGGGTTAGGACATCATGGCACTGTTTACAGAAGAAAAAGATGCCTTCAAAGAAAAGTACACAGTCCCTACAGTCAAACATGGTGGAGGTTCGAAGATGAATTGGGGTTGCTTTGTTGCTTCTGGCACTGGATGTCTTGACCGTGTGAACAGTGTCATGAAATCTACTGATTACCAAATAATTTTGGGGTGCAACCTTGTGGCCACTTTGATAAAGCTGCGGACTCCACCATAGGTCATTGGTCTTCCAGCAGGACAATGACCCGAAACACACTTCAAAAAGCACTCAGAAACGGCTACAAACAAAGCGCTGGAGAAGTCTGAAATGAGTCCAGATCTGAATCTCATAGAGCACCTGTGGAGAGATCTGTGGTCCAACATTCCAGTAGAGAGCTATAAGAAACTCATTCATGGTTACAGGAAGCGATTGATTTCAGTATTTTTTTTCCAAAGGGGGTGCTGCCAAATATTAAGCTATGGATTCCAATAATTTGGTTCGGTGCATTCTTTTGGGTTCTGTGTGGAATTGTATCAGATTTGACTTTTCTTCAGTTTTTTTGTGTTGTTGCAATGCAAAAAATAAATAAACATGTCAATATCAAAACATTTAAAAAAAAATGCAGGGTTGCATTTTCTAATCGAAATTACAAGGGTTCAATATTTTTGGCTATGATTGTATATGAAAATATACTAAATAATAAATGTACATATAGTGCTTATATTTTTATATACTGTAATATATTCAATATTTCATGTATATGGATGCATACATAAAAACACATGTGTTATATATATATATATATATTGTGTGATTTTGATATTGTGGTGTTAATGTGTGATGTGTTTTTTTAAGTATTAATGTGTACATATCCATGTCACCAACGTCCAAGACAAATTTCCACTCTGTGACAATATACGGACAATAAAGTTTAACTTAACTTATAATAAATGTATAGCAATGAAGACGAGAGATAATGTTTGGGTTTACATAAAACTGAACAAATATGATCACACTTTATTGTTTGCATAGGTACACATTTGATATAGGAAAATACATGAACAATGTTCAGAAAACATAAAAACGTTTTGAATTTTTTAAACAATTTGATGTGTTGTGAAAGTCATGGCAACACGGTGGGTGGAAAATTATGTTTGAAATTCATAAAAGTTGTTATATTATAATATCGATGTCATTATATTGTCACAAATTTTACAGTAGGCCTATTTGTAAAGTGACAGTTCATTTTATTATTAATTAATTAATGTATTGGAATATATTATTTAGTATATTTTCAACCTACAATAATTGCTGTAACAAATTGATTGCTAATATATATTTAAACATATTTATTTTGTGTGTAAGGGTAAGGACTTTGTCAGTTTTCCATGTTTCATGTCATTTCACTCTAATAGTCCAGCAACAATAAATAATGTGCTCTTGAGCGCCTATCTGCTATAAAACTATATTATTCAATGTATCGTCTGAATATGTAAATCCAGATGCCATGTGATTAACTGCTGTATTTACCTTTATTTAACAAGCAGACATCAGCACTGTAGCTGCCCGGCTCCTGAAGTTATCAAAGTAAAGTGGGTTGAGTTTGTGATGCACTTCACCTCATAATCACTATTACACAGATTCAGTCTCCAAATGACGTCATGAGCGCACAATGACAGAAGAAAACCTTTCTACCGTGTTGTCCATCATTTACAGCATATGCTTATGAGGAGCATGTTGCCAGAGCAGATGCACTGCATTTGAGTCAGCTACAGTATATAAACCTGCGATTCCTCCTCGCTCCACAACTTCATAAAGAACATTAACATTCAATGACATAATACAAATGATTCAGTATGATCCTGGTGGTGGTGTATCACTTGAATATGATCACGGAGTGTCTTATAAAGTGATAACTCTGAGTTTTAGAAGTGTGTGTTTGTGAGTATAAGTGTGTGTCTTCATTCATTAACAAACTCCTAGTTCATCCAGCAGGTTATTATTAATGTCGTTGGGAACAGATATGTAATTTGCATCATACAAAGTTGTTTAAATGAATTTAACAACCTAAGAAGATTTTGCAAATATAAACTGAAAGTTCATATATCGCTTTCTATTTAGTCCAATGGACTTTCAGTCATTTTGGAGTTGAATACATTTCTTGATTTAAATCAGTGGTGCATCAGAATTATGAATGGATCTGATGGATTTTGTGATGTTAATTGATTTGTTTTTCTCTAAAACATATATGCTGTTTAATCAAATGACACAAATCAAACAGATAAGATCATCATTTCAGAAAATGTAGAAAATATGAAAATTCTCTTCAGGTAAACGAATTATCGGTCCCTCATTTATCAACATCCTGCTCATTTTCAAGTGATAATTTGAAATGATAACACATGTTTTGTGTTGTAATCCCTAAAGCTGAAGTGCTGTAAGTATGTATAAGACTTGCTTCAGCCGTTGTGTACTGATTTCAGCAGGTGCTGTACGCGTGATGCTGTGTTCCAGCTCTGGTGTTGATGTGCTCCAGATGGCCACATTTGTGCCAATTTGTCTGCTAAGCGTCAGCAGCTGCTGATCAGCTTCAATCAATGATGGTTAGTGTGTCATTTGCACATCTAAATCAGCTTATGTATTTGCCTAATATGAAGTTTTGCCTGTTTGACAGCGCTGAAGCGATCAGATTTGCCCATCTGTCCTCAGGTGTGCGTCTGCGCCGGGAAATCTACCTTAGATTGAAACCCTCGCACATAATCAACAAGCAGCATTCAGGAACACACAAGTCATCTCGAGAAAGGCCGAAACAATTATTTACCTATAAGGTCACCGAGGCCTCTGCTTTTCCTTCATTAAGTGCTGGATGATTTGTTATGTAATAATCCAACCTTTCCGTCTGATGGTTTATTGACTGCCAAAACGTCTCAGAAAATATGCCAGACAGAAAAATGGAAACTGGCAGTGTTTCTCAACAATCAGCGTACAGACTCCTTGGCGATTGAGTTTCCCGTGAAACAGCTTGTTCAATTTCTGCAGTGGTTTAACAGTACAGCCACTCCAGAACAAATACTCAACAATGTGTCTTATTCACTAAACACCTGCATTTAACAATATGTACATGAATTTGCCACAGTGAACATGATTTCACACTTTTCATTTATTTTCATTTTTTTGTAGATGAAAAAATGTCCAAAACAATTTGGGGGGGGGACACCAAAATGTGTTAAAATCAGAGTTTATATTTGCTTTATTGGTGAAATATGTGATTGGTGACCAACTATGGTGATGTCCATCTTTAAAAATTATGAGTTTAATAATTATAAATAAAACATATTACATAATATAACATTAAAATAAAAATGGTCCTATTTTTACATTTGCTCTTATATTTTGAGGTTTTGTATTGATTTTATCAGCATAGTAATTTGAGTGAAAACTTAATGATGTATAAACTGAATTAAATGTATGAATGTCACAAGTTCATCAGCTTCTGTCACAAGACCAGTCACCTCAGTACACTACATTTCCCAGAATCCTCCCTGGCTCACACCTGCTCACAGTCCACAATCACCGCACCTGTCTGCCATTAGCTTCATAAGCCAGCACCAAGCACTCACACATCGAGTGTGTTTACATGCATCCGCTTAATGTGAATATGGCAATAGTGTGATTAAATTTCACCTCATGTAAACGCAATACTTTGCTCTAAATAATGCGATTAAGCTCATAATCACAGCAAGCATAGTCGCAGTGACATAGCTGATTTTAATCGCAATATACAGGCATGTAAACACCTTAATCGCAGTATTGCTGCTCTGACCAAAGTGTGCATGTGCTCGTGATGTACATGACACACATCTGCAATAATACTCGTGCTCATCATCAGTTCTCTTTTCACAGTAGTTTAGTTAGCGTACTGTAACTGAATCACTCGGGATATTGGTTTATTTTGAGTCCGAGGAGTGTCAGGCACATACAAAAACATGAATAACTTAAGAAATGTGTGGATCATTGTTTTCTATAGACGTGAACCGTTTTAAACGATTCAGTCCGATTTGGTGAACGGGTTCGCTGAGAAGAACCGGTTAAATAGAGCGATTAATTCACGAACCAGACATCACTGATACGCAGATTAGAAACGATGGCGGGGAAGAAAGCATCGCATTTCTGGGGAATCAAGGAGTTTAAATCAATTAAAACAGCGGCCATGTTACACACCGACTCTTTCTGAGTCCATCATTTGTGCTGTGCAGTGGTGTATGTGAATAATGGCAGTAAAAAATAACCCCGATTCTTAGCGAATAATAGAAATTGCTTGTAAATGGGAGTGAAGAACTTTGCTCTTGTCATATAAACATCATAATCCGATTAAGTAAATAAACTCTGCATGTAAACATAGTCATTGTCTGGTCTCGTCTACGCCCAAGGCAAGTTCGACTCACCCTTGGTTCTCACCTCAGATCTTACCTGGACTCCGTGCCAGTTTGCTGTCTTAATGGCCTTCCCATCAGCTTTGTTTATTCTGCATAGAGAGGAATGAAACCTTTCTATCACTCAGTCTACAGCTAAGTTCCAGGTCCATTCAAAATCCTGCCATCTTGCATCGCTGCTCAGCTGTTTAACAAAGAACATTATTGCACTTACCGCATGTCTGTACCCTGACTCACCTGCACCGTTTCATCAGTGCTCCTTCACTGAACCTATACAAGACAGAAAGATGCTGTTAACTGACCAAGTTAAGTCAACTCTCAGTTGCTTTACTGTTCACTCTGCTTTAAGCTGTCAATAAAAGACCACAAACTTACCTGTCTGTCTCCCAGAGATCATCCTCAGTATCGTAACAATGACTGTTTAAGTGGAGATTTTTCTAAACAGATACAGGTGTATTTGAGTGAATTGCTGTGCAGTAGCAGCCAATCGTCACAGCATGATATCTGCTGAAAAGACTGGCTTAGTTTCCATGTGAAGACAGGCAGGTTTCTGCTGGTTTAACTGCTGGAGCCCGTTTCAGAAAGAAGGTTAAGTGTAAACTCTGAGTATGTTAACTCTGAAAAGAGGGAAACTCTCCCAAAATGGGAGGTTTGTCGAACCCGGGAAAGCAGGGAAAGACAAGCCCGTTTCTGAAAGAGAGGTCATTTATACTCCGAGTCAGGTAACTTAGTCTGTGAACCTAACCTGGTCGGGAGCAGGTTTTATTCACTAAACCCAGAGTTTATTTCCGTCTCCTCCCCCTTTTTAAAGTGTAAGCGATGTTTTAATACCTCATTCATTCATTCATGCTGCATAATTGCTCTTCTTACTATTTTTGTCTTATTGTAAGTACAAATATTTCACAATTCTTAAGTTAAGATGCATTTTCTATAGATGAAAAATGATCCAGATGTTTAGTCTTGTTATAATATAAAATTGTTCTCCATGGGGCAAGATAAATAATCTTTAATGCAAATGGAAACAAGAATAGGCTATTTTTTATTTCTTACCGCATTGCCAGATAATAAAATAACTCGTTTTTTTCCCTTCAAGGAAACAACACTAAATACCTTTTATATTATTGATTTGATTAATAGTTGTTTACACTGTATCCATGTGATATTTATTTGAGCATTACCATTTTAAATCGTACTTTTCTTCAAAACATCAAGATGCAGAGCACATTATACGTCCTGGATGCAGATTTTAAGGAAAGTGTGCATCGCTCTCACACTCATTCTGAGATAGGTTTTTCTGGGCACAAATCCGTCAAAGAGGAGTATCACAGGACTGTAGGTCAGTGGTGTAAAACCGGTTTAAATGAGGCGAATCTGATAAACAACGTTCACTTGATAACATCTTTCTGTGACCGCTGGAAGTAACCCGATAATCAGAATTTCGCTCAGGATTTCCAGTGTGGTTGACACGCATATCTCCACCATCACACCTTCTGAAAATGAATCAGATTCATGTATTGGATGAAAGGATGCCAGACGTATTGAGCTACGAGATGCTGTAACCACAGCTGTTAAGTCAACACAACACAATTTTGTTTCACATCTTTATTTTTTGATACATTTTTGGATTTCTTCTGATACTTGACCATCTCCTCTTCATCTGTCAGTGGTGCTGGTGCAGGTTCTCCATCTGTCTTCTTGCTGTCAACAAGTCAGTAGTTAATTGTATTACTCTAATTAAGAAATGTAACAGGTTGGATTAGATCATATTTAATTATGTGAAAAGAGTGTTAGTTTGTGGAAAAAGCTGCAGCGCATTGAATGCATTTGAGCGCATCTAGACTAAATTTAACCTACACGTGAACCTGTCATGCTTAAAGCTTTACCTTCATTGAATTGTGTTTTTATACTTAATTTGTAGCTCCTGCCAAGTTCTTGATTCTTTTTTTCTGACTTTTTTCTTTTTTGGGCCATGTGATACCATTTAAATGAATATTAGTTCAATAATTTACAGTTTTCACCTCTGATATGATAACAGGTTAAGTTATTGACAGTTATAAAGAATTAAAGTTACGCATTGATGGAAGTATGCGCGCTGACGTCTTTTTGGCGGGAAATGTTGCCATGGTGAACCGTAATTTCAGCGCTCCGCTGATCATGACTTTTCATAGACGTGGTGCACGTGCTTTACTCAGAGTCAACCTACTTAGAGTTGATTAAACGAACTAATTTCACCGAAAACTCAGAGTTTCCCATCTCAGAGTAAGTCAACTCAGAGTTCAAGTTTAAACTCAGAGTTAGTTGAACCTCCGTATTGAAACGGGCCCCTGATGATCAAAACTGTTTATTTCTGGTGATGTTGATAATTTTCCTGGAAATATAGATTGCTTTGTGCAACACCATCATGAGCGAGAACACTTACTGCCAAATCATGTGCAGATCAAAATGTTCTCTAACCAAACCAATTTAAGGGAAACAATTTAACTGATGTTCAAAAAAGAAAACAACAGATGTAATACAGATAAACAAATGATAATGCTTGGTTATTGAATATTAGATTTCTTTCAACGAAAGTGCTTTTTGTAAATTATTTAAAATCACAGATCCTAAACTAGATGTACTCTGTTTGACAGAAACCTGGCTAAAACCAGATGATTACATTAGTTTAAACGAGTCTACCCCCCAAGATTAAGGTTTTACTACAGTTTATAGCAACATCTTCAGTATTTATCAGAGGTCGGGTTTCAAGTGTAATTTGTTTTAAGTAATGGTGCTTCATTTAATGTTATCCAGAGAAACAAGTGTAAATGATCAATCCCCTGTGATGTTTGTACTGGCTACTGTATAAAGGACACCAGGACACCATACAGACTTTATTAAATACTTTGGTGATTTTCGATCTATCTGAGTTAGTGCTGGCTGCAGATAAAGTCCTAATTATTGGTGATTTTACTATCCTTCTTGATAATGAAAAATATTAAATGGGATCGGCATTTATAGACATTCTGAACTCTATCGGGTTAAACAACACATGCCAGGCCCTACTCATTGTGTCAAAAATTATACTCTAGACCAGTGCTTCCCAAACTGTGGGCCGTAGGGGTATTGCAGGAGGGAATTAGGCTAGGCTAAATCTAAATATTTAAATAAATAAAATATTCAAATTGTTCTAAAATGTGATTTCCCCCCCTCCTTATTACACAAATTAAATTTAGTATTTCATTGCATTAGATTTGCGAACTATGTACAGTAGCTTCTGTTTAGAGATGCACCGAAATGAAAATTCTTGGCCGAAGCCGAGCAAAATGAAACACTGGGCCGAATTTGCAAACACTTGCGCCCTAAAGAGAGCAGCCCGGAAAATGGAGCGTAGCTGGAAGAAAACAAAACTAGAGGTATGTTGTACCGCATAGCGTAAAAATACTTTATCCTACAGAAAAAACTTAAAGAGGTCATAAGATGCCCATTTTTCATAAGCAGATATGATTCTTTAGGGTCTTAATGAAAAGTATATAACATACTTTGCTTACAATGTCTCATTGGTAGTGTAAAACAACACCCTTTTTACCCAAAGCTGTCATAGTCATTGATCATAGTGAACCATTTCGTTCCATGTCCCTTTAAATTCCATGTCCCCCCCCGTCTCTTCCATGGGGTGAAGAGCCGTTCTCTGAGAGACTGTTCTTTGGGAAACTGGCTAACTAGCACATTATTAAGAAAGGCCATTTGCAAAGATCCATTAAAAAAACACTTTATAATCCCTTCTTCTGTAGGTGAAGCTGGATCACGAATGATTTGCGCGAACATAGACGCATTTAGGTAGATCGGGGGTGAATTCCCTTCAAAAACAAAAGTAATCCACTACGTCTTTAGTGGCTCAGATGTTGGGAGTAAATGACGATTGCTATGTTCATTAGCAGTGTCGGGGAAAGTTACTTTTAAAAGTAATGCGTTACAATATTGCGTTACTCCCTAAAAAAGTAACTAATTACGTTACTTAGTTACTTTTTATGGAAAGTAATGCGTTACGTTACTTTTGCGTTACTTTCGCGTTACTTTTTAAATATGAGCAGGGCTTGATTGTTTGTTTTTAATACAATAAGTTATATTTATAGCAAATATAAAAGCCTTTCACACCAAAAAGTGTAATGAATAAAGCCTCAGACTGAAGGACGAGTAAATCACGTCTGTACAGAAGAACACAGGAGAAGAATATTCAACACTCTTCCAAAAAAAAACAATGAAGAACAATTGTTAGTTTATCTAAAGTAATTTTTACTCATTAGTACGGTTGAACTGAATCATCAAAGATCAGCAGCAAACACATTGTTTAATAAAATGAGATTAGATATATTTGTGTTGTTTAACATATTTAATTATTGCAGGTTTGCATAATATTCTGAGTTTGTATTTCACTGTTTAATTATTTTTTATAATTATTTATTGAATACTGAAAAATATAATTTGTATAATTAGAGTGATTAATTTTGATGAAATTTGATATTTTTTTGCGAGTGGGATGAATTAATACACATTCATATTTAGTCTAGATTAGATCTACAGTAAGATCATGTTCACACGACGCACACTCAGTCAATAAATGGAAAAAAAGTCACTCAGATATTTTCTAGTAAATTAAAAAGTAATGCGTTACTTTACTAGTTACTTGAAAAAAGTAATATTATTACGTAACTCGCGTTACTTGTAATGCGTTACCCCTCCGACACTGTTCATTATTACATTCAACAAAAGCACACCTCAATCGCTTAGGAGACATTATTGACTACACCAGCTCCGGCACCGAAACAATGGCGGACTGATGACAGCTCACTCAGGGCGGGTCTGTGATTAAACGGCAGTGTCAATCAACAATCGTGGGAGGGGCCTGTGCAGAACTATGTAATTCTGCCAATAGTCTGATAACGGCTTGATATGGGAAAGAGGTTTGGATTTATCGGGATTAAACAACAACAAAAAAACACTGGGTGGATCATTGTGTAGTGTTGTGTAAACACTGCCACAACACATTTTAGCTTTAACAACCTGTAAAAGTAAATTTAGTATCCAATGACACCTTTAAAAACGGCTAGATCTGATTACTTTTCGTCTCTTTTAGAAGAAAACAAACACAAAGTATTTATTCAAGACACTGGCTAAATTAACAAAAAAATATAACATCAGCAGGTGCAGACATTTCCCAACCAGTTTTAGGGGGTAACGCATTGAAAGTAACGCGAGTTACGTAATCAGATTACCTTTTCAAGTAACTAGTAAAGTAACGCATAACTTTTTCATTTACAAGGAAATATCGGAGTTACGTTTTTCAAATAAGTAACGCTAGTTACTTTGTTTCCCATGTATTGACTGACAGCTGTCATGGCCATGTTGAAAGAAATCGGGAGTAAGTGCAGAGACGTTGGGTGCGCTGTGTGAACATGTTGCTGTAGTTCAAGACTACATATGAACATGTATTTACTCATCTCACTGCACAAAAACAGATTCAGTATTCCTCCAAAATGAATAAAAACCTTCCAATGCAAACTCAGAATATAATACAAACCTGCAATAATTGGACATGTTAAAGGTGCCGTAGAATGCATTGATACAATATTTTTGAATTGTTCTCTGATATCTACGTAGAAGGTATGTGGCTTAGGTTAGGGCACACATTCTCCAGAAACGGTTTTACATGTCCATTTACAACCCTAGGATTTGACACCAGAATTAAATGGTATGATATTACTGTTATTTAGAAGGGTCATGAATAATAATGTTGAGCTCTGCTCTGATTGGCTGTTTCACAGTGCGGCTCAATGTTGAGCTTTGCTCTGATTGGCTGTTTCACAGTGCTGCTCAATGTTGAGCTTTGCTCTGATTGGCTGTTTCACAGTGCGACTCAATGTTAAGCTTTGCTCTGATTGGCTGTTTCACAGTGCGGCTCAATGTTGAGCTTTGCTCTGATTGGCTGTTTCACAGTGCGACTCAATGTTGAGCTTTGCTCTGATTGGCTGTTTCACAGTGCGACTCAATGTTGAGCTTTGCTCTGATTGGCTGTTTCACAGTGCGGCTCAATGTTGAGCTTTGCTCTGATTGGCTGTTTCACAGTGCGGCTCTGATTGGCTGTTTCACAGTGAGGCTCAATGTTGAGCTTTGCTCTGATTGGCTGTTTCACAGTGCGGCTCTGATTGGCTGTTTCACAGTGAGGCTCAATGTTGAGCTTTGCTCTGATTGGCTGTTTCACAGTGCGACTCAATGTTGAGCTTTGCTCTGATTGGCTGTTTCACAGTGCGGCTCTGATTGGCTGTTTAACAGTGAGGCTCAATGTTGAGCTTTGCTCTGATTGGCTGTTTCACAGTGCGACTCAATGTTGAGCTTTGCTCTGATTGGCTGTTTCACAGTGCTGCTCAATGTTGAGCTTTGCTCTGATTGGCTGTTTCACAGTGCGGCTCTGATTGGCTGTTTCACAGTGAGGCTCAATGTTGAGCTTTGCTCTGATTGGCTGTTTCACAGTGCGGCTCAATGTTGAGCTTTGCTCTGATTGGCTGTTTCACAGTGCTGCTCAATGTTGAGCTTTGCTCTGATTGGCTGTTTCACAGTGCGACTCAATGTTGAGCTTTGCTCTGATTGGCTGTTTCACAGTGCTGCTCAATGTTGAGCTTTGCTCTGATTGGCTGTTTCACAGTGCTGCTCATTTAAGGAAATCAGCAGGAAGGAAACACAGGTAGAATATATATTTCAATACTTTTTCCAGTTATATTGTCCGGTAATGATACTGTAAATAAAATGCGGGCATCAGGGAGCTGCTATTAATATGTGGGGCATTAAATCTGCTTTCGAATGCACGATTACTTTTTACTTTCACTTTCGAGATTTGTGATCACATGCTCTGTGTAAACTGCAGCGGCAGTATTTACCACACATTTGACAAGATCTGAGGATCTGTAAATCATTCGCCATCATCCTCAGTCTTCTCTCCTTACCCTGTTTATGTAGTAAGTGAAATCTTATGTAGTGTAATGTAACAGACTACCTCTAGTATGAAGCTAACCATGTCCCGTAAGTGTCTCGCGTTATTTTATTAGAACGCGTTATTTGTTTTCTGTGCCTTTCTGAATACAGACACCAACCCATCGCTGCACTTCACATCCCCTGCACAGCCTGGAACAGTACATACATTTCCATTTCCGCTATTACCCTCGCTTGTTTCTTCACAACATCTGCAGAGCTTCTGATGATTCGGATGTGCAGGTTCACCTGGCGCCTGGCATAGAACATGGGCGGGTTTATGCAAATGTTGGGGGCGTGACTATTAGTGATCCCGACTGTCATGTCGCAGTCAGTGTTATGTTCTGATTCGTCTATTTTCAGTGGTCTTTTGCTTGCAAGATATATATACATAAGAAGGAGGAAACAATGGTGTTTGAGGCTCTTAGTATTCAACAAAGCCTAGGTGAAAGCAATTTTCCATTCGATGGCACTTTTAAATAAGACAAATATAATTCATGTATTTAATCCCATTTTATTAACCAGTGTCTTTATACTGACCTTCGATGATCCAATTCAACCATACTAATAAGCAAAAATGACACATTTTTGTTATTGCGGAGTAGTGTTGAACTTTCTTCTCCTGCGTCATATTCTTCATGCAATTTGTTGAGATGTGCCCTCTACTGTACAGACATGAATTTACATTTACACTGTTACACTTTGTTGTGAAAGGGCTTTTACATTTGCATACAAAAAAAAACAAGCCCTGCCCAGATTTAAAATGAAATGCAACACATTATTTAACATAAAATAACGAAGTAACGTAACTAGTTATTTTTTTAGAGAGTAACACAATATTGTAATGCATTACTTTTAAAAGTAACTTTCCCCAATGTTGTTCCCAGCAGCACAGTAGTAGTTACTTTATGAACTACTTTACTTCCAAGATCGATACTATTAGAGATCAAACTATAACCATGCAGCTGTCAGCCAGGGTATCATATCAGATGATAATCGATATGAACGATAGATCCCCCGAGGAACAATTACACTCATTCTCTTCTAAAGGAGAGGAAGAATTGTATAAACTTGTTAAATCATTTAAACCAAAAACATGTATGTTAGACCCCATTCCATCGAAGCTACTACAATAGATGTTTCCAGAAGTCATAGATCATCTTCTGAATATTATTAATTCATAATTTGTCATTAGAATATGTCCCAAAAATCTTTAAACTGGCTGCTTTAAGATTTGGTGAAGATAAAAGCTGCATGTTTGTAGGAAACAAATACATCAAAACATTTTAAACTTCAAACTGTTGCTCCAGGCTAAAATATGCTCCATAATAGCACTTGTCTGGTGTGAATCAGGAGAGAAATCTGCACAGATCAAGCAGCGTTTACAAACCAAAACTGCTCTAAAGAAATATGTGGCTGGATTTTGATGTGAGAGACAGCAGGAGATTGACTTTTTTCACTGGAGGAAGCGTTATTATTGATTATGGACTCGTGTTTTAGCCGGAAACAATGGTTTAAAGTTAAAAACATCTTAAAGATGAATTTGTTTCAGCTTTTGTCTTCTCCAGATGTTAACTGATGGACTGGTATGGATTGTTGTGATGTTTTTATCAGACTCTCATTCTGACGGCACCCATCCATCCATTGATGAGACACTGATGCAGAGACACATTTCTACAAACCTGATGAAGAAACAAACTCTTTCTGATCTCAGATGACCTGAGGGTTGAGCACATTCACAGCACATGTTCCTTTTTGGGTGAACTATTAATTTTAATATGGAGAAAAAAAAATGAGTTTGAACTTTGTGAACAGTATTGACTATATTCTCAGTTCAATACAAGTTAAACATTATTGACAGCATCTGTGACATGCTGTTGATTACCAAGAACAGAAACAAGCAAAACTCATGTTGAAAGTAATGATCTTTTAATAGAAGTCTATGAGGCAAGACACAGTTGTCCTTTCAGCTGCTGTCACGACCATGGACAGCTGGTAAACCTGGCAATGTTTGCATGAAATTACTTCTGTGTCTGTTTGCATGTTTTTTACAGACTGATTGAAATTATTTTCTTCGGTCATTCACACTGTTGGCAGAAAAAGTTCTGAATTTGTTATATTGTTTCACAACATATGAGATCAAAGTGTTTGAGGTGTTTTTTATTATTGTGTATATATATATATATATATATATATATTTTTGTTACAGATATCGGTTCATGATAAACTTATTGGCAAACATAGCATGTTAATGAATGAAGAACAGCCTGAGCAGAGATAGACTTGTGAACCTTACTCTGATATTCTTGAAAATATTTCAGATTTGCTTGTACTGTCTGACCCACACAATATGAAGTAATAGTCTTGTGTAGACTGTTTATGGACTGTTTATGCAGTGTAATAAAATACCCTAAGCTGAATTATTTGGAGTAGAAACTGGACACTGGTTTTATTCACATCATTGCCTCTTGTGTTGAGATATTGTAATATGACCACATCATTAAAATCAGCTCTTCTCCCACAAATATTGAACCCAACAACATACAACATGCAATTAGTGTTACTAAAAAAAAAATTAAACAATATTTGTTTTTTCATAAACACTTTTTATTGACATTTCAGTAATTGACAAATTTCAGCAGGCACTAAAATAATTAAATGAAAGACTTGAAATATTCTTAATAAACGTTCATGTAAATCAAACTCTGATAGTCCAGTAATACAGCTGTGGATGACAACATTCAGTGTGACAGAAATCCTATAAATGCTGCGGTGTTTTATTGGTTTGGAAGGTAAACCACTGCATGGCTTAAATGCAACGATGTTTGCAAACAATATAATCACTGCGTGCGGTTTCCTACAGATAGATTTTCTGCAGTTCTGCAAACATGTAGTGACCAACGGTTAAACATTATTGCGACCTCAAGTCTTGAATCTCTTCTGCTCACATGCATCCTATGATCGATACTGGAAGCAGGCATGAAAATGAAAGAGTTTTGTTGTGATCAATTGAAGTCGTATATGCATTAGCACTTCTCAGACACAGAGGGTAGATTTATTCAATTTTTTAGCACTAATTACACCTCTAAACATTAGCGTTACTAAAGATGTCTTTTGTACAGTTTTTGACACAATCACATTTATCAATAAGGCTCAGTTGAACTCTGACCACAAACAAAATATATATAATAAATAATCATACAAACAGTCAGCGGGGACAACATCAGCCATCATAACAGTCATCGTATAATAAGAGTAAAACTGATACTGACAGAATGTCAACCACATTGTGATCGAAGTCACGAAACAGCCACATGTCTGATAATGCAAGAAAGAAACAACTAGTAATATGCTTCTGTCAGCATTTCCCTTGTGTGCCATCATCATCTTCATCATCACCTCAAACCACCATCCAGTGATGAAGCTGTAAGAAACAAGTCATATTCATACAGTGCTCTTCAAAACACGAGTCGAAAACATGTAAACAGCAGAAAACAGATCAGAAATCACTCTAGACTTCAACATTAGTGAAGCCAGAACAATCACACCATATCTGCGCTGAGGATCGACTGTGATAACGGTGCAGTAAAATGTCACGTTTAGCATAATTGAAAGTTCACCCATTAAATTGATGTAATCTTCCTTGTTTGGCCGTACACATGAAACCACCCATGATGCTCACCGTGAACTGCCGCACCTCTCCACGCTCCACCAGGTGATGTTCAGTCTCAGGAGTGATGGCGTACGCCAGTTTCTGCCGAGATAATCCAGCACCACATTCACACAGAATCACAGAAACAACCGGACAAACGCAGGGACATCACTATAACCAAAGCCAGCATGCATGCAGTATGATTTCTGTGCAGGGATGAATGTTCAACCCTTGTGCTGTGCTGAAATATGGTCTTACTGGTCAAAAAATGATGCATACTGGATGTTTATTAGTACTTATAAAGCACATATTAATGCCTTATTCTGCATGACCATATGTTAGATCCCTTAATCCTTTAACCCCACACCTAAACCTAACAACTACATTACTGACTATTAATAAGCAGCAATTTAGGAGTCATAGTCGATAGTGAGAACTGGACCTTAAAATAAAGCATGACCACGATTGCTTTTAAATCTCTCATTATGTTATATTATCATTGGTCTGAGCTTATACACCTCAGCTTTTGAGTGAACATTGGCAAAACGATCCACAAATAATGCTTTAATCACTCAAAAACTGAGGTGCATAAGCTCAGATCAATGATCAATCAGCTCCAAAACAAATACAAAACCTGTGCTTATCGCAAGAAAACAAGTCGACAACAATATTGAATTCAAGATTTGGTTACAATATAGCATGATAAGAAATGTATGAGCAATTTTTTTATAGATTGGTCAATTTTGACCAGGAAAACAACTAGTGTATCAAGATGGGGGAAAAAATCCCCAAAACGTTATACCATGTGTGAGCAAAGTCAGTAAGTGTTGGTCCAATGCAAGGCAATAGTATTGTTCAGTAATATTATTGATTCAACGGCACTGCCACTATTGGATGAGAATGAAATCTGAACTGAATTATGATACTGTCTTCTGCTTAAAAATGAACTAAATTTGTATCATAATTAATTATTCAATATTCCACTTTATTATGCTGAAGCTGCTTCAAAACAGCTTTTGTATAAAGCGCTATAGAAGTAAATGTGGCTTGACGTAATTTATCATGATAAAGTGTTTTGCATATTGACGAATATAAAATACTCACGTCACAAAAGCTTCCGGGCAGAGAGCAGAACTTGTAGATGGCGTAGAGCGGCACCATGATCATGGAGGAGATGGACAAACACCAGCCCAACATCGTCGCCCACGTGGGGAAATAATAGGAGCCGTACTTGGGAGGATTGAACGTCGCGAAACTCACAACAACCATGAACTGAGTGCAGGGGAGAGAAAACAGGCGCGGGTTAAAGGTATCTAAAAGAGTTTGGTGATACTTGTGTTGGACAGAGAGGCTGTGAACGCACCAGGAGGAAACACGGACTGACAAACTTCCAGCACAGTCTCCAGTAGAGGCCAGGTCTGTGTCCGATCATCTCCTCGATATCATCGCTGAAGCGATCCACACCTGAACACACACATGCTGGTCAGCATCAAGAAAATGCCTTTGAATCCAAACTCTGAAGGATATCTATTGATGTTGTTGGTGAATTGATACCGCAACTCCAACTGCAAAAATCAAAGATGTTATTGTGGCTATCACTATGTATCATAAGATAAGCAGATATGAACTAAACTAAATTGTAAACTGACTGTTTAAAATTACATTTGTTTTTCATCAAAAGCTCTAATTGAAGATCTCTTTTATATATCAGCTGATGCGTTTAACCAATTTCAAATATTTAAAAAGTAACAGGTGTCATAATAGATTCATTTAACTAATATTCCGAGTAAACTTACAAAACTGTTACATCAACTATAACACTTTGGAATCTTCTGATCTGTCCTTTCTCGATGTCTAGTTCTGTCAGTCTTCTATCGTGTGTGTCTGGTGTTCCCGCCTCTTGTGTCCATATTTGGTTTGTTTCATGTCCTTGCTAAGTATGATTATCAGTTAATTCTTGTCCAGCTGTGTTTGTCTATTATCTATGATTATTAGGGTTGGGTATCGGTTTTTTTTTCTCGATACGGTGCCAAATCGATACTTTTAAAACGGTACCGGTGCCTGAACCGATACTTATAAAAAAAAAAAAAATACCAATGAATAATTGGATTGGCCGTTAGCACTAAACACATGGGCCCGGTTTCACAGACAGGGCTTAGACTAAACCAGGATTAGATCATAGTTAAATTAGGACATTTAAGTAATTTTTATAAACATGGTTAGAAAAAAATAACATTACTGGGGTGCATCTTGAGACAAAACAAAGACACTGATATATTGTAGGATCAGTCAGTGCAAGTTTATTTCAGTTAAAACAGCTAAGTTACATTTTAGTCTAGGACCAGGTTCAAGCCTTGTCTGTGAAACCGGGGGGGGGGGGGGGATGATGTCTTTTTCATTCATACTGGACACCAGAGGGTGCCCTCGCGCATAAAATCCACAAATCTAGTCACAGAAGCAGCGAACTCTTGATGCTCCAGGAATATGGATAAGTAAACAGAAGATTTAAAAGTTTTGAATGATAAAATAAATACAACAAACACTCGACTATGACTATGTATAGTTTATCTGTGTTATTCAGGCCATCTCTGGTATCTTCATAATAATGAAGTATATTTATAATCCATTGCTAATCGATGTATTAGTAGCCCATGGAGTAGTAGTAGCATAGCTCGTTAATGGAAGGTCGTTAGAGCAAGTGTAATCACTGCATTCACGAGCTCCTCGGATGCTCTCATTCCTCGAGTTGTGCTTTTAAGTCAGAATGTGTAAACCGCACACTCGGGCTACTACAAAGATTTGCTGGACTTGTATTATTAGAGCTTTCCGAATTGAGTTCACGTGCATTTTCTCAGTCGGGAAATTATTTAGCACGTGTGGTGCCGGTGATGATGCTTCTTACGTCCGTTTCGGAGAAACAAAGGTCAAATATTTAAACCGATCGCTCAGGCATGGCACCGGAATGAGGCACCGAAATCTGCGTTCTGATTCGGTTCGGTACATACCGGTTACATAGGTACCGGTGCCTTATTGGTACCCAACCCTAATGATTATCCTCTGTATTTATAGTCCTGTCAGTTCAGTTTGATTTCGTCTGGTCTACTCGTTAAGTCCCGGTGTAACTGTCTGTGTCTACATCGCCTTGTCCTGCCCTGCCTCGTTTGGAGTAATTAAAGACTGTTTATTTGAGTTACATCCTCGTCTGCGTGTTCCTCGTTCCTCCCTTGTGTGCACACCGTGACAAGTTCAGGGTCTGAGAGATTTTTTGTTATGTTTTTGAAAGAAGTATCTTCTGTTCATCAAGGCTGCATTTATTTAATAAAAAAATACAGTGAAACTGTAAAATTGTGAAATGTAATTCACATAATATATATACTTTTCAATGTAAATATACTATATGTTAAAATATAATTTATTCCTGTGATGCGCAGCTGTATTTTCAGCATCATTACTCCAGTCTTCAGTGTCACGTGATCTTGAGAAATCATTCTAATATGAAACATTTCTGATTGTGATCAATGTTGAAAACAGTTGTGCTGCCCAATATTTTTTGGAAAACTGATACATTACATTTTTCAGGATTCACAGGTAAATAGAAAGTTTAGAAGAACCCCATCCGTTTGAAATAGAAATAATTTTGCAACATTATAAATACCACTTTTTTTATAAATTCAATACAACCTTGATGAAAAGAAGTGTTAATTGCTTTAAAAAATAATTTGAACTGTAGTGGCCAGTATAAATATTTATCATGGTATACCAGAACTTGCCTGTAGATTTGTAGGAGCTACAGAGTTATGAAGGAAAACATAATAAATATCACAGCATCCCCCTGCAGTCCCTTCTTCTTAAACACACTTGACCAAACACCATATCTTAACATGTGAATATTGCAATACTGACAAAGGGACAGCATTGAGCCATGCTCCACATGAAACAATATCACTTTGAGTTTTGAAGAAACTGAGAGAATCCTTGGAATCAAACGCCCTCCAGAGCAGATCTCAGCGAGTCTGTGTGGCCGCAGGGTTTGATCGAGGCTTGACGTCTGATCGCAGCAGACAGCGAGAGCAGAGCTCAGGGCCAAAGGCACAGGTGTTCAGCAGGTAATGTAGCCTCCAGAAAGGCCAGCGGAGCCCAGGGGCCCGTGTCTCTCGCTCTGACCGACAGCAGATCAGGTCAAACAATCTGACGGTCCTGAGCTCACCGAGTCACACTGAAGATCAGGTCTTCAGGAATCGCTCGCTGTCTCGGGTCTGTTTGTAAAGTTCACATCCCTGCCACCGCATGCCAGATCGCCCAAGGCAAAGACATGGCTTTTCCAGGAGAAAGTCAACGCGTGAATGACACGGAAACATTTGAGGAGAATTTCTAAACGCAACATTCAAGACCCAATCATCTCATGTGGCTACAATAGTCTTTATCAAACCTCACCTATCTAAAATATTTAGACTTAGACTACTTTTGTGGTTACTGAAACATTAAACTATTAAATTAAATTATTATTAATATGTACAGAGTAAAGAAAAACTAAATATCTTCATTAACCCAGAAGCACAGAAACTTGTTTATGCCATGGGATAAAATAAATACAAAATGATTCTCACAATTATGAGAAAAAAAGTCTGAATTGTGAGATGTAATTTCCAAAATGCAAAATATAAATGCAGAATTTCAGGTTGTAAACTTGCAATTCTAAGAAAGCTGTGAGATACAATTAGAATTTGTAATATTTTTTTCTAATATAAAAATTATAATTGCAAGATTTAAACTTTGGATTTAAATTCAGAGACAAAAAAGTAAACATTTTGAGATTTGTAAACTTAAAAACTTTAAAAAATCCTCACTGGAAGATAAAAGTCCCAGTCACGTTTTTTCTTCTCTAGTGGAACAGGCTTCCACACTGAAGACTATCATTCAGATCAGAGGTCTTGAACCCTGTCCTGCAGAGTTCAGCTCTGAACATAATCTAATAAACTGAGCTCTGCAGCTCCACAGGAGCAGGACTGAAGCCCTCTGATTCAGACACTGCCAATAGAATCTCAACAGAATTATCATCTTGGTTACATTGTATTTCCATCCACTTTCAATCTGTCCACTTTGAACTCAACTATAAGTAAACTAGCAGTCATTAGAGTATTAGTAGACTGCTAGATCAGGGTTAGTGGAATCAGTTGACATGTACTTGCAAAGTTACTTCTAGTCAGTGTATTGTCCATCTAAATAATATTCAGCAGACGGTCTTCTAATACTCTAATGACTGTTAGTTCGCATGGAGTTGACAAGTTATCTACAATCAACAGAATGTCTAAAGGAGACCATCAAAAAAAATGTTGTTATTATTATTATTATATTTATAATTTTTCATTGTCACTTTAATTTAAGTTAGTTTTAGTCATTTTGTTGTTTTTACTAGTCATTATTTTGTTATTTAGTTTGTATTACATTATATTATTTCTTTATTTTTCAGTTTGAGTTATTTTATTTTTTATATTAGTGTCAAAACTTTTGTCAAATATATGTTGCCTTTTCCCCATGTCTCACATACTGTTGGGCTGAATTTTAAGTATTTTTGATAAACATGAATATGTCACCTATTGACGAACCATTGCAGCATGAAAAAAATATCACATTTTTCATCTGCAAGTAAAAGCAAATTAAAACGCAAGTACAATTAATACATTTTGTTTTAAGTAATATTTATGTTGTTTTGCTATAAATATGTAAATGTTTTGTTATTTTTACTAGTCATTGTTTTTTTTTAAGTTAGTTTTTTTTAGTTTGTATTATTTTTTTTTCAGTTTGAGTTATTGTAGCACATTAAATTAAACTAAATGAAAATAAGAAAAATTTTCTTGCTAGATCAAAATTGGCAATCTGGAGTTAGAATCGAATGTCAGGTTGAGCGTTCCTCTGCTGATATCCGAGCTCTAGGAGCCTAATGAGGGCCAGCGGCCCCGGAGCACAGCCATCTGATAGACCATCAGCCCCTAATGCCACATCAGCTTCACCGCACATGCAGCAGCAGCGATCAGCCTCACCGTAGAACCAGGCGATGCCGATGGCCTCAATCAGCACTCCAAACAGAATCGATGTCCCGGCGGCAAAGTGGTCCAACAGCGTGAAGACGTAGATGCCACCCTGCAGAGAAACAGAGAGACGAGACCAGATCGAGACTCCACACCAGAGACTCTTCATAATCAGATGAGAAGCTCATTAGAGGAGCGTTTGTGTATCACGTACGTTTGTGACACAGATGAGAGAGATGAGGAACGTGGAGACCACGATGAAGAGCGTGAAGAGCTCTCGATGTTTGTGCAGGAACTTGAATTCGTCGATGAGTCCCGTGATCACAGACTCCATCCCTCCCATCTGAAAAACAGCGTTCAGATGCAGTTACAGCGCTGCGGTTCATCAGGACTGAGATTCATCAGTTACAGCAGTGACCCTGATTAACACTTACAGGTCAATTTTGACCCAGAGGAGATACATACATTAAAAAAATATTGTATTAGTTTTTAGTAAGGGAACAAACATTTGACCTAAAGAACTGTTCAAATATTTTTAAGAAATAGGACCATTTGAATGAATGAATGAACAAATAAACAAACAATGTTTTGTGTTCAGGTCATTTTGGACCCAGTACCATTAGGCGCCAAAAATATTGTCACTACTGTGTCTCTAATGCTATTAGTGTCAAAAACTTTTTCAAATATATTTAGCATTTTCCCCATGTGTCACACACTTTTGGGCTGAATTTTGTTGATAAACATGAATATGTCACATATTGACAAACCACTGCAGAATCAGAATCAGAATGAGTTTATTGCCAGGTATGTTTTCACATACAAGGAATTTGTTTTCGTGACAGAAGCTCCACAGTGCAACAGAATGACAGTGACAGAACAAAAAACAGATAATAAAAAGAAGAATAAAAAATAAGTTAATAGGGATTAACAATATACACATTGACAATTGTATGTACAGGTATATAACAATGGACAATTTTTTATGTACAGGTATATTATGTGCAATTGAAGTGTATAAATAGTGTGTGTCCCATAATTATTGTCAAGTGTTCATGAGATGCACCATTTTGTCAAATGACTTCATGATCACAGAAGTTAGAGCCACAGGCCTGTAGTCATTTAGTCTTGTAATTTCGGGTTTCTTTGGAATGGGGATGATGGTGGAGCGTTTGAAGCATGAGGGCAATTCGCACAGTTCCAGTGATCTGTTGAAGATCTTTGTGAAGATGGAGGCCAGCTGGTCAGCACAGGATTTCAGTCAGGCTGGTGAGACACCCTCTGGGCCTGATGCTTTATTCCTTTCTGCTTCCGGAAGACCTGGCACACCTCGTCTTCGCTGATCTGAATTGCAGGTGTGGGGAGAGGGAGGTTGCTGGAGGTGTTAATGGTTGTGTGGAGAGGTGTTCAGGGCGGGTGTGGGGTGTTTTTTCAAACCTGCAGTAGAACTCATTTAGATCGTCTGCCAGTTGTTGATTCTGCACAGTGCTGGGGATGGTGTCTTGTAGTTGGTTATCTCTTTCACACTGAAGCAGAATCACTGGAAGATAATTGGATCCTTAGCTTATCGGAATAATTCCTCTTTGCTACTCTGATCTCCTTTTCCAGTGTGTATGTGACATCTTTATACAAGACTATCTCACCTTTCCTGTAAGCATCTTCTTTGGCCTGACGGAGCTGTCTGAGTTTTTGTGTGAACCATGGTTTGTCATTGTTTTAGTTTAAATGAGTCCTGATAGGAATGCACATGTTCTCAGAGAAACTGATATACGAAGTGACAGTCTCTGTGAGCTCGTCCAGATTTTTTGCAGCAGCCTTGACAAACTCCAATCAGTAAGGTCGAGAGAGGCTTGTAAAATACGCTTTGTCTCGTTGGTCCATATTTTTACAGTCTTTACCACAGGTTTAGCAGATTTAATTTTCTGCCTGTAGGTTGGTATTAGATGAACCAGGCAGTGTTTAGAGAGCCCCAAAGTTGCCCGTGGGACAGAGTGATATGCATTCTTTATTGCTGTGTAACAGTAATCCAATATATTACTATCTCTGGTGAGACATGTGATGTGCTGTCTGTATTTTGGCAGTTCACAGGAGAGATTTGCTTTATTAAAGTCCCTGAGAATGATAAAAACAGAGTCTGAGTGTTGTTGTTCTGTGTGTGTGATCAGATCAGCGAGTTTCTGTAAAGCTGAGCTCACGTGCGCTTGCGGAGGAATGTAGAGACACGCGAGAATGAACGAACAGAACTCCCACGGCTTGCAGTTTATGAAGAACGTTTCTAGATCAGAACAGAACATCTTCTTTAACACTGTTACATCTCTACACCATCTGCACGTCCTGAATCGTCTAAACAGCACCGCTGCTCTACTGACTACAATGTCCAGCAAAACGTCAGAAAAGACTAAATCTGGTGAAATATCGAGTGGTGTGTACTTCCGAATGTCTAGCATTTCGTCTCTGGTGAAACTGATTGCAGGGATATAACTAAAGACAGGACAAACTAAAAAAAAACATAAAAACAACTGCGGACAACACCACGAAGGCTGCCATCTGCGGTGCATCTTGACTAGAAATCTAGAGCTAGACTAGAGCATGAAAAACTGATCACTATATTGCAAGTAAAAACTAATTAAAAAGCAAGTAAATATATATATTTGTTACTTTTCAGATTAATATTGATGTTGTTTTTTCCGGAAAAAAATGTACACTGTAAAAATTTCCATTATTTTAACAGTAAAAATGCTACATAAAAATGCTAGTTAATTGGTCAATGCTAAGTTCCCCTACTATATACGGTGAAAAACTGTATTGGACATTACATGTAATTTTAAAGTAGTATACCATTTTTGTAAGTGAAAAAAAAATCTTGCTACCATTTTTTTACAGTAAAATTCTGGCAACCACAGCTGCTGTTTTTTTACCGTACATTTTCCCGGATTTTATTTACAGTGTTTAATACATTTGTATGGTTTTTGACCAATTCAAATAATATATTTAAATTATATTATATTTATTCCAAAAAGGCTTAATACTGGTAAAGTGATATGATCTTATAAAAAAAAGAACAAAAAAAATAAATATATATTTACTCATTATTAAAAAGTTGCCAATCAGATATGATGTGGTTTTAGTTGGAAAATATGAAGTTATGACTGTTTTATGCATCAATTCTTCAGACCCAGAATATGAAAATAGTCTAGAGATCTTTGAATGTATTATGAGGGATAATACTGTACTGACAAAGTCTTGTGTTCGAGATCAGATCAGACAAGATCCTGAGACTCACAGCGCTGTCGATTCCCAGAGTCAGCAGCATGATGAAGAAGATCACAGCCCACACCGATGACCCCGGCAGTGTAGCAATGGCTTCTGGGTAAATAATGAACACCAGACCAGGACCTGGAGAGACGCAAACAACACAGATCCAACACCTCCGCACACACTGCGGTAAAAACTCTTAAGATGCTGTATTAATCTGGAATTGATTAGAATATCACAATCATATCAATTCCAGTTATAAACAACACAATGTATGTGTTTTTTATACAATCACCAAAAAAACATACACATTGCCATTTTCATTTACACAAGACCCAAATAATGTATACATCTATTATTACTTGATTTGCACTATTTTTCATGGTTTAGTTTAATAGTAAAGTGATGCAATAGATCAAGTGGACTATTAACAATAAACACTATTCCCTTCATTATCTGAATTATCTTATGCTTTTACATTTTAAAAATAAATGTGTACATATGTAGGCACAATTTATGCTATTTTTCAAACCATTAGGGTTAGAAAGTTTGTGTCTGTTTGTTTGTTAAGAAATGTATACTTGTATTCATCAAGGACGCATTAAATTGATCAAAAGTGAGTAAAGACATTTATAATGTGATTTCTATTTCAGATAAATGCTGTTCTTCTGAACTTTCTATTCATCTGTGAATCCTGAAAAATAAAACGAATCTCAGTTTCTGCAAAAAATATTGGGCAGCACAACTGTATTCAACATTGATAATAATCAGAAATGTTTCTTGAGCAGCATATTATTATGATTTCTGGAGATCATGTGACACTGAAGACGAGTAATGATGCTGAAAATACAGCTTTGACCACAGAAATACAGATTAACAGATCTGTTTTAAATTGTAATGATATTTATTAATATTGCAGTATTTGGGCCTACTGTATTTTAATCAATTGATGAGCAGAAGAGATTTTTGTCTATAAAATTAATCCCAAGCATTTAGGCAGAACTCAGCAGATCAAACGGTTTTAAAGATCATAAGAAAACATAAATTAGTCATGCATTTGTGATGGCAAATACAAATCAGTCCAACAGAAACAGAATCAGACAAATCGACATGTTTCAGTTCCACGGACTATCTGCATCTCACACATGATTAATTTACTCTGTAATAATTCTCCAGACGCTGCTGTCACGATGAACACTGAGATCAATCAGGACTTCACATTTACAGACCACATCAAGCACTGAGCATATCATTAAAGCTCTAAATTAATATCATTATAATGTGGTATTACTTATATAGTTTAGAATGTATTTTAAACTGATATGAATTCAATTAAATCATTCTAATGTAAATTATTTAAATGCCGCATAACACTTATACAGAAGTGTGTGTGTGTGTGTGTGTGGGGGGGGGGGTTAATTACTGTGAAAACGGTAGTTCATGTTGTTCAGCAAAATATGAATTTTATAAATTAACATTTGCTAATATTAGTTATCATGAACTATACTGTGGTTTATTGTTAATTCATGTTTGTTTGTAATGCAACATTAGTTAATGTTAATTGAAAGTTAAATTATGTTAGTACGTATTAATATGCATATTAATAAATGCTATATTATATGTTATTGTGAGCTGCACGTTTTCAGTCGAATGACAGGCACACAATAGAAACTCACTCACCGTCTGTGGCGACTTTATCTAGAGGGACGTTGTGTTTCTGTGCCATGTAACCCAAGAAGGAGAATATGACGAACCCAGAGAAGAAGCTGGTCAGAGAGTTGATGGAGCTGGTGATGATGGCGTCTCTGTAACACAACGTCACTCAGTTTAAACACGCAGATGCATCAAAGAGCTTTTAATTCAGCAGTGAATAAGTGCGAGAAACTATGTGTGTGTGTGTGTGTGTGTGTGTGTGTGTGTGTCTGTGTGTGTGTGAGAGTTAGTGTGTGAGTGTGAGAGTGTGAGTGTGTGTGTGTGTGTGTGTGTGTGTGTGTGTGTGTGTGTGTGTGTGAGGGGTGTGTGTGTGTGTGTGTGTGTGTGCGTGCGTGTGGTGTGTGTGTGTGTGTGTGTGTCTGTGTGTGTGTGAGAGTTAGTGTGTGAGTGTGAGAGTGTGAGTGTGTGTGTGTGAGTGTGTGTCTCTGTGTGTGTGTGTGTGTGTGTGTGTGTGTGTGTGTGTGTGTGTGTGTGTGTTCGTGCATGAGTGTGTGCGTGTGTTTTTGTATGCGTGCATTTTGTGTGTGTGTGTGTGTGTTTTTTGTATGCGTGCATTTGTGTGTGTGTGTGTGTGTGTGTGCATGAGTGTGTGTGTGAGTGTGTGTGTGTGTGTGTGTGTGTGTGTGTGTGTGTTTTTGTATGCGTGCATTTGTGTGTGTGTGTGTGTGTGCATGAGTGTGTGTGTGTGTGTGTGTGTGTGTGTTTGGGTTCTCGCTGCTCTGTACGACTCCTCTGCTCACCTGTAGCAGTTGTTGCTGAATTTGTTGTAGCTGGAGAAGGCGATTAGCACACCAAACCCCACTCCCAGAGAAAAGCAGATCTGCGTGGCGGCCTCGATCCAGACCTGCGACACAAACGGCCCCGGCCGCCGCACAAAGGGGCCACACAACAGCTATCATTAGAGATAATTGCAGGAAACTCATTCAGCAGAAAGATGAAAGACACTTGTGAATACAGGGTAATTTTGCAAATTGCTGCTGCACACATGTGTCTAATCTAATTCTGAAATTGCCGCTTTGAGGTCTCTTTGCCAAGTGGTCCTCCGGTAGAGAATCACAGATCGTGGAAAAAACTTACTTAAGCCTGATAGTAACTTCACCTGCCATGAGCGATTTTTATGAGATTGATTCATAAACACACACACAAGCACGCACAAGTCTGAATCTGTGCGTATGACTGATCAAAACTCTAATATAAATGTCACAGGCTCTCAAAGAGCGACAAACCTTCTGCTGCTCTTTAATGCAATTAAACTGCATGTGTGTTTAAAGGAGAGCGTTACATGTCTCAGCTGGTGTGTGTGTGAGTGAAAGAGAGAGAGAGAGAGAGAGAGATGACAGAAGTGTATTAAATCTGACAAAACCTTCTTTTGGGAACATCCAAAAGCTTTGGGACACTTCAAAGCCAAAATGATCCAAATATCAAATATTGGATATTGAATATCGTTTTATTCCAAAACTGTGTCTTTTTTAGTAGAATGGTTAGGCTTTAAATATTATTACTATTACTATAATTATTATAAAAAAATAGATACACTACTGTTTATAAGTTTGGGACTGGGACAATTTTTTTATATTTTTTGAAAGAAGGCTGCTTTTATTTGATAAATACCGTAAAAGAAACTTTGAAATATGATTATAATTTAAAACAGCTGTTTTCTATGTGAATAGCTGTTAAACTGTAATTTATTTCTGTATTTTCAGCATCATTACTCCAGTCTTCAGTGTCACATGATCTTCAGAAATCATAATAATATGCTGATTTGCTGCTCAATAATTTAAAAAAATATATTATTATTATTATTATAAATCTTGAGTTATAGCACTTGTATATTATTACTATTTTGTTGGTTTTGATTGCTTCTATTGTCCTCATTTATAAGTCACTTTGGATAAAAGTGTCTGCTAAATGACGAAATGTAAATGTTATCAACGTTGAAAACAGTCGTGCTGCCCAATATTTTTGTGGAAACTGCGATAGTTTTTAAGATTCACAGATTAATAGAAAGTTAAAAACATCAGCATTTATTTGAAATCGTCACAGGTTACGTATGTAAAAACGCTAGGGAAACGCCGTCAGCGATATCAAGCTCTGAATCATGTGGGTAATCAGTCCTATTGATGGCGAGACGTCAGGTGCCGGTACCGTCATAACCAGGAAGCTAAAAAGCATGTGAGGTGCAGCCGGTGCCAGCTTCTAGGAATGAAGCATAGCTCTAGTAGGGATGCCGGAAGTATGGCCCTGCGACGCAGTGTCTCGTTCCCTCAGGTTACATACAGGTTAAATCCCTCAGGTTACATCCATACGTTACCTTGGACGTTCCCCTCTGGGAACTCGAGCTGCGTTGAAAATGCTAGGGGAACAAGATGTCCATCCCGCTAGACTTGCAAATCCCTGCTTAGTGTGGGAAGGCACAGCTATGGCAAGAGAACAGAAGAGCCAGGAGGGGCTCGTAGATCTAGGTTGTAGAACCTGATGAACGTCATGGGCGTAGACCACCCAGCAGCGTTGCAGATGTCCTGCAGAAGTACACCTGCCAGAAAGGCCTTGGAGGCCGCTATACTTCTTGTAGAGTGAGCCTTGACCCCCAATGGTGAGGGGAGATCAGAGGACTCATAGGCAACTGTGATGGCATCCACTATCCACCAACTGAGGGTCTGCTTGGTAGGGGGAAGACCCTTCTTAGGAGGACCGTAGCATACCAGCAGTTGGTCCGCCCTTCTCCACAGGGCAGCTCTGTGGACGTACGCATACAGTACTCGCACTGGACACATACAATTAAGCCTCTTCTGGTCGGGCTACTTGAAGGGAGGAGGACAAAAAGCCTGAAGTACGACAGGTCGTGGTGTAGAGGAGGGGACTTTAGGGACGTACCCTGCACGAGGATACAAGAAAGCTTTGGCCAGACTGGGCGCAAATTCAAGATATGAAGGGGCCACAGAAAAGGCCTGCAGATCCCCAACTCTCTTCAGAGAATATATTGCTAGGAGAAGCACAGGCTTTGAGGTAAGAAGACGCTCTGATATCTCCTCGATAGGCAAGGCAAGGCAAGTTTATTTATATAGCACATTTCATACACATTGGTAATTCAAAGTGCTTTACATAAAAGAAAGTGAAATACTCATTCACAGCAATAAAAACAAGAAGTAAAAAATAATAAAACAAGGAATTTTAAAATGATATAGAAATTGATTTAAAATGAGATTTAAAACAGTTAAATAGAAAATGATTATACATAAAATAATGCAGTCAGTTCGGACGTAGCACAGCGCTCATTCAACAAATGCACAGCTAAATAGATGAGTTTTGAGACTGGATTTAAATGTGGCTAATGTTTTAGCACATCTGATCTCTTCTGGAAGCTGGTTCCAGCTGCGGGCGGCATAATAGCTAAAAGCGGACTCCCCTTGTTTTGTGTGAACCCTTGGTATTTCTAACTGACTCGATCCTAATGATCTGAGTGGTCTGTTAGGTTTATATTCAGTGAGCATATCTGCCATATATTTAGGTCCTAGACCATTGAGCGACTTATAAACGAGTAAAAGTACTTTAAAATCGACCCTAAATGTAACTGGAAGCCAGTGTAAGGACCTGAGGACTGGTGTGATGTGCTCAGATGTTCTGGTTCTAGTCAGAATCCTGGCAGCAGCGTTCTGGATGAGCTGCAGCTGTCTAATGGTCTTCTTGGGAAGGCCGGTGAGGAGACCATTACAATAATCCACCCTGCTGGTGATAAAGACATGAACAAGTTTCTCCAAGTCATGACTGGAAACAAAACATCTAATTCTTGCAATGTTTTTGAGATGATAGTATGCTGATTTAGTTACTGCTTTGACATGACTACTAAAACTAAGGTCTGTCTCCAGAATCACCCCAAGATTTCTGACTTGATTTTTAGTTGTTTGACCCCTAGAGTCAAGGTATGCATTCACCTTGAGAACTTCATCTTTGTTTCGTAATGCAATGACTTCAGTTTTCTCCTTGTTTAACTGAAGAAAGTTTTGGCACATCCAACTGTTAATTTCATCAATGCATTGGCAGAGGGAGTCAATGGGGCTATAATCATTTGGAGATAAGGCTAGGTAGATCTGGGTATCTTCAGCATAGCTGTGATAGGCAATTTGGTTCTTCCTCATTATCTGACTTAGTGGGAGCAATATACAGGCTAAACAAGAGCGGTGCAAGAATTGAGCCTTGTGGGACTCCACATGTCATGGATGTCCACTTAGACTTATGCTCTCCTATACTCACATAATAACCTCTCCCTTCTAAGTATGACCTGAACCATTTGAGTGCCATCCCAGAAAGCCCAACCCAGTTTTCCAGTCTCTCTAGAAGTATGTTATGGTCGACAGTGTCAAACACAGCACTAAGATCTAGTAGTACCAGCACTGATATTTTGCCAGAATCAGAATTAAAGCGAATATCATTTATTATCTTAATAAGTGCTGTCGCTGTGATGCACGCGGAAACCAGATTGAAAATTATCCAGGTATCCATTTGAGTTTAAGTATTTGTTTAGCTGATTAAAAACTACCTTTTCAATAATCTTACCTATGAAAGGAAGATTTGATATTGGTCTATAGTTGCTCAACATGGTGTTATCAAGATTGCGCTTTTTCAGAAGGGGCTTAACAATTGCAGTTTTCAGGGAGTTTGGAAAGTCCCAGAAATAAGTGAGGTGTTCACCACTTCTAAGAGATCTGCTTCTAAACAGTTAAGCACACTTTTGAAAAAAGATGTGGGAAGTGTGTCAAGATAGCAGGTTGACGATTTAAGATGCTGTACTATTTCTTCCAAAATTTTGCTATCAATTTTTTAAAAAACAGACATAGTCACTTCTTTTTGAGATTGCTGTCGAATCTGTGTGACCTCTGTATTACAGGAAGATGTGCCAATCTCCTTCCTGATATTACTGATCTTCTCTGAAAAGAAGGAAGCAAACTCATTGCATTTGCTGTCAGAGAGCATTTCACTGGGAATCTGACTTGGGGGGTTTGTCAGTCTCTCAACAGTAGCAAAAAGAGTGCGAGTGTTGTTTAAGTTACTGTTTATAAGGTTTGAGAAGAAGGTCTGTCTAGCTGTGGCTAGTTCCAAATTGAAAGCATGAAGGCTGTCTTTATAGATGCTATAGTGTATTTCAAGTTTCGTCTTCCGCCACATCCGCTCAGCTTTTCTGCATTGTCTTTTCATATTCTGAACTGCTGTTGATTTTATCCAAAATGATTTTTGTCTGCCATTCTTCTTGCTGACCTTTATCGGTGCAATATCATCAATAACATTCTTAACTTTTGAGTTAAATGAATCCAGGAGAAGATCAACAGAGTCTGCAGAAATGCTTGGTGTTAAAGATATAGCCTTCATAAATAGCACACTAGTGTTCTCATTAATGCATCTCTTTCTGACAGAGACAGATCTAGATTCAGTGGTGACAGAGATCAATATATCAAAGAAAATACAGAAGTGATCAGACAGAGCTACATCCTTAATGACAATGGATGAAATGTTTAGACCTCTACTGATGAGTAAATCTAGAGTGTGTCCACGATTGTGTGTGGGTCCGTGCACATGCTGAATCAGGTCAAAAGTGTTTAAAACAGTTATCATTTCTTTTGTAGTTTTGATTTCAGCATTATCTATGTGAATATTAAAATCCCCTGCAATTGCAAAACAGTCAAACTCTGAGGAAATCATTGATAACAGTTCTGTGAACTCTTCAACAAAGGCTGGAGAGTATTTTGGAGGCCTGTAGACGATGATAAACAGAATGCGTGGAGCACCTTTCAGCACAATACCTAGATATTCAAAAGACAAGTACTGACCAAATGACACTTGCTTGCATTGATAAACATCTTTAAACAGAGCAGCTACACCTCCACCTCTCCTAACAGTCCTGCAGACACTTATAAAATTAAAGTTAGGAGGGGCTGTTTCAGTGAGGACTGTTGCACTGCAGTTGTCTTCTAGCCATGTTTCAATTAGAAACATAAAATCCAGGTTGTTTGTGGTTATTAAATCATTGATCACAAATGATTTATTTTTTAGTGAGCGAGTGTTTAAAAATGCTAACTTGATGGAATTACATTTTGTCTCTACAGCAATCTTAGACTGATGCATAACAGGCCGCAAATTAGATGGGTCAGCCGTACGCCTTTTGAAGGCCTTAGACCTTCTATCACGTGATAAAACAGAAATAGAGAAGGCTACAGGCATACTGGGTTCCCGCTTGTTTTGTAAACGTTTGTGAATGTTGCTGCTAATATAGCGGGGACCCGACACATATCACTGAGAGCTGTTATCAGTTGTTTTTGGTTCACCTACAGCAGATGGAGGAGGGTTTGGGCCCTGGCGTTGTGGCAGCGGTCTGAGAGCTCTCACAGGAGGAGGCGGGAGAGCTGAGCCTGCAGTCTTTGGTGGTTGGGGGGCCCGCCGTTTTTTAGTTGATATCTGCGGGCTTGCAGAGAGTTTGGTCCCAGCATACACCAATTCCTCCATTTTCTGTGAAAATCTTAGAAGTGGAGATGCTGGAGAGAGGGATAGAGTGTCTGGTGAGCGGGGCATATTCTGTCCAGGTGCTGGAGAGAGGGATAGTGTGTCTGGTGAGCGGGGCTCTAGCTCTGATGTTTCCGGTGACTGTAATGTGTTGTCCTGGCATCCCAGGCTGTTTTCCAGAAAGTCGTCCTTGGGTGCTGAGTCTTGGAGCTGTTGTGATACGTCACAGTCTGCATGTGATGAGCTCTGTGGGCAGGGCTCAGCCGGGATGTCCATGAGCAGTGCTTGTTTTGGCTGTGTGGCGTTATCAGTATCCTTGTGGGATTCTTCAACCACATAATGACTCGGAAGCTGATATGAAGTCCTGTGGTCACTCATATTCTGTCCAGGTGACTGTGTGAGTGGATTGACACACACCACTGAAGGATGACGGAGGGAGAAATAGAAATGGTCCTTTAGCACTCTTGCACCAAGTTTGTTTGGGTGGAGGCCATCCAGTTTAAACAGTTGTCTGTGGCCCCAGAAAATATTGAAGTTGTTGATGAAGTTGACTCCTTTTGTACTGCAGGTTCTTTGTAGCCATGTATTCAGCCCAAGCAACCGTGAAAACATGTTAGTTCCCCTTGCTGGGAGTGGTCCACTGATGAACGACTGAACTTCAAGTCTTTGAAGTGTTTCAAAGAGTTCACTGAAATCTTGCTTTAGCATTTCTGACTGCCCTTTCCGAATATCATTCTTACCCACATGGATGATGACTCGATTTGCAGTCTTGTGCTTCATCACAATGCTCCGAAGTTCCTTGTTCACATCAGAGACGGTTGCTTGAGGAAAGCAGCAGGTAGTAGCAGTCCTGCTACTGACGTTTCTAATAATAGAGTTGCCCACTATCAGAGTCCTGGGCTCGGCTGCGCTCTGAGATGAATGCCGCTGTCTGCTCGACCTTGAGCGCCTGTTAGTAGCAATGTTAGCTGCTGGCTGATTCGATCCGAGTTTTGTCATATTTTGGGATTCCTCATCCACATTCATCAATGCTTCAAATCTGTTTTCAAGATGTATAGGGGGTTGTAGAATACCAGTGCTTACAAGTCTTGTCATAGCCGTATCTGGGGTAGAGGATGCTACAGCAGCAATACGAGATACTCGTGACAATCTGGTGTCTCGAGAGCCTTTGGGTCTCGCTCCCTGTTTGTGCCATCGATTAGTCCGTCGATCAGTTTCGGGTTGTTCCTCTACACTTGGTATAAACTGTTGAGATTCACTAGATTCACAGGACTCACCGGCTGTATGCTGAGGGTGTCCGTGGTGACCATCTGCTGTATGTTCCGTCTGTTTTGGAAGTCCAGCAAGTAACTTTGTTTCAAGAACCACAATCCTTTGTAGAAGTTTGTGGCAGTTCCTGCAGCAAGTAGGCATTTTCTCTCATCTGTTTGAATGTAGGCAGCTGTTTTTTCTGTCTCCGGAATGTAAACTGCTGGCAGTGGGAGGCAAAGAGTCCTTTTTTTCCAAAAAAATAAAATGTGTTGTTTGAGCACTGTGCTGATCTGCTGAAGTTAAAATCTTAGAGAGATCTGAGAAAAGAACAAAAATAGGGAGCAAAGCGCAGAGCGATAGGCAAGAGCGTCCGAACGGTAGTAGAGCCAGAAGTAAAAGCTAACGGTAGTAGAGCCGGAAGTAAAAGCGATAGACTCAAAAGGAGGCCTACAGAGAGCCTCTAGCGCCACAGCAAGGTCCCAAGGAGGGACACAAGATCGTACCTGAGGCCTGAGCCTTGTCACATCATGGAGGAAACGTGTAACCAGGGGGTTTCTGCCCACTGACTGGCAGTGGGAAAATGCTCTAGTAATACCTCTTTATAATCTGGAGACGATAAAATGTCTTGTAATTAAAGACCTATTAGTCTTCTTCCAGTTTTGTCTAAAGTCCTGGAGAAGATTGCCTCAGAACAATGTATGCATTATCTTGAGACACACCATTATCTGAGTCCACTGCAATTTGGATTCAGGCACAACCATTCTACAGAATCCGCTACTTGTTTATTAACCGAAAATATCAGACAATCACTTGACAAGGGAAATGTAGTTTGTGCAGTATTTCTAGATCTAAAAAAGGCATTTGATACAGTAAATCACAATATCTTAAATTCAAAATTAGCTAAGTTTAATTTATCTAAACTGTCACTGTCCTTGTTTGAATCATATTTAAAAGGCAGTGAACATTGTGTTAGAATTAATAATGTGAGATCCACCTTTCTCAAAATTGAAACAGGGATCCCTCAGGGCACTGTCTTGGGACCCATACTCTTCAGCCGCTATATTAATGATTTGTCCAGATACAGGTCTACAGATGTATGCAGATGACACAGTGGTGTATGCATCTGGTAATACCAGTACTTCTCAGGCTGTCAAACTAAATGCCAACTTAGACTAAGTATAATCTTGGCTGTCCTCATCTTCTTTAACTTTAAACACTAAACAAATAAACTCTGTTTGCTTTTCCATTAAAAGACTGCCTCTCACACAACTTCTGAACGTACAAATTAATGGGGAGCTTATTGAACAAGTATCTGAAGTGAAGTATCTAGGAATAATTATAGACTATCAGTTTAATTTTAAAAGTCATATCAAGACAATCTGTAAAACCATCAAGGCCAAACTGGGCTGTTTTATAATGAGAAGAAACTGCTTGTCTCTTGACTGTGCTTTTATTTTTATAAATTCTATGTTTCTTTCACACATATCGTATGGCTTAACCACATGGTCCTCTAACCAGTCATCAGTTAAGACCATAGAGTGTCTTTATAACCGAGCCTGGAAAGTCCCGGACAAGAAGAGAATAAGGTTCCATCACTGCCAAATTCTAAGCAAATATAAGATTTTAAGTCTTGCAAATTTTACCTCCCTGCATTTTGTAAAATTGATCTTCAAATGCCTAAATAATGCTGCTCCCACATCCCTTTGGCTAATTCAGGAACAATATTGCTCTCATATTTAGTTTTTACATTGTGTTCTCTCTCTCTCTCTCTCTCTCTCTATATATATATATATATATATATGTACCCCCCCGGGTCCACACCATCCTAACTCGTTCTTGTTCTGAGCAGGTCTCGAACCCGGGATTCCAGCGCGGGAGGCGGGCGCTCTAACAAGGAATGCCAAAGGCTACAGCCATTACATATATATATATATTAATTTATATCTTATTTTTAATAATGTTAATTTGTACTGTTAGTTTCAACCAAAAGCCCTACTAGGGACAAGTGTTGTAAATTATCTTCAGCTAAAAACACTATGATGCATACATCAGAAGTGTTTCTCTCTGTCTCTGTGTGTGTGTGTGTGTGTGTGTGTCTCTGTCTCTCTCTGTGTGTGTGTGTGTGTGTGTGCGTGTACGTGTGTGTCTCTGTCTCTCTGTCTCTGTGTGTGTGTGTGTGTGTGTGTGTGTGTGTGTGTGTGTGTGTGTGTGTGTGTGCGTGTACGTGTGTGTGTGTGTGTGTACGTGTGTGTCTGTGCGTGTACGTGTATGTCTCTCTGTGTGTGTGTGTCTCTTTCTCTCTCTCTGTGTGTGTGCGTGTGTGTGTACGTGTGTGTCTCTGTCTCTCTGTGTGTGTGTGTGTGTGTGTGTGTGTGTGTGTGTGCGCGCATGTACGTGTGTGTCTCTGTCTCTGTGTGTGTGTGTGTGTGTGTGTGTGTACGTGTGTGTCTCTGTCTCTCTCTCTGTGTGTGTGCACGTGTGTGTCTCTGTCTCTCTGTGTGTGTGTGTGTGTGCGCGTGTACGTGTGTGTCTCTGTCTCTCTGTGTGTGTGCGTGTGTGTGTGTGTGTACCTGGGCATCACACAGTCGCAGAAAGTCCACGCTCAGGTAGGCTTTAATGCCATCGATGGCTCCAGGCAGTGTGACGCCGCGCAGCAGCAGGACGGTGAGGACAACATAGGGCATCGTGGCTGTGATCCACACCACCTACACACACAAACATAGACACACACAAACACACACACACGGCATGAATGTCACCATAAGACATAAATGCAACATTTATATGATACTTAATCTACCAAACAACTAAACATTCACTTATATTCGAAGAATGGAACAGGTGCATGACAGCTGCAAAGTAGATTTGTGAAGAACATATGAAGAGTTAATGACTCAGTTTTTAACAATTCTCAGAAATCATGTTTTTTCATTGTGCATTCCAATTAATCTCAATTAAACCACAGTTGGGTTATTTTGACTGGGTTAAAAAACAGCTATTTAACACAATAAAAACATGGCGGCATAATAAAAAAACATGATTTTTGAAAATGAAAAACAGAGTTATCTGTTTTTGCAAATAAACTTCATATGAATGGTGTTGTGAAACGTTTGCAAGCACATCTAATCTATCAGAAACATTGAGTGGTTGATGTTTGCTGGTCTTCTGGTCTGGCCAGTCTGGTTTGTTTTAGAGGGGCTCCAGTCTGGAAAGAGCAGAAGACCAGCACACCACCGGAGGTTCATGTAAGATCTCGAACCTTTCCTGAGGTCTTGACTCCCTTCCACAGACTGAAGTAGAGCACCACGATGACCAAGGCCAGGCAGCAGGTGAGCTGCCAGCGTGGCAGACCCAGGTCATCGATGCCGGTGCTCTCCTGGAGATGGAGCATGCCTCGCCTGCAGATCAACATCAACACATGATCGTACTCCACACTCACGGCTTCCGCGGCCAGTTGCATGAACTTGTTAAGACTGTCTTAAGAACTAGTTTGACCAACTACAGTTTTTATTTCAGCTGCTTGAACACATTTTCAAAACTTTACACACAAATCCAAGAATTACACACAAAATGCAAAACACCTCACATTTCTTGCAAAATAATGCACTGCATTCAAAATATCACAAACAGATCTCAAAAGCAAACATTTGCAAACACCGTTGCCATAATATTAATCCCTGTTCGATTTTTAAGTGTTACATAGATAATTGTGTGTTGTGTTTTGCAAAAAGTTTTTTATGAAATTGAAAGTCTGATAATTAGTGTATAGTTTTGCAGATTTGGTGAGTGCTTCTGAAGTTTGAGTGTCAGCTTTCAGAAACTGTGTGACAAGGAAAGATTTTGAGGGTAAGCTGTTGATTTTTTATATACTGTATATATATATATAATGGCAAACTTGTTGCTATTGATATGTGTTTGTGATATTTTAAATGCAGCGCTTCATTTTGCATGCAATTCATGGATTTGTGTGTACAGCAAAAAAAATCAAAATAGAGACAAAGTTTTTAAAATGTGAGTAAGCAGTTGA
The DNA here is from genome assembly GCA_003573665.1 of Oxygymnocypris stewartii. Lineage (NCBI taxonomy): Eukaryota > Metazoa > Chordata > Actinopteri > Cypriniformes > Cyprinidae > Oxygymnocypris > Oxygymnocypris stewartii. Next base: position 161,114 of record QVTF01025041.1, on the reverse strand, counting down.
AAAAGTAATCAGTCTTACTTTTCCAATACAAATAAGATCAATCTACCTTTTCATAGCTGAATAAAAAAACATGTTATGACCAGTCTTGAATAATTTTTTTTTTAAATGATATGACACTTTTGAAGGCTAGTCCAAAGAGTGTCTGCAGCAGGTCATGTGTACGTACTCGAAGTACTCGAGCGCCGGCGTGGACTTGTGTGTCTCGTTGATCAGTGTGGCGTTCAGGTCGGAGCAGTTGGGGCTGTTCCAGGTGTTGTTGCAGTGGATCCAGGGCAGCTCCGCGGAGAAGGAGGAGAACAGGTAGAAGAGAGCCCAGGCGATGATCACGTTATAGTAGAAGCCCACGTACAGCGAGATCAGGATCACCGTGAAGCCCACGCCTGAGCAAAACCAGCAGAAACATGAAGATACTCCTGCCTGAAACACCATCAGCTGCTCGCCGGCTCGTGTTCTGGATGATTAATTAACTAGTTTAACAAACATGTCTTCCTTGGTCAGTCTCACCATACAGACTATGGTAGACCACTGAGCCCAGTCTCATGAAAGTGTGTATAAATAGTACGCCAAATAAAAACAAAAACTCCTGGTATTGACACTCGACAATTGACTTTGGCGTGTATATGCTAGGCATACGTTTAGCGTGCATATAATACTCAGATTTCACGTACATATGATACGAAATTTGTTGCCGTGCATAAGAGGCAGTTTTCGTGTGCATATGATAAGCATCTATGCGTAGCATATACAGCAAAGTAAATTCTTGTGTATCAATACCATGAGTTTTTGTTTTTATTTGACGTACTGTTTATACGCATATTCATGAGATCGGGTTGAACCACCAGCTGGACCAGCACTAACCTTTTCAGCAGGGATTTATATTTAAATTAATAACATAAAATATAATATTCACTGAACAAAATTACAAACGCAACACTTTTGTTTTTGCCACATTTTTCATGAGCTGAACTCAAAGATCTAAGACTATTTCTATGCACACAAAAGGCCTATTTCTCTCAAATATTGTTCACAAATCTGTCTAAATCTGTGTTAGTGAACGAGATAATCCATCCACCTCACAGGTGTGACATATCAAGATGCTGATTGGACAGCATGATTATTGCACAGGTGTGTCTTAGGCTCTTAGGCTGGCCACAATAAAAGACCACTCTAAAATGTGCAGTTTTACTGTATTGGGGGGGGGGGGTCCGAAGACCAGCCAGTATCTGGTGTGACCACCATTTGCCTCACGCAGTGCAACACATCTCCATCACATAGAGTTGATCAGGTTGTTGATTGTGGTCCACTCCTCTTCAATGGTGTGAAGTTGCTGAAAGTTGGCAGGAACTGGAACACGCTGTCGTATACGCTGATCCAGAGCATCCCAAACATGCTCAATGGGTGACGTGTCCAGTGAGTATGCTGGCCATGCAAGAACTAGGTTGTTTTCATCTTCCAGGAATTGTGGACAGATCCTTGCAACATGGGGCCGTGCATTATCATGCTGCAACATGAGGTGATGGTCGTGGATGAATGGTACAACAATGGGCCTCAAGATCACATCATGGTTTCTCTGTGCATTCAAAATGCCATCAATAAAATGCACCTGTGTTCGTTGTCCATAACATACGCCTGCCCATACCATAACCCCACCGCCCCCATGGGCCACTCGATTCACAATGTTGACATCAGCAAACCGCTCACCCACACGACGCCATACAAGCTGCCTGCCATCTGCCCTGTACAGTGAAAACCGTGATTCATCCGTGAAGAGAACACCTCTCCAAAGTGCCATATGCCATCGAATGTGAGCATTTGCCTACTGAGGTCGGTTACGCCGACGAAATGCAGTCGATGAGGACGATGAGCATGCAGATGAGCTTCCCTGAGATGGTTTCTAACAGTTTCTGCAGAAATTATTGTTGCAGCAGCTGTCCGGGTGGCTGGTCTCAGACGATCTTGGAGGTGAAGATGCTGGATGTGGAGGTCCTGGGCTGGTGTGGTTATACGTGGTCTGCGGTTGTGAGGCTGGTTGGATGTACTGCCAAATTCTCTGAAACGCCTTTGGAGATGGCTTATGGTAGAGAAATGAACAATCAATTCACGGGCAACAGCTCTGGTGGACATTCCTGCTGTCAGCATGCCAATTTGCATGCTCCCTCAAAACTTGCGACATCTGTGGCATTATGCTATGTGATAAAACTGCACATTTTAGAGTGGCCCTTTATTGTGTCCAGCCTAAGGCACACCTGTGAGGTGGATGATTATCTCGTTCACTAACACAGATTTAGACAGATTTGTGAACAATATTTGAGAGAAATAGGCCTTTTGTGTTCATAGAAAAAGTCTTAGATCTTTGAGTTTAGCTCATGAAAACGGGGGCAAAAACAAAAGTGTTGTGTTTATAATTGTGTTCAGTGTATAAAAAAAAGATTATAAATTTCAGATGAGGGAATCTGTGAAATGCACTGAGGAAAAAAAATTGAAAATTTTCACTCAGAAATTGCTAGTAAATTAAACAAATAATAATACAAAAGGCAAGAAACACACTGAAACTTTGAAGCAGAAAAACTGAAATTGTATTTTATCTGTACTCCAATAATTATGCATTAATGCATTTATGTTTGTATGTATGTATTTATTGCCTACATTTAAAAGGACACAAATGAAATGAGCATTTATCTTAACATATTTATTTTAATGCCATTATTAATTTAATTTACTAAATAATAATTTGTTAACCTTATTTTTTATTATTGTTTCATTAACTTTTATTTATCAAAAACGTTTGTAAAGAACCGTTAGAAGATGATTTTACTCCGGAAGAGACATCATGTTCACTCTTCGTATGGAAAGACAAGTAAATAAACTTGTCATGTTGATTGCATTCACAGATATCATTAATAACCATATCAATAACAACTGTTTCAATAACCTATAATGAAAAATACATGTACATAATCCAAAATCAGCTACTGCCTGCTGAATGCTCAAAGCATCATTTACACTAAATTTCCAACCCTGGCCTCTTGTTTTTTTTTTTTTTAATGCAAATTTAAAATGTGTTTAATTCTGAAGCACAAACCATGTCCTGACATTATAGGATAAAACAAATCAAACCACATATAAAATATATTTCGCTCATTGCATTTCACTCATTAGTTCATATAGGTCCGGTTTCATAGACAGGGCTTAGCTTAAACCAGGATTAGGCCACAGTTTAATTAGGACATTTAAGTATTTTTGTTATAACCATGCCTTAGGAAAAAAAACATTACTGAGGTGCATCTGAAAACAAAACAAATGCACTGAGATATTTTAGGATCAGCCAGTGCAAGTTTCTTTCAGTTGAAACAGCTCAGATTTATATTTTAGTCTAGGACTAGACTTAAGCTTCGTCTGTGAAACAGGGCTTCATGTTCATTTTGACCTACTGACTCATCTTCTTAAAAAGTTATTTTCCCTGCAGTCTTTTCTCCTGAAGAAGTTCATGCAGCACGTCAGTCAATCAAAACGACAGAAAGAGTCACAGCCAGTGAACCACACCGAGAGCTAGTCTGAGTTCGTTCTCATAAACCCCCCGTGGCTCGTCTAACGGAGCTCTTTGTCTGAAAGCAAACAGCAGGATTCTCCCGTCATGCATCAGCAGCACATGTGTGATTCCCGGCCCTCTCAGGCCATCGATCCTGAGGAAGCAAACATGTTGATCAGCGCTAATTACAGTAATCTCTCCTCGAGTGCCAGGCTCATAGAGAGCCAAGCTTGTGATTAAAATGTCCGTCTCCGTCTCTCTCTGCACGAGAAGCTTGACAGCAGTTACGGACTCACAAAACAGACGTCTTTAGGAAACAGATGATGCTTTGTTATCACTTTGTTATTTTTGTGATGCGCAGATATACAGTATCTGCCGAAGAGCATTCACAGGGATGGACTGATATCACCTTCAGAAGATTTGCCCACTTAAAATCCAACATACTACCAAGCTAGCACCAGAACAGCTGATATATCATACAATTATAGATGAGCAGGTGTGATTACTTGGAGAACAATAAAGACCCAATTCTCTTCTTCAGATCGGTTTCTTTAAAGCACTTGTCCTACCATATCAGAAATACTTTTTTATGGTTTATATTTAATCCGTTATGCCACACTAAAAATATATTACAAAAATACAGCTAAAGTGTTAGTTTAGTAAATCAATGATGTGTACAAAACTCATTTCAAGTATTTAAGCAAAAGCCTTTAGATCAAAAAAGTAGATCAAGATTAAGTGTCCAAATATGTCCAAACCCAGAGTTATTTTACTATCATTCATACTAGTACAGTTTTTTTCATATTTAGAATTAGCTTTTATATTTTTTATTTAAATCTTAGTTAAAGCTTTAGTAATTTTGTTGTGTTTTTGTCCTATTTATTCATTTTTTAAATGTCAACGTAGTTCTTATTAATTTTATTTTATTTTTATTTATTTTAGTAAAGCAGGTTAGACTAAATGGAACTCAGAAATGCTGCTTAGCTGCATTATTTATATATATATTTATTTCATGACATATGACACAGATATTATTTTAAAGGGATAGTTCATCCAAAAATGAAATGAATGACTTATCCTCAAGTTGTTCCTCTCTGAATTTATTTCTTATGTTGGACATATGAAGTTTAAAGAGTGTTGGTAACCAAACAGTTGCTGTTATCCATTGACTTTCACAGTGTAGGGGAAATACTATGGACATCAATGGCTACCGCAGCTGTTTGTTAACCAACATTCTTCAAAATATCTTACTTTATGTTCGACCGGAGAAAGAAACTCATACAGCTTGGAAATGACTTGAGGGTGAATAAATTATGACATAATTTCCATTTTTTGGATGAACTATCCCTTTAAATGGGACCTATTATGTAAAAATCCCTTTTATAAGGTAGAACATAGTTGTGTGGCCTCAGTGTGTGAAAACAACCAGCCTGTAATGGTAAAAATCCACCCATTCATTTTTGTATAATCTAAAGAGATAAAAAACAGTCTCTCAGAATGAGCTGTTTCAGATTTTCCCTCTGTTCACGTCACTGAGGGGAACAAGTCCCGCCCATTTGTGACGCTGGCCTATAGACACAGCCCTGAGTGAGAAGCTCAAGTCCCGCCCATTTGTGACGCTGGCCTATAGATACAGCCGTGAGTGAGAAGCTCAAGTCCCGCCCATTTGTGACGCTGGCCTATAGATTCAGCCCTGAGTGAGAAGCTCAAGTCCCGCCCATTTGTGACGCTGGCCTATAGACTCAGCCCTGAGTGAGACGCTCAAGTCCCGCCCATTTGTGACGCTGGCCTATAGACACAGCCGTGAGTGAGAAGCTCAAGTCCCGCCCATGTGTGATGCTGGCCTATAGACTCAGCCCTGAGTGAGAAGCTCAAGTCCCGCCCATGTGTGACGCTGGCCTATAGACACAGCCATGAGTGAGAAGCTCAAGTCCCGCCCATTTGTGACGCTGGCCTATAGACAGCCATGAGTGAGAAGCTCAAGTCCCGCCCATTTGTGATGCTGGCCTATAGACACAGCCCTGAGTGAGAAGCTCAAGTCCCGCCCATTTGTGACGCTGGCCTATAGACACAGCCCTGAGTGAGACGCTCAAGTCCCGCCCATTTGTGACGCTGGCATATAGACTCAGCCCTGAGTGAGAAGCTCAAGTCCCGCCCATTTGTGATGCTGGCCTATAGACTCAGCCCTGAGTGAGAAGCTCAAGTCCCGCCCATTTGTGACTGCTGGCCTATAGACACAGCCCTGAGTGAGAAGCTCAAGTCCCGCCCATTTGTGACGCTGGCCTATAGACACAGCCCTGAGTGAGAAGCTCAAGTCCCGCCCATTTGTGACGCTGGCCTATAGACACAGCCCTGAGTGAGAAGCTGGGTCCGCCTCCATAACTGATTACTTGCTGTAGCTGCTGGATATATTCATGGATAGTCAAAACTAAGTTTTAAATGTGAAAACGGTTTGCCATAAAGTCAGCATCAAAGAGGCTTTTCAAGTGTTGTGTTTCTTTCTTTCTTTCTTTCTTTTATTTGACAAAAAACAATGTAGTGAATACACTTAATTCGTCAAGGATAACACAATAAAGTTTAGGATAAACTTATTTCCATTGTGGTCCTTGATGTAAAGCACAATCTCCACTCCCGGTAACAGATACACTGACACTGCATTTAAATACAAAAATTACAATAAAATTCCACATTTACAAAACTTTACAGTCACGAATAACTATATACATAATATTAATTCATCAACAAAACAACCTACTTAAAAGCCAACTTTTAGTTTTTAAACTAAAACTGACCATACTTGAAATATCTTTAATATCCAGAGGTAGTTTATTCCACAACAGTGCCCCAGAGTATCTAAAAGACCTACGACCATACATAGACAATGTAATATCCATAAGACGTTGCCTAGTTCTATAACAATGCTGCTCATTTACCCTAGAAAAAAGTACATTGATTGATCATGACATCCTTTTGTCACGCCTTGAACACTGGGTAGGTATTAAGGATACAGCATTATCGTGGTTTAAGTCATATCTTAAATCCAGGACACTTTCAGTGGCTATCGGCCAGTTTTCCTCATCATCAGTTTCTCTCCCTTATGGGGTACCTCAAGGGTCCATTCTGGGGCCCCTACTTTTTAATCTGTACATGCTTCCACTTGGTAATATAATTAGGAAATATAAAATCTCTTTTCATTTCTACGCTGATGATTCTCAGTTATACGTTCCATTAAAATCTAGACATTCTCTGCAGCCTCTTATGGACTGTTTGAAGGACATTAAAATCTGGATGGCGAATAATTTCCTCCAGTTAATGAAAAAACTGAGGTGATTATTTTTGGTCCCTCTAAAATCAGAAATTCTATAGTTAGTAACTTAGACAGTCTCACTCCATATGTTACGTCACATGCAAGAAATTTAGGTGTTATTTTTGACTCTGAGCTTTGCCTTGAAAAGCAAATTAGCTCAGTTGTTAAAAACAGCTTCTATCAATTGAGAATCATTTCTAGACTTAAATCAACACTTTCCTTTCAAGACTTGGAAAAAGTTATTCATGCATTTATTACATCACGATTGGACTACTGTAATTCCTTGTACCTAGGTCTTCCCAAATCTTTACTGGCTCGTTTGCAGATGGTCCAGAATGCAGCAGCCAGATTGTTAACTGGTGCAAAAAAGCATGATCACGTCACTCCAATTTTAGCGTCGCTCCACTGGCTTCCTGTCTCCTTTAGAATTCAATTCAAAATTTTGTTGATTGTTTTTAAGGCACTTAATGGACAAGCCCCATCTTACATTTCGGATCTGATCTTGTTTAATTCTGCTCCTAAGTCCCTCAGATCTGCTAATAAAGCTCTTTTATATGTCCCATGGTCACGACTTAAGTTTAAAGGTGACAGAGCCTTTGCAGTAGCTGCTCCACGGCTATGGAATCAGTTGCCACCTGACATTAAGAGTGCTCCGTCTATTTCTGTTTTTAAGTCTAGACTTAAGACGCATCTTTATTCTATGGCCTTTCCTGAATTTTAATTTGTGGATTAACATTGTTATCTTGGATTTTAACTTGTATTTTATACTTTACTGTATTTTATGATTGTTTTGTACAGCACTTTGGTCAGTGTAAGCTGAATTTAAATGTGCTCTATAAATAAAATGTACTTACTTACTTACATTAAAATAGGAAGGAGCTCTATTATTGATCATTTTGTGTACCATTTTTAATTTAATATATTCTAGTCTACTTTCGATAGGTAACCAATCAAGACACTTAAAATGGGAAACCCCCACATGTGTAAATCGACTAAACCCTGACACTAACCTTATCAATTTATTCTGAGATTTTTGTAACTTATCCAACCAACCACGAGACAAATCAGACATCCAAGAAATACATGCATAATCGTAATGACATGACACTAAACATGATGCAAGTAATTTCATTAGCTGTTTATCAAGAAAACTAACATGTCTGGCAAGAAATTTGGTTCTAGCCTTACCAAGGACTTTCATAGCCATACTTACACCACTTAAGTCATTGTCAAGGATGCATCCAAGGTAATTAACAGAAGTTCGGTTTGATATTAAACAATCCCCCACCCTAACAGACAACTTAGAAACCTCATTCAAATTTTGTTTAGACCCAAATAAAATAGATTCCGTTTTACCTAAATGCAACATCAGTTTGTTTTCGGAGAGCCAGTCTCTTACCTTACAAAGCTCCTTACCTAAATTCTCTTGTATCCTACCAACATCCTTATCTGAAATTAATAAAGCAGAATCATCAGCATATAAAAACAAATTACAATCACAACACAAGTGTTGTGTTTTGGGATGGAGTCTCTATAGACTCCCTCCATCTGAGCTGAGGACACTGTGGTTAAGTTTCATTGTCTGAGGAATGTCCCTGAAAATATCAGTAAAGTCCCGAATACGTGTAGTGCTCAATACCAACGCTTTGTGTGCGAACGTCAGCTCCAGAGAAAGTAAGTGTCATGCGTTTGTTTTACACATTGTCCTTCTGAAAGAGCTTCTTGGCACTCTGTAAGGCTAATGATGCTAAAGCTACCATCATGTCTGTCTGTTTTCACTGGTGCTGTCTTCATGAATGATCGTGCACAGGATTGTGGTGCTTAAACATTGTATATGAAAGCAATGTGAGTCGATTGCTTGAGTTTGTTGAGTTAATAATCACGAGTGGGACTTATAAAGTTTGTGATAACATGAGACCAGCTATGTTGTTATTTATATCGCGCTCTTATCCTTGTCTGTGTAATGCATAAACGCAAATGTATTATGCACAGTACAATCAGATGACTGACTTTGAAACTGAGTATGTTTTCTGTAACGATATCAGGCTTGTATTAATCATGGAATGTTTATTTGCAAAGGTTAGCACTGCTGATGGGGGAGCTTGAGCTCTTTAAGCTCCGCCCTCTTCTCCAGCTAATTTGCATTTAAAGCTACATACTCCAATTCAGAGCGTTTGGGCTCATACCCTAAAAGTAGCAATTTTAACAAGCTATAAAAATTATCTGTCGGGATTTTGAGCTAAAACTTCACATACACACTCTGGGGATATCAGAAACTTGTTTTACATATTGTAAAAAGGGACATAATAGGTCCCCTTTAAGTAACAATTTTAATGAGTTTTTGATAGTTTTATAGTGAACTATATATAATAACCCTGGTCCAAACTGGTAATATACACTACACGATTAATTGGAGAATAATGAAGTCTGAGGCATTACAGCTTCCTCAGACAACACATTGGTTTATTTGATATTTAAGGCACATAGCTGGTTTTCTAAGGAGCTGCAGCATAGTCTGTTCTTTACAGAAAGCATGTCATATTTCACTATAAAGTCTAGTTTAAAACTAAGGAGCTAAAGGTCACGGGGCTTCGGTATTTTTTGTATGCTGGTGTCATGATGCAATACCAGTGAAATGACACAAAATTTGCCGTCCACCAACAACTGAGACCTGGCAGGCAAATTTCATTCTAAAAGCCAATTTTTCTGTCTTCAATTTGACTGCAGATGATTTGAGCTGGAGATAAACAGCACCTGTCCACCGTTTACCATGATGAGTTTGTTTCGGGAACACAAACACCTGCCTCAAGAGCCAGTGAACATCTGATCATATCAGCACTGTCACCTTAAGACTTACATAGACCAGAAGAGCATAGTAAATCACACACTGAAGGTCACGTACCTTTAAAGATGGGGCAGATCTTCCAGACTCCTGCTGCTCCTTCACGGTTGTACTGACCCAGAGCTAACTCCATATAGAAGAGCGGCATCCCAGCGATCACCATGAAGAAGAGGTACGGCACCAGGAACGCACCTGACACAACCGCACAAACATACTCAGATATACAGGTTAGAGTGAGAGTACGATGATGAAAACGCTGAAATAACACCAGTGAAAGTCTGGGAATCATGACACATAAACTCGCTTTCATTGTCTAGATTCACTCTAAACAGAGGAGCACTGCTTTCATCTCGAACTGCTACAACTCACTAAACATAATACAATTAACAAATACAATGTTAGTTTTCTAATATAATACAATTACTAAAACTTTAGTTTGGTAAAAAAAATATATAATAACTAAAATGTTCGTTTTGTAAAGAAATTAGATATCTAGATATCTACATTTAAGCAAACGCAAAACATTTTTGATAAAAAAAAATTAATCAAGATTTAAAGTATGCCAAATTGTTTAGTGTTATTTGTAGTATCATTAAGATACTTTTATAGTTTTTATTCATATTTTGAATTGTGAAATTTTATTTTTAATGTATTTATTTGTCTATATAGTTTTTAATTTGAGTTATTTTAGTATAAAGTCAAACTAAAGTAACTAAAATTTAAAATAAAATTGTGCAATGTTTAAATATTTTTACATTTATTAGTATTATTATAGTTAAATATATTAGCCCTGGTCCAAACTGGTGATGTACATTGAGTTTACATTATTGTTTTGTCAATGTACATCACCAGTTTGGACCAGGGTTAATATATTTAACTATAATAATACTAATAAATATAAAAATATTTACACTTTTTTTTTTATCACGAGAGATGTTGATTTTTCAGACCGTCTAATGCAGCTGTAAATGTCAGATTTCCACAGAAAGTATATGTTCTTGTGAAAGTTTAATCAATCTCAAGCACATCTCAGATGTGTCCATCTCTCACCTCCACCGTTTTTATAGCACAGGTACGGGAACCTCCAGACGTTGGCGAGGTCCACAGCGAAGCCGATGACAGACAGGAGGAAGTCGATCTTCTTGCTCCAGGTCTCACGCTCCTCTCCGGAGGGGTGCGTCTGACCGCTGGGACTGACCACGGCCGAGGAGGTGACCTGCACCCCATTCTGCTCCTTCACCAGGGTCAACTCCACCTCTTTGGGGCCGGCGGTGCCGGAGGGTTGGACGGGGGCGATGGCGGAGGACATGTGTGTGACCGGGAGTCTGCCTCTTGGCATGGGTCGCCGGCAGGCCGCAGAGGACGAGAGAGCGGCTCAGACGCAGAAGCCTCTCTGATGGGACGAGGAGAGCAGAGATGGACGTGAGGAGGAGAGAGACGGAGGGAGGAGCAAATCAGCCATGTTGATCAGACATCCAGACCTGACGGAGCTCGCTAAAAGTCTCAACTAGACCGATCTAGTCCACAGTCAGCAAATACAGCACATGTAGAGCCATTCGATGAGAAGGTACTTCAAAATAGCCATTATGTTGTAATTAACGTGTTATAAATGTCTCATAACAGCCAGAATCCTTGCCACGGGTATCTAAATGAACTGTTTTATTCAAATCAAAACAGTATTTAATCATCAAATCAATTCGTCTACCAATGACAGTTGTTTTAAAAAACATCTCCTTACAATTTTACTGTTTACAAATGTCATGCACTGACAAAAAATAGTGAGAAAACTGTTTTTTATAAAAACAAATTCTAGAAATTTTCTCAAATGGCATGAATTATACATGATTTTTGATAGTAAAACGAGTTAAATAGTATTTTATTTTAAAACATACTCCAATTGTCTCTCTTTCTTTAGCAATGTTTTATTTGTATTGATGTTTTATTGTTAAATAAATACCAAAATGTGGTTAAATTAACACGCGCACACACACACACAAATACATATATATATTACATTTATTTTTTTCAAGTAAAATACAGATTATCGTAGTACATAGAAAATACTATTTAAGTATTTCTACTTAAATTAAAAATTCTAATTAAACTAAAAATTCACATTTAATTCAATGTTTCACTTGTTGTTTCTAGGAGAATTTTTTTTTTTTAGTGTATACCATAAATTCAACAAAATAGCAAATTAATCTGACCAAAAATTACGCTGCAAATATAGAAATGAAAAAGAAAACCACAAGATTCATATAATTTGAATTTAATTTCTATGACAAACTCAACTGCAGCCCAAACATGAGCTGTTTGACTCAGAAAAGCAGCACCTGTTGAGTTTCTGAGATCTGAACTATCTCTCCAAATAGAAATCATGCCATAAAAACATTGTAAAAGCATAGTCAAATTCTACCTTTAGTGTGGGGTACAGCACTTCTCCAAACAGCCTCTTATTTCTCCATGCGTTGATGATCCTCGTTAGCGTGTGCAATAATTACGGCCATTCTTTGTGAATGCAGACGTGAATGATGAGCGTGGACGGTCTTTCTCCCACACAGGTAGAAGCAGACACACTTCCACTGACCACAGCAGATGAAATATGAAGGACGAGCACCTTCCCATGTCTCCTCCTCCTCCTCCTCCCACTCTCTGACACCTCCTCATCTCCTCCTTCATTTCAATAAATCTCCTCAAATCCAGAGCAGGAGCAACAGCAGGAGACATTGGGGATGTTTTTCAGAGATTATCCTGCATTGCATTTCTTCCCCTTTTTAAAAAGTAAAAAAAAAATTGTTTTAAGCATAAACTCAAAACATAAACAGTGATACAAAAGAGTTTAGATTTATGCTTAAAACAAGAAAACAACACCAAAAATATATCATTTTAATTTCTGAGTGGTTAGACTTTGTTAAGGACACCGGATAAAGTTCTCATTTTGGATCTAGAGCTGTAAAAAAATGAAATAAACAAATAAGAACTAGATTGTTAGAGTACATTTTAAAAGATAATACTACCTCTGCTTCCAAATCTCATATTTCAGTGTGCTACCTGCTGTTTCTCTATACTTGTTTGTGAAGTTTACACGCAATTTCTGATTGAAAGTCATTTCAAGTAAATCCTACACCAGAATATTTTTCACTGTATGATATACATTTGGAAAGCATCAAGAAAAACTTGATGAGATATGTTTATACTGAGATTGTATGATTGCAGACCATGTGAGAATACAGAGGAGAAACGTCTGAGGACCAGAAGATCAATTTGCTCTCCACTAACACTCACTGAGACACCGATGAGATCTCAAGGGCCCACAGCACTGCCCGATGAATGAAGTGAACGTGTGCGGTTTTAGGGAAGCATGTGGCGTGATTGTGGCGATGTGATGATATTTCAGCGTGTTAATCTTTGCCTGAGGCTGAGCATTAATCATCTGAAGATGGCATCTGTTAAAATGAGACAGCAGTTTGGCTCCAGCGCAGCAAATACCAGATCAAACGTAGGTTATCTTCTTACCCTTTCACACATATCACAGATCCACAGCCAAACAACAAGACATGTGTTGATGATGAGAACACAAACCGTCATCTGACTAAGCCAAACCAAAAGACTTCAACAGATAATAAAGAAGATCAGAATTCACCTCCGTTCACAGAACATACAGCAGTTTCCGTGAGAGGGTAAACCGTCCAGCTACTAACGTATCCTCGGTTTCCTATTATCTCAGCGAACCGAGGTTACATTAGTTACATAAACACATTTATGGGGAAACTCCTGTAACTCTCAATGCTGAAGCCTTAGTTGCTCATGTTTGTGTAGCTACACAAACATCTGGCATTTCAGACTGCCAAAACAGGTTATATACAAGTCAGCACTGAATGCAATATCAACAGAATCTTTCGACTGATAGCAACAATCATCGACATGCAGTTGTATAGTATGGCCGTCTATGCAACACTTGTTACTCTTATCTCAGGTAACGGAGTGTCATAGTGTCCAGCTGGTGTGCCCTCTTTGGCTACTAGAGGGCACTCTTCTCCATTCACGTTCATTCTGTTATGAACTCCATTTCCCAGACTTCATTGCGCTGTCTCATGTGAGATGATTGGTTATAGCTGCTTCAATTTGTATCATTTGGGTTCTGCCTATAGGCTTGTTTGTCTCTATCAGTAGCTGCATTTACATGGACCCTAATAATCCAATCGTAATAGGACTACAAACACAATCGGAATTAAAAAGTCACATTATTATTATTATTAAACCTTTATTTAACCAGGAATTAAAAACTCTTGAGATTTAAAATCTCATTTACAAGAGGGTCCTGGCCAAGATAGGCAACACATTTAGTTACACATACAACAAAATAAATTCGTTTACATACACAGAAATATACACAATTCACTCAAAACATTTACAATCAGGTGACTCTACAACTAGATCCTTTAAAATACATCTAAAATCATTTAGTGGTACCAACTCTTTTAAGCATAACTTATCTTGTAATTGATTCCAATCAAATGGAGACACAACTGAATGCCCGTTTACACATATTAGTACGAACTTTAGGGATGCTTAAGAGATAATAGTCTTGTGAGCAAAGCCCATAATTATTTACACCTTTTTGAAAGATAATCTGCTGTAAATATGAGGGAAGTAAACCTACAATGACTTTATATATAAATAAGTACCAATGCTTAAGTCTATAGGATGACAACGCCGGCCCTCCAACCCGAGAGTACAAAAAACAATGATGAGCAAGTACTTTTGAATTTGTGATGGACCTTAATGCTCCATGATAAACTGAATCCAACGCCTGTAAACAATGTTTAGGTGCCTGCATATATATGATATTACAGTAATCCAACACTGACAAAAATGTAGCTGCTACCAATATCTTCCTTGCTGCAAGAGAAAGACAATACTTGACTCTAAAAAAGGCCCAGTTTTGACTTAAATTTTCTCACAAGGTACTGAATATGAGGCCCAAAAGAAAGAGAATCATCAATTAAAAACCCCAGATATTTATACTTAGACACTACTTCAATCTCCAAACCCTAAAGAGTGGTAATTTAGCATGAGTTTGAATGTGCAGACTTTCTTTTTGTAAACATCATAAGTTAAGATTTTTAAGAACAAATTTTAAATCGCTCAGTGTATGCTGAACTGCATCAAAATCAGATTGAAGATGACTCACAGCCTGATCCAGTGTCGATGAAGAAGAGTAAAACACCATATCATCAGCGTATAAGTGAAAACTTGAATGTGCAAAGTTATTCCCAATAGTATTATTATATAAAATAAATAATAATGGCCCAATGACCGATCCCTCTGGTACGCTGATCTTTACATTCCGAGTACTAGAAGTGAGTCCCTCTATATTTATACATTGAGATCTATCTGATAAGTAATTAACAAACCATCCAACAGTATTTACTGATAATGTAAACACGTCAATCGGATTAAGTTGGCCAGATCTGATTAAAATTTAGTTCGGACTGTAAAGGGTGCTTTTGTCCTTTTGTAATCTGAAAGAGAGGACATGTAAACACTTGATCGGATTGAAAACCGAAGCTGGAAAGTACTGCACATGTGCGGTGACGTAAAAATAGCATAATGACGTATGACACGCAGAACGAGCTGTTCTTCCTGGTGAATAAAAGTGTCATAAATGAGTGTCCAGTCATTCTAAAATGCTGCTTTCACTCAGCGTATGTGAAGTTGAGAAGGGCAACATCCTACAGGTCCTTGTTTAAGACTCTCATCCACAGAAGACTGGTTTTGGGCACGGTAAGAGGCACCTTTCCTGCTTCCTAAAGTAAGCAGCACAGCACAACATTTCATGTGCTGGTCGTTGTCTAATTTAGACCTGAAGTAGAAAAAAAAATCAAGTGTGCTTTTTAAAACAATACGTAACAACAGCGGGAAACTGAATATTCATGCAGTTTGCGCATGTCAAAACAGATTAAATCTGATCAAAAGCTTGTGACATATAAACACTCACATCAACCTGATCACTTGATTTAGCATTCATGTAAACACTACGTTCGGATTCGTCAATCAGAATAAATAAATTCCGATGGAAGCAAAAAGTATCCATGTAAACGTAGCTAATGTCATGGAGGTTTTGTATTGTTACACTGATTTTGAGTTATTTTTGATTTGCTCTCTGGAGTTATTTATCTTTTGGATTTACTGGTTTTGACCTTCTGCCTGTTCTTGGAGTGTTTACTTGGATTTTGCCCTGTTTGTTTCAATAAAAGCTGACATTGGATCTGCAACATATAAGTCTGGCAGCAGTTCATGTGACAGAAAACCTCCATCACCTCAGATCCAGCAGCATTAATCTATGTATTGCTTCTCCTGCAACTAAGGAGCTGCTAAGGGCGAGACGTCAGGGATCGATTACCCTGCATCAGGAAGGTTTGGGCGTAGGTGGATTTGCTCAGTTGTTTTGGACTGTGGCTGTAGGACTCAAGTATGAGGATTGAGAGCTTATTGCAATTTTAACAACTGCCTGGACTACCCCTTACCTTCATGCGAGATGGGTGAGCTTAAGACTTTCGATTTTTGGGGTTTTATTGACTACCTCACGTACCGATATCAATTGGCTCTAAGTACTAAGATGACTGCTATGCCAGAGTCTCCTGTCAGTGCGGATGTTACGACAGAGCTTTCAGCCATCACGGACGCCACCTTTGCTCGTTGTCGTGAACGGTACCACTGAAGCAATTAAGGTAACCCCAAGGCATTTGAGACTGGTCAATAAGTTAGAAGAGACTTCCTTGACGTCGGTACACACCATTAAGTCAAGCATAAGTGCCTCTGCGACAGTCCTGCTGTTTACTACATCTCTCATTATGGCAATGGACATCATGAGTATGGGGACTGCAGATCGTAATTCAGCCTGTGAATCCACTCTGGAGTTTGTACCAGCCCAATAGTCTACTCCAGAATCTACTCATGCCTATGAGTTTGCTCTGGAATCTGTTTCAGCCCTTGAGTTTTCTCCAGAGACTAGTTCAGATCTAGAGTCCACTCCAGAGTCTGCTCCAATCCGGGAGCCCTCAGAGTTCACTCCAGAGTTTGCTCCAGTCCGGGAGCCCTCAGAGTTCACTCATGAGTCCGCTCCAGTCCAGGAGTCCTTAGAGTCCACTCAAGAGTCTGCTCCAGTCCAGTAGTCCTCAGAGTCAACTCCAGAGACTGCTCCAACCTGGGAGCCCTCAGACTACACTTTAGAGCCTGCTGCCGGCCCGGAGGCCGTCCCTGCGCCACCCAAGCTCCTTGGCCTGCCGGCTTTGTTAGCATTATCCTTACCATCAGCCCCGCCCTGGCTTCCTGCCTTGCTGGCCCCACCCTGGCCTACTGCTCTGCCGGCATTACCTGGGCACCCTTGTCTATCGTTGTATCCAGGCCCTCTTCCGCTACACGGGCCTGGCCCGCCATCCCTCCCCCTGATCCGCCTCCGTTCCACCTCCCTCCTGAACTTTTATGAATTCTGGTGGAACGTTTAGTATATGCTCTGTAGAAGGGGGGTAATGTCATGGTGCCCATCTGGTGTGCCCTCATTCTCCACTGGAGAGCAATCATATCCATTCACATTCATTCTGTTATGAACTCCACTTCCCAGAATACATTGCTCTGTCTCATGTGAGATGATTAGTTACAGCTGCTTCCATTTGTATCATTTGGGTCCTGTTATATAAGCTGTGTTTGTCTCTATTCGTCTCTGTCTGTCTTTGTCTCTATTCGATTTCATTTCACTTCTAATTATACCCTGTATAACTATTATGTGACAAATAAAGAAACCTTGAACCTTGAACCTTGAACTATCAATGTCATGGAGGTTTTGTATTGTTACACTGCGTTTGAGCTCTTTTTGATTTGCTCTCTAGGATTATTTATCTTTTGGATTTACTGGTTTTGACCTTCTGCCAGTTCTTGGACTGTTTACTTGGATTTTGCCCTATTTCAATAAAAGCTGCACATGGATCTGCAACTTATACGTCTTGGAGCAGTTCATGTGACACCGAAGTTACATTAGTAACTGGACTCTCACTTTGCGTCAACACGCTTATGAGGAACGAGTCCAAAAGTACTGTGCTATATATAAGTGGCTGGAAAATAAATCCAGCTCTGGATCTCTCTGGGTCTAACAAAAACCTTTTCCAATCATATAGGGGATCAGGGTGATCAGGCAGACAATATCCATGCCTAAAGGGCAAGGACATACAAGTTATAAAGCCTAGGGAAGATAGACAGTGAAGACCAGCCGGCTGCCAAACAGATATTTTTGATCGAGACTCCTCTGAAGTGCTGCTCTGATTGCCTAAAGTGGCTAGAGCACTCTATGTAAACTTTAAAGGCCCTAACCAGGCATTGCACTGAGTTAAGAAGAGCTATATGTGTGATAAACTGCACCTTGGGCATATAGCCATGTCTTGGTTTGAGGATGACTTTACAGTCATTAAGCCCACTCAAGACAAGAAGTGCTGAGTGAAAGTGCTTGCAGATTGCCCACTCGTTTGACTAATGTTAAAGCCATTTTGAGGGTGGACTTAAGCGACAGATGCTGTAAGTCGGCTGACTGGAGCAGCTCAAAGGGAGGACCTCGAAGGGCCCTGAGGACTGTGGATATGTCCCAGGTCGGCACAGTATGAGGATGAAGCAGATTCAATCTCCGAACTTAACAACAAGGTCATTATTGCTGACTGACTGGCCAGCCACAATAGTGTGATTCACTGCAATAGCTGCCACATATACTTTGAGCATGGAAGAGTTATGCCCCTTATCCAACAGCTCTCGCAGAAAGGTTAGAATGGATGACACATCACATGAGGACGGGTCTTCATTTTGGACTGAACACAAGTCAGAGGACACAGACCACATAATGGCATAGATGTGTCTCATAGACAGGACTCTAGCCTCCAAAATGGTGTTAGTTACCCTCATGGGGAGCTGTCAAGACTCCCATTGAGGGACCAAACATGAAGGCTCCACAGGTCAGGCTGGGGCTGCGAAATCATGCCTCTTGAGAGGAGATCTGAGGGAGCAGGGCAATCAGAGGGAAGGCATGCAGACAAGCACTTGGCAAATAGTGGGCCAGAGCATCTCGCTCCTTTGAGAAATAAATTGGGCAGTGAGAGTTGTCTTCTGAGGCAAAGAGGTCCACCTCTGCCCTCCCGTAGACAGACCATATTTTCTGAACCACTTGGGGGTGTAGTCTCCATTCTCCTGATCTGATACATGCACAGGACCTTCCAAGGAGCCACAGCTCTGAATCAGCAGTGGGTCACCTTGAAGTGAAGGCATACCATGTGCCAATTGTGGGATGGTACATGGGCATTGAGCCAGAATTGGAGGGGCCACATGTGAAGCAAACCCAGAGGAATCACAGAGGCGGCAGCCAACTTGAGGCTGAGCATCCTCTGGAAAACGTTGAAAAGGTGAGAAGCCCCCAATGTGAACTATGCTGCTAGCCTCTGAATTGTTAGTAAGCATCCTGTCATGAGCCAGGTCTGAATCTGGGCCGAATCGATAACTGTCTCACCCTGGCTGGGACACAGAATGCATTTGGCTAGATTAATGTAATCTGTGAGCAGGAATTTCCTGATACGATCTGGCTTGCACAAGCTAATTGTCAAGCCAATTCATAATGCGGATTTCCATCTGTCTCAGAGGGGAAAGAGCCACAGCCACGCACTTCGTAAAAGTGAATGGAGCCAGAGACAGTCTGTAAGGCAAGACTGTATATTGATAAGCCAGCCCCTCAAATGCAAATTTCTAGAATGGTCTGTGATGAGGGGCTATTTCAGGCATGGGCAAACTCAGTCCTAAACTCCCTGCAGTTTTATCAGGGCTGGCGCTAAACTCTGCAAGAACACCAGCCCTCCAGGACCGAGTTTGCTTGACCATGCCTGAGACCATGCCTGGGCTATTTGTATCTTTCATACCCACAATAAAAATTAAATGAAATTGATTACAAATTGATTCTTGAAGAGCATTATAATTCTCACCAACTTTCTTTCTCACATCCCTGTTAAAATCACCCATAATAATACATTCCTTAAGTATAAAACCATTTAAATGACTCAAAACATCCTCAAGGACCTCATAAATTTGTCCGATTTGGTGGTCGATAACATGATCCAAATAATAAAGCCTTTGATTCAGAAATTAGTACACTCAGAAATAACCCCCCCCCCCCCCCCTACACTCATGTCGGTCACATTAAAATGAATGTCTTCATGAATAAAAACACATATCCCCCCACCTTTTCTATTTCGATCCTTTCTAATTATATTATACCTATTAACATTAATCTCATCATCTGTTATTGACGAATCTAACCAAGTTTCCGTAAGACAAAGTATCCCCAATTTACAATTCTCCAGCATCCACCTTACCTCCTCCACCTTTGGCATTAATCTCTGTATATTTAAATGAACAAAGTGTGAACCTTTTACATTAAAACAATCCTCAAACAAATCTTCAAAATCCATAGAGGTCTGAAAATATTTTTCAAAGTTCACATCGCCATTACTACACACTTGCTCCTTGATGATTTCACCATTTCGTTCCTCCGAAAAACTGTTGCTACTATCCCCGCTCCTCATATCAGTCCTCACGGCTTCTTAAACTCCCCTACATCACTCCTGCTCGGCTGTTCATCCCGCCTACAACCACTGTCCAGTCTTCACGGCCTCCCCGGATTCCATTCCAGCAACACATCAGCTCCTCCGAGAGGGCAATAGGCAATATTAGCATCTGCATTCAAATCTTCTGAACTTAACAAATGTACCTGCTCGATAGCAGTGTCACATTCCATCAAGTTGACTCCATAATCATCTCCCCTTGACCATACTCCCAGATTATCACCACCTCGATCCTTAACGATACTCCTGCTCTGTTCTTCAATATAA
This sequence comes from Oxygymnocypris stewartii, assembly GCA_003573665.1. NCBI lineage: Eukaryota > Metazoa > Chordata > Actinopteri > Cypriniformes > Cyprinidae > Oxygymnocypris > Oxygymnocypris stewartii. Next base: position 140,517 of record QVTF01025041.1, on the reverse strand, counting down.
TCGCCTCGCCAGCAATCGCATCGCCATCTATGTCCTCGGCCTCTTCACATCCCTCTCCAAAAACACCATCAGCCCCCACGGGAAGGCAAGAGGTAATATTATATTTTGTGTTGAATTCCATAACTGAACTTAACAAACGTAATAGCAGTGTTGCATTCATTTCAGTTCCCTGCAGGGTTGAAAACACCACTCTTTGTACAAACTCGCAAAATTTCCCCATTTGGCCCTGGGGAAACACAGATTTAGACAGATTTGTAAACAATATTTGAGAGAAATAGGCCTTTAGTGTACATCAGAGCATGTGAGCGGAGCTGAGCGGTGAGAATTTCCGCTCCCCGCTCACGTGGGTGTTCGCTCCCCCCGCTCCACCGCTCAAAGTCGGACCAGATCACTCCGCTCAATTCCGCTCCCCGCTCATCTACAATTTCCTCCCGCTCCGGTGAAATCGCTCCACGCTCGCTCAAATTTAAAATTACTCTGCATGCCTAAGACCTGCCATTTTCAACCGAAGCCTGAGGTTGCGGCGTGGTTGGACCACACCTACGCGCGTATTCCATAGGCAATGTGGCTGCTCTAATCTGTTAACATAGGTGCGGAAAGGAAAATCAACACGCAGCAAACTCGCTCCGTGACGCGTCCGCCACGCAGCCTATATCCTATAAAGAACTCACAGCAACATCAGTCAAAATAGAACATATATTTATTTCCATCTATAGGCTAACTATAAGTATAGGCTGATGGTTTTGTTAATTGTTGAAGGCACAGGTGAATTCTGGGTGGATGTGTGCATGCCCTAGGCTCGTGGTGTGAGCGGTATCGGAGCGGAACCGGAGCGAGACAGAGCGATCGCTCCAGCCTTTGGATAAAAACCCGCTCCGCGCTCCGACTATATTTTGCATGCTCCGCTCCCCGCTCGCTCCCCGCTCCGCTCCGCTCACATGCTCTGGTGTACATAGAAAATGTAATAGACATTTGAGTTCAGCTCATGAAAAATGGGGGCAAAAACATATTTATAATTTTGTTCAGTATATTTGTCAATGTTACATTTTTTGTTAATCTATTTACATTTATTTGTGGAGCTTAATCTATTTATTTAGAATTATGCAACAATTTTACCCCATAATTATGTGATAATTTCACTAGAAAAGTGAAGCAGCATGCTAAAAAAGGCTGGGTGGGAACTCGTAATGAACTGAAAGACTGAACCGTGCTCTCAAGATAAGAGGATTTTTCATCAGTGGCATGTTGGAAAAAAACGTTTTACTAAAATGTTTGTTTAAATGTTTTTTTACAGTATATTTTAAATGTATTGTTGTTTGATGAACATCATAATTGTTTGGAAGATTACATTTAGCTGAAAAGGTCATTGTGACAATATGCTTCAGTTTTATTTTATTTTATTGAACAAATGTTTTTTGTGCTGTCGAAATATTCAACAGCTTTACTTTAATACTTTACTTTAAAGGTTATATCGGTTCAAAAAAATTGAAAGAATGAAAACTAGCCCTGGTCTTCTCGATATACTGTACTTTTTAAGTAGTATTGTTGCTAAATAATTACAACGTTTTCATTAACAAGAATGAAACAAACAAACAAACAAACAAACAAGGGAACAAACAAACAATGAAACAAACAAGAAAACAAACAAAAAACAAACAGAGGAAACAAACAAAGAAGGAAACAAACAAACAACGAAACAAACAAACAAACAAACAAAAAAAGGAAGGAATAAAGGAAGGAAGGAATAAAGGAAGGACGGAAGGAAAGAAAGAAGGAAAGAAACAGAAACAAAGAAAGAAAGAAATGTACAAAGAAAGAAAGAAATGTACAAACAAAGAAACCAAGAAACAAACAAACAAACAAATAAACAAAGATATAAACAGATAAACAAACAAACAAAGAAATACCCTGCAACCAAATGAAATAAGGTTAATATGAGTCACTAAAATTACTAACTGGAAATAAATAAAAACTCAAACTGAAATGAATGGAAGGATTTAATAATAACAAAAACAACTAAAGCGTATAACAAAATCACTAAAAGTGAAAGTACAATTAATGTGAAAACTGATAAAAATTTAATTTAGAATTATTCAAATAAAATCTATAAAGTGTAGAGTATAAATAATACTACAAAGCCCTCTTCAGTACCTTTACAAACGGCATGATAACATGCAATAATGTGGTGTTTATCAAATGGCACAGGCGTGTGGTAATTCATATCTCAGCTTGGCCTTTGAACAAATATTATTATCATTAGTGTCTGACAGGGCTAATTCAATAATCAACACCTTTCAGAGATTCATGTTCAGCACCTGCTAACATGATCAAACACATTGAAGGTTTGATGTGGATTTTCATATTTAATGCCAAACCGAGTCTTGCTGCTCAGGTCTTAATGATGAAGAAAAACAGTCGTGGTCATAGTCAATAAAAAAGACTATGGCAGAAGAAAGCAGTGCGTGTATGGTATCTGAATGGTGTATGGTCCAGACGTCTCTTTCTCTCTCACGTCTCAGAGCCACTGTCATGGTAAGACTCACTGCTTTTAAACAATCCTCCATAGAGCTGCTCTCCACCGCATACCTGACTGGAGACAATTAAAAGAGCAGTTGATTTGAAGAAAACACTTCTGTGAGAACAAGGACGCTGCGGGAGAAACTCTGTCGTCAATCAGAGATATTTCACTATTCATCAGATCCACTCATGCATTAATGAGAGAAAACACAGCGATGAGCTTCAGGAGATGCTGATCCATGACCGATCATTCAATCACATCAGTCCATTAAAGACTCATGACATCCAGCATTATATACAGTTCAAATCAATCAATTAATTCACAGACACATGGAAAAAACACTGACTTTCTCAGTTTGTATAAATCCACATGGGGTTCAGAGAATATACATTTTGTTCCACATTAATTCCACACTTGTCTAGTACAAATGTGTGGTTTGTTTAATAATTACAGTGCATACTTTTTATTTTCTTAATTTAACCCAAAAGAATGGAAGTGAAATGTGACAACATGCCCCATGGGTGGGGGGCTATCATAACATCTGGCACATTGTAACATGGCCTGATAGCTTAACACATTATTTTGTTTCAAATAAAATAATGGTGTTTAAAAAAATAAAATAATAATTAAATTTTGGAGTATTTGACAGTGAATACATTGCAAGCAGGGCCCCATGCTTGGGGTGGCCCTGACCCTAACATACAGCTATACAGCTCAAAACAATGTGGGCAGATAGATGAAAAACATATTCATAAAAACACAGAGATGAACACAACACCTCCACAGAACACGAGTCAAACAGACCAGCCAGAATTTCACCCGTTTTATCGATATCTTCAAAAGATTTATGAATTTTAAAACATGATTTTTTGATATTTAATTCATCAAAAGTGCTCCGATTAGATTTTTTGCCATCGATGGTCATGAAAACTAAGGTCATCTTACCCAATATAAAATTATAAAAAGTTATTCAGGATAGCAAAATTAATTGACATATTATATTCAAAAAAATGATCATACAATTGTCTGCCAGTAAAATAAATAAAATATTGGGACCAAAAAGGATTCATACACTTTGCCCTGACCATGTTTTGCTGAAAGGGTTAGTTCACCCAAAAACTAAAATTCTTCCATTAAGTACTCACCTCATGTCGTTCCAAACCCATAAGACCTTCGTTCATCTTCTGAACACAGGATATATTTGATGAAATCCGAAAGCCCCCCATAGACAGCAAGGGTCCTTACATGACCAAGGCTCAGAAACATAGCAAGGAGATCGGTAAAATAGTCCTCGTGACATCAGCGGTTCTACACGAATAGTGTATGCTGTTCTGTGTCAGTGAGTTTTTCTTTAATCGCTCGCGGGAACTTTTTACACAGACTGAACTAAATGAAGCATAGCTTGATGATTGAGCTAATAGATAGATATTCAGCCGAATTAATGACATACCTCAACTTATCTGACATTATCAAGATGAATCTTGATAATACTTAACATACTTTATTACCATGTCCTAACTATAGCGAATAAACGTTGAATGTTGAAGGGGTCTGAATAAGTGTAAAGAGGGTTCAAATCTGGGCATTTTCTGCTGGTTTTAAATGGTACATTTAAGACTTCAAGACCTTTTTAAGACAAATAAAATCCAAGGAATAAGGTTTGGTCTCAATGTAAATGTTAAAACTAGGGGGTAACACTTTACTTATAGTCCATGTACAATGCATTTTAATTGTAGTTATACTTATAACACATTGTACAATTTCATGAATAATTGCAACCACAGTTAATACATTATAAGACTTATCCATTCATTGTTACACTATGCAAATTTGCTTATACTTATTTACGACAAGATATACAGTTTTTACAATGGACATTAGGAATAATTATAACACATTATACCCTCTAATAACCCTTAGCGAACGCTAAAGTCTTACCAAAAACCTCTAAATAATCTTAAATCAAAATTAATTCACATGAAAATCAAAACGACAAGAGAAACTAATGAAATGAAGTGAGATTATGACTAAAGCAAGAACTAATATCTGCCAGTGCTCAGAAAAAACTCAATTCAAAGATGAACACGTTTTCTTTCCCATTGACAGACATTTGTTCTTGTTTTAAGCATAAACTTGTCTTAAATGTGTCAAATTTCTCGTTTCTCGGTTTAGATATTTGTACCGGGAAACAAAAATATTATTCATTTGATCTTTAAGACCTTTTTAAGACTTAAAATGAAGACTTTTTGTGATCTGCAGAAACCCTGAACAGTCAATATGATAGTTAATAAATACTTGAACAGTTATCGTTGTTTTGATACGCTGCCGATCTGAACCTGAAGCATCGCTGGTGTTTCACAGAAAAAGCCCATCCGCTCCTCTAGAGGACGACAGAAAACAAGCAGACAGAGAGAATGTGCTCAAGTGTCCCTTTTTATTGAAGAGTCAGAATGAGCAGTCATGTCATAGCAGTCAAAACAGACAAGCCCAGGAATCTGGTAAAAATGACTCTTGATACATTACAAAATAAAAGTCAGGGCAATATAGAAAACCGAGCTAAGATCTACTTCAGCCGGACGAGTGTCAGAAGAGCCATCAGAAAGACACTTTCTTCTTCAGCTCAGTGTTAGACATGCGTCACAGACAGCAGAGAAATACATAGAGACCTTTACGAACACAGAGCAGAGCTTCTGTGAGGTGTCTCAAATAAAGTCTATGCTGAACAAATCAAGTTACACACCAGAGAGATGCTGGGTCCTCATTCTATTAGATTACAAAACCCTTTCCATCTTAAGTCACCGCTTCGGATTGTGAGAAAGGAGACGAAGGTTTGCTCAGATCACACATTTCTGATTATTACATACAATAATATTCCGGCCATTGAAACAAATTAAACATTTTAGATGTTTAATTTGTCAATGATCTGACATTTTCATGAAAATTAAACACACATTTGACTGTTTTGCTTTGTTATTCTCATTGGTCTAATTTAAAACGCCAATAAAATTATTGTTTAATTGAAAACATAATTAATTGTTATTTTCTTCACAAAAAAAAACACTGCTTCATTATGATAATATGAATTTGGTGTGAATGTGTTTGTAAAAAACAACAAAAAAAACAACAACATAATTGTCTGAATATAGCCTCGGTGTTCTTCATGGTGAAGGTTTTTAGGGTAAAGTCAAACATGTTCTTGACAGGTTTAATGAGATTCACTTCTTTACAAAACACAGACAATGATTCCCATCAGATAAGAATTAACCAGTTTAATGTCCAAGAACTGCAACCCTATCAGATCCAGAGCAAACCCACAATCCCTTTCTGCACAATACAGTATCATCTGTATGGATACATATCAAAACAAAGCCACTGTAACACAGAAACCGGTCACTGTAGCCTGTAACAGTTACAATCACTGTAACACGGTAACCAATTACTGTAAAACAGAAACCAGTCACTGTAACCTGTAACAGTTACAATCACTGTAACACGGTAACCAATTACTGTAAAACAGAAACCAGTCACTATAACGCGGTAATCAATCACTGTAAGACAGAAACCGGTCACTGTAACACGGTAATCAATCACTGTAAGACAGAAACCGGTCACTGTAACCGTTACAATCACTGTAACACGTTAACTGATCATTGTAACCTGTAACAGTTACAATCACTGTAACACGGTAATCAATTACTGTAAAACAGAAACCAGTCACTATAACGCGGTAATCAATCACTGTAACACGGTAATCAATCACTGTAAGACAGAAACCGGTCACTGTAACACGGTAATCAATCACTGTAAGACAGAAACCGGTCACTGTAACACGGTAATCAATCACTGTAAGACAGAAACCGGTCACTGTAACCGTTACAATCACTGTAACACGTTAACTGATCATTGTAACCTGTAACAGTTACAATCACTGTAACACAGAAACCGGTCACTGTAAAACAGAAACCAGTCACTGTAACACGGTAACTGATCACTGTAACATGTAAATAGTAACCAATTACTGTGAAACAGAAACTGATTACGGTAACAGTAACTTATTACGGTAACAGTAACTTATTACGGTAACAGTAATCAATCACTGTAAGACATAAAACGGTCACTGTAACCTGTAACAGTTACAATAACTGCAACACGGTAACTGATCACTGTAACAGTAACTGATTACGGTAACAGTAATAAATCACTGTAACAGTAACAGTTAACAGTAACTGATCACTGTAACAGTAACTGATTACGGTAACAGTAACTGATCACTGTAACATAGTAACCAATCACTGTAAAACAGAAACCAATCACTGTAAATAAGAAACCAGTCACTGTAACACATAAATTGGTCACTGTAACCTGTAACAGTTACAATCACTGTAACATATTAATAAATTACTGTAAAACAGAAACTGATTACGGTAACAATCAATCAGCTGTAACACAGAAACCAGTCACTGTAACCGTAATCAGTCACTGTAACACAGAAACTGGTCACTGTAACCTGTTACATAGTTACCGTGTTACAGTAATCGGAACCTGTTACATAGTTACAATCACTGTAACACAGTAACTGATCACTGTAATTCAGAAACCGGTCACTGTAACCGTTCACATGAACACCAGCAAACCATCACATTTGTCAGAGGATTCATGAAAAGAAAGCTTCAAAATCTAAAGTGCCAGCACGAGTAAATACTCATCACATTTAGAAAAAGGGATAAAAAGGGCATGAACTGAGATGAGCTGGAGACCGGAGTCGTCATGAGCACAGAGACTCTGTACATCAGGCTCCAGATCCGGTTTGAGACTATCACCACTGATATATGATGCGCTTATGACTGCTGATTGTGATGGATTGTCAATACATTCTCCTTTCCCCATTAAAACTACATTGACATTCAAGGCCAACAATAATCTGTGAGAAATCTGTATAGTTTTGAAAAAAAATAAATGTAACCATATTACATACATAGTGCCATCAGCAAGGAAACATCACAGCATGTGTAGAAAGACAGAAGCTAATCATACTAATAAACCAGATCAATCTGAAAATAACACTTTACATCACAAATCTATCATGGCAGTGAGAGGAAATTCTTTTATGTATATCAAAATTCACAAAATGCCCAGCACTCGGAATATTCAAAATACATATCAGAAATCGTTTTTACAAAGGTGGTGACATCGATGCAATATTGATGCGATTTGAACTGAGAACTAACAGTGAAGTCCTTTCGAGGGTCTAACAGATCTCGTGTGAATCAAACATCTCCGATTGTAATAAACGCAGTAGATGAAACCAAACTGATCAAACCTCAGGAACTCAAACCTGCATCTTCAAGAACAATAACCGTATCGTTTAGCAAAATAAACCCTGACAACTTTTAATATCTGCATATCTGAAAATAACTGCATATCGCTTAACTTCGGCATCAGTGTGTGCTTCAAATAAAAGTGATTTCATAAATGTTTCCAATCACATCAGGCAGTAGATGTATTCCCTCAGGTGTGTGTTAAAGCAGAAGGCATGGAAACAAACGGTCCATTTACCCCAAAACATCACTCGTTATGAATTCAATGTGATCTGATTGTTTGTGTGAAGAAACCGAAGCGAGGAAGACTTTAATTGACGTAGAATGCAGATAAAACTTTACTATAACATTAGAATAAGCCACTTGTATTGGCCGAATTATTAGACTTGAAGTCAATTTTTCACTTGAGGGAAAAATAGAAAAATACAGGAATATGTTTATCAAAAGGTAAACGCTCTGTTATTGACTATATCTAATGAATAACATTGATCAGATTACTAACTCTCTAACTACACCACAGGCATTATTCTGTATTTGGTCCATATTAATGCAAGATTTTAGCAGTTATTTCAGTACCTTATCCTCCTCCCCAGATTTTCATGTGATCATGTAATGATTATTGGACGTCCACAATTCATAAATGTGTAACTGATTGTACAAAAAGATGAGAAAAGAAATAAAACACACGCACACACACCCAAAACAAACCCCGTTAGCCGCTTTCCCCTGAGCGAAGGGATGAAATATTAAGGAATCATGAGATATAATATAGTAAACCTGGCTCATTCTGATTTAGAGCAGTCGTATTTTGCACCTCAAATCTGATGCTCACGTCGTCCGTCCAGCAGGAGGAGACAGAGTCCAGATATCGGTCACTGGCGCTCAACGATCAGATCAAACACTGAGTAATACAGTTACCAAGCATCGAGCCCATGCAAATACTCACTTATGAATTCATAAAGGCATCTACAGTCATGAACGATGTAAAACAAAAGACGTGGATGGGCGAGGGACTCGCAAGAAACCGCTTGCATTCATTAATGTCTGAACGTTTTCATCCAGTATTACAAAACACATGCATTTGGTCAATATCAGTCGCACAACCCCCCCCCCCCCCCCCGATGAGAAATGACACAAGTGCTTGGCTTTCAAGTATTTCTCTGACCAAGAAACAAAACACAAATTCCCTTCAATTTGCTTCTGAAATAGTGATGCTGAGGGGAAGAGAAAACCAGCAAGCGTAAAGGAACCAATCAAATGTCACGGACAGCAGGACGTAAACATCGCACAGCGCTCAGTCGAGTTTCTTCTGCTCTCGGGGGCTGAAGTCGGCGCAGAAGCCGTTGGCGGCGTGGGACGGGGAGCTGCTGCCGAAGCCTGCGTTGTCTGTGTAGAGGTACTGCTCGGCGAAGTCTGGATGCTGATCGGCAAACTCCCTGAAGCTCTCTGCCAGCGGGACACACCAGAGGAACACGAGTCAGAGCAGGAGAACTACATCTGATGCTGCTGCCTAAACAACTGACACATGACCCAGATGCTTCTGTTAAGAGCATAGGCTGCGTGTTTACATATGCTTGTGTTTTCAGAATGAGGCATGAAATCTCGTGACCTCAAATATGTGAAGGTTAACCGGCATAAGTTAAAGCAGGGTAGCATGAATGGGGGGGATGCATTATTTCCTGATACATTTATGATTGCAATTTTAAAATGCAAAAAAATAATAATAATCCAGATTGCGGTGCTTGTTTGTAGGGTTGCATCATTTTGGCCAAAGTGATTATATGTCAAAATGGCGATGGAATAATGAATACATAAGAAACATTACTACAAACTTACAATATTAATACAAAATGACTAAATAAAAGTAAGAAATATTACTATTGCAATATTCCACTGTAAAACACAAAAACGGGGTATTGAGGAAAAGTTACGTTATATTTCATTATAACTATACAATTGCGCTACTAACATTTATGGCTAATATTAATCTTACTTTCCTCATTTTCAAACAATAAACCAAACAAAGAGCCCTTAAAGCTGCTCTTTTGTTGATAAGATGTTTGGCACAATAATTTCCTGAAATGTAAAAACACTGAACCCTGTGCTCCTCACGGATATAAATGACGCCTTCACTCTGAAACATTCAGTGCATGTATTTATCAAATTAATATAATCATACTAAGCCATATCGTGATGTCAGGTGTTTCAAGTAATTGTGCAGCCCTTAGGTCCATGTGTTAAACACACACATAGGTAACACTTAAAATGTGTCTCTGCAGCACAGAAGCAGTCATAAGCAGCACAGCTATATTTGTAGAAATAGACAACAATACATTGTATGGATCAAAATGATTGATTTTTCTTATATGCCAAAAATCATTAGGATATTAAGATCATGCTCCATGAAGATATTTTGTATTTAGATTTTTTTGCACCCTTCAGATTCCAGATTTTCAAATATTGTCCAAACCATACATCAATGGAAATATTATTTATTATTATTCAGCTTTCAGATGATGCATACATCTCAATTTAAAATTAAAAAATATTTTACCCTAATGGCTGGTTTTGTGCTCCAGGGTCACATAAGTGCTTAATTAGTACTAACAAATGGCTAATGTTCTAGTAAAATGCATGCTAATAAGCAACAATTTAAGAGCCCCTAAAATAAAATGTTCCCCAAACGTTTTATCATCTACACAATCCTAAATAATGACTTGAGAAATCCAGGAGAAGAAGACAGCAGGTCAGCTGCGAGTATGCACGCATGATATCTCTTACCGAAGCTGATTTTGCCCGAGTCCTCTTCATCGATGGCTCTGAACAGACGGCTGACTTTGAGCTCCCCGACGCCCAGCGCCGTCCTCAAGATGCACATCAGCTCTCTCTCTATGATCGCACCGTCCTCGTCTGCCTCAAACATCTGAAAAATCACAGAAACAGCACGAGTCATTGCACTCATTCAATGGCTCCAGAAAACCTGTTATAATCTACTCATCTGACCTGGAAGGCCAGCCTGATGGTGTCCAGTGTTTTAGCAGGCCGACACACCACGGAGAAGGCGATCACAAACTCCCGGACGTCCATCGAGTGGTCTTCATTCTGCTCAGACAGAGACCAGATGGAAATATATCATAGCATTGAGCACAAACAACAGCTACTCAGGGAAGACATCTGATTCAATCGCACATTCACATCTGATCATGCACCATTGAAACTCAGATGGATATTAATTTACCTCGTCAAAGAGAGCGAACATGTGTCGGAGCTCGCCTGACTCGGGCAGCTCGAGGAACTGGGCGAACTCCTCCAGACTCAGTCTCTGACCCTGTAGTTTACAAGCTCGCTTCTCATAGTCCTGCAGGAGCTTCTCTGAGTTCACACGCTTCAGCCTGAGATTCAACACGAGCAAGTCAGTACAAGCCTCCTCCAGCGTCAGCACGCGTTCACTCACATCAGTGCAGCATGCAGAAATCACACAATGCCATGCAAGTGCTCTATGAATGCATCACAAGCAGGGCTGCACACTCACTCAGATCATGAGACACACTAGTGTCTGTTAATATGAAGCAGTAGAATGTACTTATCAGTAATACAAACAAACTTATTAAAGTTGATTTGAACAATAAACCTGTGATGTGCAGCACTTTGCTTTAAAAATAATCACATTTTAAAATATTAAAGTGTTAATGCCTTCATTTAACTCTCACTGTTTTTGATCATAAATTTGCATTAAACCAGAAAAAATATAACAGACACCAGAATTTCTCGAAAGACAAAAAAAAAATAAAAACTTTACGCTGTAAAATAATTTGAATAAATAATTAAATTGGTAAAGTGACTAGACATTATTTCTGACTACAACAATTTAATTAAACAATTACAGCAAAATCAAGAACAATTAAAACGAAATAAACAGAATGTAACAAATAAACCAAAATGGGGGGGGGGGGGGGGGGTGTAGATCATATGGCCCTAAAGTGTAATTTGTTAATTTTTTTTATAAATGATTAAATTGCAAGTTTTAGCATTTCTATTAATTGCACATGCTTTTGAATTACTAAAATGTAACCTACAATGTAATTAAAACAAAACTATTTTTAAAAATAAACAGCAATTCAAAGCAATTAAAAAATATTAATAAATAACATTAAAAAAGAGGAATAATAGAACTGCCTTCGTAGTGCCCTAAAAATGCCATTTTTATTTTCCTTTAATAAATTGATGTTAAATTGTAAACATTTTGAATATTTCAACTAATTAGACTAATGTTTTTTTTATAACTAAAACTTAACTATTACAGCTGAAAAAAAAGTAATTAAATAGAAATTAAATTTCCCAATGGAGAAATACATTAAATAAAAACAATGTTTCAATACAAAAATGAACACTGAAAAATAAGATTTGTGGGAAACAAAAGTAATGTTTCAGTGTCATCTTTTCCTCATCTTCTGCATGTTGAAGTGTCTGCAGACTGATCTTCCTCGTCAGCGTCTGTAATGATAACGACACTCACCCCAGACTGCGCACCAGTTTAGCGAACTCCAGCAGACACGTGTCGACGGGCAGCCGGATCTGACCCTCCGCCATGGCCAGCTGACAGTCTTCAAACGAGTAGTCTGTGACGGGGACCTGCAGGGCCCTTCAGACACAACACATGACAATCAGACACGCACACTCATCAGAGCCGGTCCTAACATACAGCAGAAACATTCGGTTATGGTTAGAACCAGTGTCGGGGAAAAATACTTTTAAAAGTAATGCGTTACAATATTGCGTTACTCTCTAAATAAGTTACTAATTACGTTACTTAGTTAGTTTTTATGGAATGTAATGGGTTACATTACTTTTGCGTTACTTTCGCGTTACTTTTTAAATATGAGCAGGGCTTGATTGTTTGTTTTTAATACAAGTTATATTTATAGCAAATATAAAAGCCTTTCACACCAAAAAATGTAATGAATAAAGCTCAGACTGAAGGACGAGTAAATCCCGTCTGTACAGAAGAACACAGGAGAAGTTCAACACTCTTCAGCAATTAAAAAGCGATCAAGCTCATTAATGTAAAGTCATTTTTGCTTATGTTGAACTGGATCATCAAAGGTCATCAGCAAACACTCGGTTAATAAAATGAGATTAGATATATTTGTGTTGTTTAACATATTTAATTATTGCAGGTTTGCGTCATATTCTGAGTTTGTATTTCTCTGTTTTAATTAATTTTGATGAATACTGAATCTGTTTTTTGCGAGTGCAATGAATTAATACACGTTCATATTTAGTCTAGATTATAACTACAGTAACATGTTCACAGCACACTGTCATCAATAAATGGAGAAAAAGTAACTAGCATTACTGTTTTGAAAAAGTAACTGATATTTTCTAGTAAATTAAAAAGTAATGCGTTACTTTACTAGTTACTTGAAAAAAGTACTATTATTACGTAACTTGCGTTACTTGTAATGCATTACCCCCCCGACACTGGTTATAACCTTGGTTCTGAGGGAGACATCTGATAATGAGAAACACCTCTAGTGTGGTCATCCATGAAGCCCATCAGACCCGCGCTCTTCCTATATAAACCTCAGCACTGGCACAGTATGGCATACTTTACAGCTCTTCTGAGCATCATAATAATGGGCCCTCTGGTGAGATATTTCACTCATCTCCCTCAGAGAACCAATGTCATAACCATAACCAAATGTTCTCTTCCGCTCGACATCTCACAATGGGATATAGAAAACACCCAATATTCAGGAATCTTACTCATTGCACTTAGGAGTTTCTGTTCTCCTTTATCATTTATTTTGCTTCCAACACTGCCTGTACCAAGGCAGACTTTGTAACGTCTAATTTATAAAATCTCACAAAAGTATGCAGAGAGGCCCAATCAGCAGCGCCACACACATCTTCCATAGAGATGCCGTTCAATAACACCCAAGAAGCCGTCACACCTCTTGTAGAATGAGCTCTTAGGTTCGCTGGCACCAGCTGACCTTATTCTGAATACACCAGCTTTCTTATACAATTTAACATTAATTTATTAAAAGTGTAACACAAATTACATGTTTAGGACCGAATTAAATGTTTTATTTCTTCTCACCTTATGTTTTATTGTTAACAAATTCTGTGTTTTAGCATGTTTAATTATTTAAATGCATACAAAAAACATTTATTCTTACAGTAGCCTTATGAAATGTTTTTTTCCCCTCAGAAATTCTGTGTTGTGAATTTAAATTTGACTGGTTATCAGATGAAGGCATAACACATTGATTTAAATTATATTTTAATTAATGAAAATTAAACAAATACATTTTTGGCAAAATAAATGGGATTAAAATAAAAATATTTTGTGATTATTTCTTTAAAAAATAAATTGTATTATTTTTCAACGTTAGTAGTAAGTAGTAGTTCTAGTAATACGTACATTCTAATAATTAATATATCTATTTCTGGCACAATATCTTTAATAAGTTTAACCGAACTCTTATTTTGACGGGTTGCTGTGTATAGTTCTGTGTATATGAGGCTAGTTTTACTCAAATGCAGGTGAAGTGACTCTCAGATCAATTCTGGAGATATTGTTCATATATTTATGTTCTCATTGAGACGGCAGACGAGCGCCACACGCGCTGTTTATGTATCGTTAGTAAACAAAACCGTGCGTCTGCTCCATTCATACAGAGACACGCAGAACAGGCAGGATTCATATTTAAATCAACTTTTGCGGGGTAATATTTACAAATAATAATCCACATCACGATTAGATTTAAGTGTAATGATCTACTTTTGATTAATTAATCCAAACTTTGACACATTCCGTGACATTCCGTGTTAAACTGAACATTCCGTTTTTATGACTGGATTCCGTCCGCGTTTACTGCATCGCGCAAATCACATGGCCCTATTTTACCCATTTATTCTCAATTACCATCACCCCCCCCCTTCACGCAAGTAAACCCACGGCTCGTTAGGGGTCTCTGTTGTAAGTCAATGGACTGAAGGGAGGCTAGCCTCAGCTGTAACTTTAGCTGCAGGTATCGCTGTTGGAGAGTGTTGCTTTATAAAAACAAGTGACTTTTATACTTGCAATGTCATATTTAGTAATATTTGTGTTGTTTTATTTTTGTAATATATTTTCTCAAACAGTTTTTGAGGAGACACTTGCCTCCTCGGAAGAAACGCCTCTGACATGGACAGTAAACAGGTAATCAAACACAAACATCTTTACACAATTTCTTTGTAAATACAGACAGAGATTGAGGCCATGAGGAGCGCCGAGATCTTACTTTGCCATCAAGCGACGCACGTTGTGAGCGAAGAGCGCTGGGTTCTTCTTCTCCTCCTCTGAGGGGGAGTAAATGGGCAGATACTGAGAGAAAGAGAAAAGCACACTGAAGACTCGTCTGTGTGAATCAGCTCAAGCCTGGACTACAGCTCACGCTTAAATCACATCACTGCTCTTGACATGCAGCGCCACAGCCGTTAATGACTTCTAATTACAATAACGAGTCTGGAGAATCTGCAGGAATCACTCCATATCAGCAATCTAATCAAACCCTCTGCTCTTGTGCTCTTTAGTCAAGCATCACTACTATTCTGCTCATATGTAGAGTTAGAGCGTCACATTACTAACCCTGATAAACGTCAGCTTGAGTGAACGACCTCACGTGTCCTAAATAACCCTTCCTTCATTCAATTTAACTACAAAAAGGTTTATTGTTTTACCAAATATAAATAATTATAATAGTTTTGATTACATTGTAGTAATCGAAAAGCAAGTCTAATCAATTGAATGCATAAAACTTTCTCTAAATTTGAAATAATAGCGCCCTATGAAACGTTTTATTTCTTCTGAAATTCAGTGTTTGTATCTGCATTTTCCTGAATTGTCCAGTAATAAAAATACATTAGAATTAAAAAAAAAAACATTCTTAACAAATGAAGGAAAAAACTATTTAATGAATTTAGTGCTACTCAACAGAGCTTTAATGTAAAAATTGTAACATGCCAGAAAATCATCCTTAAAATACAAGATTTTGTTGTTATCATTATTACACTGAGACGTACAGTCTAATGTGCAATAGCAATATATGTCTGGCTTTTCTGTCTGATCTTTTATTTTGGCGGGTTTTAAAGCAGATCTTTGAGTTTCTGTGTGTAATGTATCTGCTTATAGTTTTTCTGAAGTGACTCTCAGATGAAGTTAATGTGTTAATATAGTGAGACAAGTGTTTTTCTGTGCGTGTAGTAGAGCAAACACACACACACACACACACAGCTCCACATTCACAACACAATGCTTTGATATTTACACACATTCATCCATATCACCATCTGATTATGTGCAAAGCCTGACTTTTGAATCATTCATCTAAAATTAGCCAAATTCAGTGAAATTCTAAAATTAGCCAAATTCACTCCATTTTCATGCCTGAATTCTGTCTGCACTGCAAAAATTATAGGTCTCTGTCCATATTGATGTGCTAAAACTAGGTTTGGGAATCGAAACCGAAAAGCGGCTGTTAAAAATGTATTGGTATTTGAATCATTAATTCAGTAATGAAACGAGTCAATCTTGAGTGAGTCATTGAATCATTCTATTAAAACATTCCATGAGATTTTGTTTAGCTGTCGAATATTTTTTCTTCCAAATTGTGAGAGAGCTCCATTAAAAATAATAATAATAAAATCCAGAATTGTGCAGCTCTATTTTGCACACAAACAGCTCTTAATCGAGTCCAGTTTTTATGCAGCCGGCTGATTTTTGTTCGTGGTATTAAGCAGCAATTTTGAATAAATACGTTTGATATATAAAGTTAGACTTCTTTTAACCACATTGTAATCCAAACTAGGAATCGATAAGCATCATTTGAATTGATCAAATTCAAACAATACCCAACCCTAGCTAAAAACCACTGCAAACACCTAACTGACCCCCACAACACCTAATCGAACAGACACACATCTCTCATACGCTCTTCAGATGACCACATAAAACATGTCAGAGAAGAGAGACTCACCTCGATCTCAAACTCATTGTGAAGCTGACACAGAGTCAACCACAGGATCTTAAACCTGCAAAAGAGCAGAGTTACACTGATGTGTGCCGTTTTCCTTCCTTTAATATTTTCTGCTTTGGCAGTGAAGCTCCACCTGCACTGCTCGTGTCCATCTAGCACTACAGCTATGAAAGAGCCGAATGAAAAGCTGTGGAGAAATGAGGCACTTACGCTCCGGGCCCCTGCCACGTCCACGTGATAGTGTCCTGTAACGAGAAGCACAACGTCAATCATCAGCATTCAGCACACAAACACAGCTCAGAACAAAACACCTGCTGACAGGACGCTCCACACATCAAACAACACAGCCAGAGATATCAATCTACTGTGCATCAGTACAGCTTTCATTACTGGACCAACTATTACTTAAAGGGGTCATCGGATGCCCATTTTACACAAGTTGATATGAATTAGGATCTTAATTAGGGATGCACGATATGACATTTTAACCGATTTTAACCGATACCGACAACCGATATTTAAGTCCTTCTCACGGCCGATTCCAATAACCAATACATTCATATTTTTATTTTATAATTTTCATATAATCTGCAGTTTGTGCACCTAGGAGAATACAAACTAAGATGCACTGATGAAACTAATATTTAGTTGCTCTGGCCTAACTATAACAGCAAACATCAGTCCTGACTCTTCAAATGTGTTTATTGTTTTGTGTAAGGCACCACAATATTAGTAACAGAAAAGGTTTAACAGAACTATGGTTATATGCAATTAACAACACATTTATATTCAAGTATTTCAGGCATAAAGAAATGCATCTATTCAACCTTTTTAGTGCATGAGGTTGAGGAGGTTAAGTAATCGGTTACACCACCTTAGCCGAGAACATCATTAAGCAACCGTAAACAAGACGGTGCGACGCGCATTCAGTCATTTATTTAAATACAAACGATGGATTATGAGGAGGATGTTTAGGCAATAATTACATTGTTCAGTGCTACCTGAGGTGCTGTTGCTAACAACAGACATATATTTGTACAAACGAAAACAATCGTTAAAATTAGCTTAAGTTTAAAACATAATCAACACAGATTAAATGAGACTAATGGTAGAATCGTATACTGGTGGAATTAAATGGAATATAACATAAAACACAACATTTTAACTACAGTCTGTTACAGAACGCCACGAAGTAGCAGCTGAAGTCACGAATGCGCAATGTGACGCTTGAATACTGTTACCGTTCCAACAGTGGGGGCTGCTTAAAGTCCCTTAATACAGCTTTGCTGCGATGATGACCTTTCAAGTGAGATATAAGATGTGTTGTGTTAAAACTTGAAGCCTTGCTGAACATGCGTTGCAAACAGCAATGGCATTGTCCTCCTCTGCCACCGAGAAACACTTCCAGACCGGTAAAGACATGTTCACCAATGATGACGTAATGAGCGCGACAAGCTGAGAGTCAATGTAGTTTAAAGCTTGCACTCGGAAAGCGGATGAATCTCAGATAAATCAGACTATTTACCAGCAAGCGTATTTTATCGGATCTAGATATCGGATTTCATTTATTTATCGGAGCGATAAAAGTGGTCATTTTCACCCATATCGGTCGATAATTTATCGGTCTGATAAATATCGAGCATCCCTAGCCTTAATGAAAAGTCTATAACAGTACTTTGGTTAAAATTTCTCAATGGTGGTATAAAAAACACCTTTACCCTGTCAAAATCAACTGTTTTCAGCACGCTGTTCTAGTCCATGTTGCTTTATATGCTAATGAGCTCTGCCGACTCCGCCCCTCTCTTACGTGGAGTGACTAACAGACCGTAGACTCATTGGCTGGCTGGGTTGTCAGTCAGAATCTGTGTACCTGTCACATCCAATCACGAACGACGGCTCGATATTTAAGACGTTCATGCTCATGCCCTCGAGAGGGAGGCGGAGTTGGGGCTTGCTTCGCCTCTGCTCCTTTTTGCTGCTATTAGTCTGTTTGTTTGGTTAATAAAAATGGGTGATGCATAAAAATGCGTTCGGTCTCGTGCGTGGTGATAAGAATAGTTCTGCAGGTGCTTCAATGTGTACGGTTTCATCCAAAAACAAAGTAAAGCAGCCTAGGGAAAGACGCAAGTGTTTTTACTGCCATAAAACAGATCATGTCATTGCTGATCGCATGGTGTTAAAGAGAAAACACAACTCTACTGTTAAAACACAGCCAGTGGGTTTGATTAAAACGCCTTCAGTGTATGAACCATTTTTGTTGGAAGGCTTTGTCTTTCAGTGACCAACCTGAGGGCAGAGTTGCAGTGCGAGTGTTGAGGGACACGGGTGCTACCCGTTCGTTCATACGGGGTAATGTTTTACCTTTCTAAGAGAGGTGGTGTCTGGATTACAGTATCCTAGTGCAAGGTATCAGTATGGAAGTGTTAAAAGTCCCGTTGCATCGTGTGTACTTGCAAACTGAGCTTGTTCCTGGCTTTTTGGATTTGGGTGTGCGACCTACGTTACCAGTCCCGGGTATTGAGTTTAATCTTGGCAACGACTTGGCTGGTGGTCGTGTGTTGCCAGTTTTAGAAGTGCTGGATAAACCTGTGATTACCTCTGTTGCTGATGAGTTGACTAAGAAGTTTTCCCAACTTGTGTGCTCACTCGTGCTCAGATGAAGAAGATGGGGATAGAGTTTACACTAGATGACACTTTCATGTATGCAGATAATGTTGTCAGAGCCAGAGATGAAACTAATGGTGTTGAAGCGCACATGTGTAAGGAGTCCGAACAGGAACAGGTCAGTGAATTTAATTATTTTATGTCACATAGCCTGTTAATCGAGAGCGTTTGCTTAAAGCTCAACAGAATGACGTAACTCTGACGGAGTGCTTTGATGCGGTGTCTAATGCGAAAGGAGATGTGGTCTACTTTATTGCAGATGGTTTGTTGATGCAAAAATGGAAACCTTGAGTAGCCGATGATGAATGCTTCACTGTATGCCAGATAGGTGTGCCTGCTGAATATTGCTCACATGTACTATCACTCGCTCTTGGACATGTAATGGCAGGGCATTTAGGTGTGACTAAGACTTACAACAGTGTGTTGCAACATTTGTTTTTGGCCGAGGTTGAAGACTGATGTTGTGGCCTATTGTCGCTCATGCCACACCTGTCAAGTTGTAGGTAAACCAAATCAGGTTATTACACCTGCGCCATTAATTCAAATTCCTGCGCTTGGTGAGCCCTTTGAACATGTAGTTGTGGATTGTGTTGGGCCACTGCCTAAAACTAAGACAGGGACTCTACTTACTGTGATGTGCATGGCAACTCGCTATCCAAAAGCCTTTCCTTTAAGAAAAATTATCTCCAAGGCAGCAATGAAGGCATTGGTTAAGTTTCTCTCCATTTTTGGATTACCTAAGATAGTGCAGTCAGATCAAGGCACTGATTTCATGTCTAAGGTGTTCAAGCAAACATTAGGAATAGGTCATCGCACTTCCAGTCCATACCACCCTGAAAGTCAAGGTGCATTATAGCATATTCATCAAACACTGAAATCAATGCTGAAGTAGTATTGCTGGGTGTCGGGTAATGAATGCGACGAGGGTGTACCGTTTGTTCTTTTTGCTGTTCGTGAGACCACTCAGGAGTCTCTAGGTTTCAGTCCAGCTGAACTTGTGTGCGGACATTCAGTACAAGGGCCGTTGAAAGTATTCCAAGAACAAATGCTCGACCTAGGAAATAACTCGAGTCTTACTGGGAATGTTCTTGGTTATGTCACTGGTTTCCATGATCGCATGCAGAGAGCTTGCAGATAAATGAGCTCTCTAGAACACAGTTTAGCATGAAGCAATGTTATGTCAAAGCAACCGTGCCACGCTCTTTTTCCGTCGGTGATCAGGTTCTTGTATCATTACCAATTTTGGGATCTGCATTATCTGCATGCTTCGTTGGTCCATATGAGGTGTTGAGTAAAAGGAATGAGAACAATTACATCATCAAATCCCCTGATTGCAGACAACAAAAACATGTGTGTTATATCAACATGCTTAAAGCGTATGATTCCAGGGAGAAAACCCCGCTGCGTAGTCCAGAGGAGAGCACAAAGCCCATGGTTTCATCGGTTGCTGTGAGTAGTGTGGCAGTTCCATCTATTCCTGTTAAAATGGATGATGTAAAATTACAGGTCGATCTAACTCCTTTTACTCGATTACCCAATTCAGAGACATTAGCTGATTTACCCAAGTTGTTGTGTCATCGGAGTAAGGAACAACAGTGTGACCTTGTGAGTTTAATTCAAGGTTTCCCTCACATTTTTGGTGATGTATCTAAGCAAACTGATGATCTGTATCACGACACTGATGTACAAAATGCCGCTCCCATTAAGCAGCATCCATATCGGGTGAATGCTACAAAGCGAGCTATCATGAAAGAAGAGGTCGAGTATTTGTTACATGAAGGTTTTGCAGAGTCCAGTGTGAGCCATCCGTGTTTGCTAGTTCCTAAAGCTGATGGGAGTGTCTGCTTTTGTGCCGATTATCGATAAGTTAACTCCGATACAGTGCCTGACTGTTTTCCATTGCCCAGAATGGAAGATTGTATCGAGAGAGCATCAGAAGTTCCAGCCTTCGTAACACCAGATTTGTTCTTACAGTACCAGGTTATGGTACTTGGCCTGCGAAACGTGCCGTCTACCTTCCAAAGGTTAGTTAATACAGTGCTGTCAAGTATCAGTGCATATCTGGATGATCTAATAGTTTATTCTTCTACCTGGTCGGAGCACATGTCTACACTAGCTACATCTTGCCTTTGCTTCGTTAACGCTCAATTTAGCTAAATGTGAGTTCTGTAAGGCTACTGTGACGTATTTAGGGAAGCAGCTTGGAAAAGGTCAAGTCCGGCCTGTGGAAGTAAAAGTGTCGGCTATCAAAAAGTTTCCCGCACCCACCACTAGGCATGAGTTGCTACAGGAGTTTCTGGAAGAATATTTCATCCGTAGCTAAACCTTTGACTAATTTGCTTAGTCCAGCAAGGGAGTTTATTTGGTCTGATGAAAGTCAGCATGCTTTTGAAGCAATTAAACATCTATTGTGTAGCTCACCTGTGTTGTCTGCACCTACATTTTCTGCACCTTTTAAGTTAGAGGTGGACACTAGTGCTGTCGGAGCAGTGCTCTTACAAGAAGACAAAGAAGGTATTGAACATCCCATTTGTTTCTTCTCCAAGACATTCAATAAGCACCAATTGAACTACTCTACAATTGAGAAGGAGGCTCTAGCTCTACTGCGGTCTTTGCAGCATTTTGAGGTCTATATTGGATCTAGCCCCTATCAAGTGGTACTATATACAGACCACAATCCTCTCACCTTCTTGTGTCACATGCACAACCACAATCAACGCCTCATGCGTTGGGCTTTGAATTACAATCTTGAGATCCGGCATAAGAAAGGGACAGATAATGTGGTGGCCAATGCACTTTTTAGGGTCTAGCAAGTGAGGTAGACGTAGAGTTTTTCTTTCTTCTATGTACAAATATTAAATGTTTGATTTGAAGGGTAGGGGTGTTACGTGACAGCGCTCTTTTTTTTGTGTAAACTATAGTTTTTTTTTTGTCTGAGCAGCCTTTAAGTGCGTTCCCCTTTTCCTCTAGACCACCACACCAGCAGGGGGCGTAACAATGTGCACATCCTTTTAAAGAAACATACATTACTTTGTGCTGCAAGTTTCATAAGCCCAGTCTGATCTTATTAGATCAAGAACAATCTTTCAGTTATGTGTGTAATACTGTATAAAGTCAGATGTCTCACCAGTTTGTTTGGGTAGCGGATCACGACAGGCTGAACAGGAACCGCAGGAATGAACGCTCCTGAATCACACACACAAACATCAACATCAGCTGCTTCTGAATGTAGGGTTAGCCATTAAGCAGCAAGAGCACATGCATACACACGCACACACACACGCACACAGATGCACACACATGGACACGCACGCATGCGCGCAAACACGTGTGCACAGACACACACACACGCACCTGGTTTGAATGTGATCAGGCAGGTTCTATTGGTGCATGTCCCTTCTGGAAAGATCATTATCTGGAAAACACAGATTTTCTGATCAGTTCACAATCATGAATTAATTCACCAAACCAACAGTGAGTCAAATCTGGAAATAAAGCACAGCGACATGATGACACACGACTCACTTTAACGCCTCGCATATGAGGAACTGATTTAAAGAGAACTACAAACTCACATAAAGTCCCAATCATCCACACGGAAGCCTATTTCAGTGATGGGATATGTAATTGCAAATTTTTATCTCACAATTAAGACTTTTTTCCAGAATTACGATGCATCAACTCACATAAACTCACAAATCTGAGAAAAAAAAGCTGATTAAGTGAGATAAAGCCACGATTACCTTTTTCATTTTGAGGCAGAAACCAAAAATCAGAAGTGCACAAAACCAAGTCTGAATTGTGAGATACAGACTCAGAATTGCAATAAAAATCTCCAAGTTGTAAAAAAAAACAATCCAGCAAGATAAAATACCTCCCGCACATGCACGCACGCACACACACACACACACACACACACATGCACAATCACACACACACACACACACACGCATGCACACGCACACACACACGCACGCACGCACACGGCGATAATTCGATAACGATAGTTATCGCGATATAATTTTCCTCGATAAAACGATACGAAGAGTTCGACGGATGCTCGATATAATGTTTATGCGCCAAAAGCAGAACGAAACCGCACGACTCGTTTTAATCTCGTCACACGGACAGTTTATCCGCTCGGATCACGGTTCAAACTGCTGCGCGGCGCGAGCTCACGAGAGCAGATGCGTTGACTCGGTCGCGTGAACACTGAGCAGCACTGTGAGATCCAGTCAGTGTGAAACGATTGAACACCAGCCGAACAGGAGAAACACTGAGTGCAACCAGGCTTTTTAATCTACACACGTCCATAATGTACCATGGTTTTACTGTAGTGACACTCACTGCACCATGGTATTGTGGAAGAAATGTGGGTTATTCACACTGAGTTTTATTACAGGAGTAATGGTATATGATTATAGTAAGTATGTGTGGTTAAGCTATAGCATGTGTGCATTTATAATGAATGTTTTAGACTGTTTTTCATACAAAAAGGCTACCTAAAAACATATAGTTATATTTTTACCATATTATTGAGGTGCTATATGTGTGGTTTTAACTGTTTATCATGATTTAAATGTATGCTACTATAGGGGACCAACGCTTAATAAAAAAAACATTGGTCAGAATAAATGTTAACATATAAAACGGAGGTTGCTACAATATGTTACCAAACATAAATGCATCTCTGCATCCTAACTCAAGCTACTATCAAATGTGCATGATACAAAAAAGGTGATATTATGAATATGAATATTATCAGGCAGCCTGATAAAGTGTGAAGTGAGCATGTGAGCAGCTATGCACATGCATGTAAGGACGTGTCTCTGTGAGCTGGTACCTGTGGCCACTCTCCTCCTGAACGAGCTCTTCTCTTGATCTCCTCCACCGTCTTCCGCCTGGAGTCCTGATCCGAGCGCGACACGAACACGGGCCGGATGTACTTGATGAGTGCTGAGAGACAGACAAACACAGGTGTGACCTGAGGAGATAGTTTTACTCTCCAGACTTTAATGAGCCGCTTGATTGCAGGACTTAACGACACATCGAGGACAGAGATACACAAAACGATATCGAGCGAAGTTTTTGAAGTATTGAGTTTCCCCTTATAGCATGAATCGCACAGAAAACTAGCATTACTTTGCATGAAGAATGATGTTTTTAGAGGTGTTAAGATCAACTTCACATGCAATAAGATTAAGAAGCAGCAGCAGAAGAGGACTTACTGCCCCACACCGGGATGTCTTTGCTCTCCGCTTTCATCACGATCGACGTCATGGTCATGGTCACAGGAATGGCGTCGAAGTAGGACGAGTGCGGGCCGAGGGTGAGGATGGACGCTTCGGTGGGTAGAGCCTGTCTGCCCTTAACGCTGATCCAATGGAAACCGCCGGCAAACCACATGACCCTCATGATGGTCCGGAGCACCACGTCCACCAGCCTACAGAAGAGCCAGCGCACAAGAACACTTCAGCGCTGTCCGGAAACAGTGACATTTATCATACTAATTATTGTCTTGCTTTCAGCAAAAATAAAAAAGGTCAACATTTTAAATCGAGTTTTTGCTTGAAACAAGACAAATAATCTGCAAAATAATATTATTACCCCATTGGCAGATTATTTGTCTTGCTTCAAGCAAAAACTCTTGTTGACTTTGTAATTTTTCCTGAAAACAAGAAGTCTAGTATATATCCTTCTTGATTTAAGAATTGCTTTGTATTTTTGCTGGAAACAAGACAAAAAATATAAGAAAAGCATTCTTTCTCTTTGGCGAGTTACAAGCTGTGCATAGATAAGATCCCTGAAGTTACAAAGACTAACATCTCAAAGATATATTCTTTATAAAGTTAAGACTCGTGCACACCCTCCTAAAACGGCTCATTCAAACACACCCCCACACGGCTATGTCACGATGTGGGGAGATTAGCATAACTCCGCCCCCAAATGCATACGCAATGAAAGAAGGCGGAGCTATTATTCTCGCTGTAGTGTAAGTAAAGATGTGCAACAGTGATCAAGTACTCGAGTACTCGGCCGTGACAGCGATGATCGATCATGAAAACGATGATCGTGGGGATATTAATTCTGATTGGTTATAGCGGCACCCTGAGCTCTGATTGGTTAGCTTGCACGAGTTTAAAGTATAGACGTGAGACGAGAGAGAAGCTTGGCTTTGAAGTCACATACATCAGATTCATCTAATATATGACGCGTTGGGATATTAACATTTATTTACTTGCTGAATGCGCTGCATATTACCAGTAGTTTCATGCTCCAATGCAATGCACGATATCGACCGAGTTATTTGAGACTGTCTCTCTCTATCTCACTCTCAACTCTCTCTCTCTATCTCGCAACTCTCTCTCTCTCACGTAACTTAAGGTTCACTTACATATGCATCCTTTTGTCAGATACACGTTGTGATGTTACGTCGATGTTATGTATCAGAGTAATCTGATTAATATCATAGGAAGTGGCATAAGTAACACTTTACTGACTGTTTACGTGTCACTGTTATGTATCTCATAGTATCTGATTAATATAGTACAAGCTCAATGCAGTAAATAATGGGCAGAAGAAGAAACTGGCGCTAAAATCACAAGAAAGATGCAGACGAACAAGACAGACGTTAATGGTGCAGACCCAGCTGAAAACCAGACCCCGTCGTATTCTGCTGAAGTTGAACTCGAAGGAATTAAGTGAACCCCTGGCCATATTCATGCTCTATTATGCAGTGTTAGCTGTGTTTGCCTCGGGAGACCGAACTAGCAGCTTATAACATCTCGACATCGCCCTTCGCAAGCATGTAGAGGTGAGGTAAATACTTGCATCATTGCATTGGTGGTTAAAATGAAGCTTTGACGGTTTTGCACAAATGAGCCAAAAAGACAGTGGTGCAGGGTGTGCAATATCATCTGAGATAATATAGTAATTGTTGTTTTAACGATGTGCGATTTGACATTATCAGTATTTTGCCCAAAACCAAACAAAACACTCTAAACAGTGTGCCGTGAAATCTAGTAACGTTAGATTAGACTAATCCGTGTGCACGTGGAGTGCTTTCTTTCACTGCGTGATTCAGTCTGTTAAAATGCGTTTAGAATGATCACAACATTGAAGATATAGAAGCAGAAAATGTATATATTTATATAATTTAATATAGTAAGTCAACATCACATGAAGAATGCCTGTAGTTTTTCTTTTTACAACAGTTCAAAAAACATAAGTTAATTAAGAGACTTGCGTTTTAGTCACCATATTACCTGTTTTTGCTCTATTTCGACAACAAAAATAATACCAAACACAGCCACCATACACAGTTTTGCGTCTCTGACTCAATGAGTAATGACGTGTTTTGTTCCTGAATGTATTAACCGTTTAAATGATTCTGTTCAATCGCAATGACTCACTTATCAGTGACTTGCTGACACCTACTGGTGGTTCTAATTTAACATTTAAAGTATCTTTTTATTTTTTTATTTCAAATGACTATTTAACATTTGTGACCCTGGCCTGGAGCACAAAACCAGTCTTAAGTCGCTGGGGTATATTTGTAGCAATAGCCAACAATACATTGTATGGGTCAAAATTATACATTTTTCTTTTATGCCAAAAATCATTAGCATATTAAGTAAAGATCATATTCCATTAATATATTTTGTACATTTCCTACTGTAAATATATCAAAACTAAGAGCTTAATTTGAACAACTTTAAAGGAGATTTTCTCAATATTTGGATTTTTTTGCACCCTCAGATTCCAGATTTAAAAATATTGTCCGATCATAACAAACCACACATCAATGGACATATTATTTATTCAGCTTTCAGATGATGTATAAATCGCAATTTAGGAAAATGGACCCTTAGGGTTTTGTGGTTCAGGGTCACATTTTATGTCTTATTTATCAAAACATTATTTCTGCATTTGTAACTGCAGGCTAAATGCATTCATGTCAGTGTGTAAATACATCTATGCCACTTCAGATGAACTTTCTGCGTTTCCTCTGCATTGCAAAGATGAATTTTGTTGATACTGATTTAATTTCCCTGGTAACAGCCTAAATGTGTTATTATTCTAAATAACTGATTCCTTTAATTAAAAACCACCTAGTTTGAGATTTATAGGCCCATATCCCAGGTGTGTCAAACTCTGGAGGGTGTTGCTGGAGGGCCACAGCCCTAAAGAGTTTAGTTCCCAACCCTGCTCCAACACACACACCATGTAGTTTTCAAATAAGCCTAAATGATTAGTTTAGCTGGATCAGATGTGTTTAATTAGGGTAATATCTACACTGTGTAGGGCTGTGGCCCTCCAGGAGCTGAGTTTGACACCTTTGGTCTTTCCCATTTTTTCCTCCCTCTCATTGTTAAAATGTAACTAAGTACTTTTTACTCTGAGTAAATTTTAAATGAGCTACTTTTTACTTTTACTTGAGTATATTTTTAGACTGGTACTTTTACTTGTACTTAAGTAAAATTTCAGTAATGTAATGGTACTTTTACTTGAGTACAATATTTTTGTACTCTTTCCACCTCTGGAAGTGGCATAGAACGATTGGCAGCTAATCTTTTTTAACATTACTGCACCATAATCTAACATCTAATCATGTGTTGCACAGTTTTTCTTTCGTTTTCTTAAATTATTATTTAAGTGAAAATATATTTATTGTATAGGCCTCTTTATTCGTTATTATATATGTATGTATACTATATGGCCAAAAGTATTGGCACCCCTTTCTAATGAAAGGTTTGAGTACTTCGGTAATTTCCATGAGTATGAATCTTAATGTTTAAGCATATAATGATATTGTAGGGAATCTAATTCTATAGCAACAGTTTGAACAGAACTCTTTTCTATTCTAACATGACAGTGTCTCTGTGTATAAGACAAGAATCAAAGAGAAATGATGATTCAGTCAGTGTGGAAGAACTTGACTGGTCTGCAGAAAGCAGCTGAACACCTCTGGTGTGACCAGTGGCGGCTGGTCAATAGGTGGCGCTGGGGCTTCAAGTTAGCCCCTTTAACATGTTAACAATAAGTTAAAAATATATTGCAAATATTAACTAAATAAAATAATTTAGTCATAGTATTCTACTGTTAGTTATATTATAATTTATTGAAAATCTAAAAATCTAAACTATATTTCTTTCATATTTGTGTGCGGGGCGCCGGACTAATGAGTGTGTATTTAGGTACACAAACTTTTCAAAAGCGTGTGATTTGAGGCCAAGCTCTAATTGGCTTGTTTCAAATTGTCCTTGGGGCGCAGGCTCCTCCCACTTTTGTTGTTAGAGCGAATCAATATTGTTTTTATATGTTTGGCCTCATGTGATTGGACCGTTCTCAACGACTCTCATTCCACTCAGCAGCAGCTCGTCAGTTGACAGACAGGTACTAATTAATGTGGAAGCAAGCGCAATATCTCCAAATGAAAGTATCCGATTCTGAAATTGATTTTAGATTTCCAACTCTAGCAGCAAATCAGCATATTAGTATGATTTCTGAAGACTGGAGTAATGATGCTGTCGCATCACAGAAATAAATTAGTTTAACAGATATTCACATAGAAAATATGTGTATAATATTTCATAATTTAACTGGATTTTTGATCAGCTTTGGAGAGCAGAAGTCTCACTGACCCCAAACTTTTGACCCATAGTGTAATACGACTATGTAAGCAGACGTGTGTCACTTAAATGCGGACGCGAGAACATTAACGTGTTTTCTGATGGTGTGAGTTTAAAGCAGAACTCATCTGAAGCACTCTTCTATTACAGAAACTGCTCCGCTCCCTTCACTTCCAAACTACCAACACTACAGCAAGACAGAAAGACGCGAAGCAGCAAGTACTAATGGCTGTTATTCTCAGCTCTTTACTTTCTCCATAAGCACTGCGGCTCCACCGTTGTCTCGGAGCGGCCCACCGAAGCGATGAAGGCAAACGGCCAGGCCAGCAGCATCATGAACGCCGCTATGAAGAGCCGGACGGGGAAGAGCGTCACCGTCATCAAACCGATCTGCAGAGAGAACACACACACGCACAGACACAAAGCATGAAGCATCACAGATCAGAGAGAACACACACACATAGAAACACACATGCACACACACAAAGCATGAAGCATCACAGATCAGAGAGAACACACACACACACACACAAAGCATGAAGCATCACAGATCAGAGAGAACACACACACACACACAAACATGCGCGCACACACACGCACACGCACACACACGCACAGAGAGATCAGAGACACGCTTCCTGTTCAAAGCTCACGAGGGTCAAACCCGAGTTCAGAGTTCATTATATTATCAGATCTCAAGCTTCCTCTCAGCCACATCTTGAGACACACGCCTCGAGTCCTGAGGTTAGTTTCCATGCTGCATTCACACACTCGTCTCAAGAGTGTTTCTGGCCTATGATTCATAGCGAGGGTGGAAAATAATCATTGTGACTACAACTTCTCTAACATTGTAGGTGGATTTTAGGGGGAAAATGAATAAAAAATACGTGATGTGAGCAGTTTAAGACACTTTAGATGATTTCAGCAAATGTTACACAAAGCATGCACATCCACAAAATTAAAATCATGCATCAAAAAAACTGTTGCTCACAAGAATATATAACAATTAATTAAATGTTAAAGAACATTTAACTGGTGACTGCTTTTAATAACTTTTTCAAATAATACATATTGAAATCATGCAAATCCAAACAAATAATGTAACTCAGGTGATCAAACAAGTAACAAACAATGCATAAGTCAGAAAAATGTTGCTCGCAAAATATTTAGTCAGTTATTAAATGTCGATCCATTAAATGTTCTTGGGATCAACAGTGTGCTGCTCTTTGTATGACAACTTCATCTGTCCGTCAGTCATTTAACGCTGACTTAATTTGTTAATTTGAATACAATAATTGGGTTAAATGTCACTGTTCTTAAATGATTGCCGTTTGCATTGTGTGACTTTTCAAATGTTAAAAG
>QVTF01025041.1:52500-105000 GCA_003573665.1 Oxygymnocypris stewartii | reverse complement strand
TCTGCTGGAAAACGACGGGAGCCGGTCTGGAGCTCATCTGGAGTCTCAATGACCCCAGCTAGGGCTGTGACGGTCGCCGTGACAACCGCATCACTGACCAACCGCGGTTGTCTATCGCCACCGAGTCTATTGTTAATGCACATGAGGTCACACACTCTATAACTAGGCCATATGTGCCGTTTATACAGGACACGTCCTGGCCAGGATTTTAACATTGCCTAAAACATCCAAAGTATTCTGTAATAACATGCAGGTATTGTACATTATCGACCAATCGCAGCGCTGCGCGCGAGAAGCGGAGATCTACAGGGAACGATCAAAGCGATGCAAATATGCGCAGGTGTTTGTTCGTTCATTTGACTTGAAGCGATCAGAAAAGACACCAAAGTATGCTTAAAATTGTGAATAAACTACAGAATGTTATGTTTTCTAAAACACGCACGAATGGCATGTATTCAAACAGCGCTGCACAAGCTCCCGGCGCCGGGTTCAAAGGCCAAAGCGCTGAAACACTTACTCATCATTTACTCATTTTAATTTTTTTTGTTAAAGGCGTGTGACAAACATCTTCCCAAATTCGTAATGAGATATATCTGAGAAATATCTGCATGCTGTGGTCAACAAACAGAAGCACTGAGGTGTTTCCGCCAAAATAAAAGCTCCATCAACATTCAAAAATTTTAGTATTGTAATTTTACTTTTGTTCTGTAAAATAAAATAAAAAGTAATACAATAATAATGATGATAATAATTACCCTACAACAGCTGTATTAATACATTTACTATAACATTCACACAGTGTTCAAATTGGGATCTGTAATATTTTCTAATGTTTTAAAAGAAGTCTCTTCTGCTCAGCAAGGCTGCGTTTATTTGTACAGAAAATAATACACTGATTCAAGAAGGGGTCTCAAAAATGGCCAAAAAATATTATTTTAATAACTTATTAATTTCAAGTTAAATTGTGCTTTTAATGTCTGATAGGATGTATAAAAATGTTCAGTGTTAAGTATTTATTTTAATTTTTTTGTAAAGCAGGACAAAAGAGTAAAAATCATTTAATTTATGCAATAGTGAAAACAATAGCAAAATAGGCCTGCATGGGGGAGAACATTTCTGAAAAACCGTGTTCGGTATTCGGCCTGCAGTGTTTCATTTTGTTCGGCTTCGGCCAAGAATTGTAATTTCGGTGCGTCCCTAGTCTGCTCTGCTCTCTATGGCTCTCGTGAATGTCTCACGATACACCTGCACAGTGCAAACAGACAAAACCTTGATGTGTTATGCGATACAGAAATCCTGCCATGGATGCGTCCCGTAAAAATTGTCACGCTATCTATAACAAGCATAATACAACGCTTTGTATACAAGTGTAATAATAGTAACAGTTAATTCACAAATGACCTCAAACGCCATACACGCGTTTCCTTTAGATTGGCAGGTTTGAGCACAAGAACATTTAAAATCCAGCATATGTATTTGGTGATGAGCGATGGACCTTGTTGGGAAAGCAAATACTACATCTGGAATCATCTGCATTCGGGTCACCCATCAATGTTTGTACAAGTGTCTTCAAGTTCACGTTACCGCTGGTCAGGTGTGTATTGGTGAGGCGTTCTCCAATCTGGCCAAATACGAACGAGACAGCAGTAAATAGATGTTAACAAGTAATGTGGCAACATACACCGCGATTCCTCTTCCACAGAGAGTGCGTGCAGACGAACGCGTCCGCTTGCTTGGACATTTGAGCTTTGTGTCAATGCGTTATAAATAGGACGAGGCCGTTTACTGCGAGGGATTCTTCGGGTGTATTTAACTTTCTTATTTAAGGTTACTTTGTTTAACTGTATTGTTTCCTTGATATTTATTTTAGTGTTTTGCAGGCTGCGTGTTCACTAACGGAAGTACTCAAATAAACACGCATGTTTGTTAATAGATGATCGAGCCTCATTTATGGTGTGACTTTAAATGCAGACCTTGAGACAAAAAATCATCACCAATGACTTGTACATATTGGTACAGTATTTCATACACTTCAAAACTGTTGCAACAGAGGTGGAAATATCATTTTTAAGTAGATTAATTTCTTTGTTGGCACAGTTTTTCTCTTCTAAAGAAGGGGTGTCAGTACTTTTGTCCATATAATGAATGTACAAGTCATTAGTGTTTGGTGATGAGTTTGTGGCTCATTTAAAGTCACACCAGAGGTGTTCAGCTGCTTTCTGCAGACCAGTCAAGTTCTTCCACACTGACTGAATCATCATTTCTCTTTGATTCTTGTCTTATACACAGAGACACTGTCATGTTAGAATAGAAAAGAGTTCTGTCCAAACTGTTGCTATACAATTAGATTCCCTAGAATATCATTATATGCTTAAACATTAAGATTCATACTCATGGAAATTACTGAAGTAGTCACACCTTTCATTAGAAGGGGTGCCAATACTTTTGGCAATATAGTTTACATATATATCACAACACCGCGCCACCGGCAGTAGTTGGTCCATTACCACCACCACAGCCCTAACCTCAGCTTCGGTTCACAAGCAGAAAACATGAAGAGTTCTCCGAGACGCATCTAGAAACGTCTAAGTGAACTAAAATAAACAGACAAAACTAACAAACAATCGAAATCATCTCACTGACTGAAGGACTGAGCGTTAGGCATGACAAGAAGGCTAAAAGATCACCATTAAACTACAGCCACAAAGCACAGGAAGTACGTGACAAACACTTCATTCTCACAGCTGCAAAACACAACCGCCAGACTCACAAACCCACCGCGACGTGCAAGACTCAAACCTAAAAAACCACAGGCTAAGTTTAAGCAGCTAAATGTGTGACGATGTGCGAACGTTAAGTACGTGTCCTCTCCGCACGCACTGTTAAAGGAAATCTGTCATCATTTACTCAAGTCCTCCGAAACCAGTAAAACTGACTTACATGTAATTCATTTTCCAAAGTTACAAATGAGAGACGATTGGTTCATTTCGAGTCTGAGCGAGCTGCAAACTGTTTCAGTCCGATTGGATAAACGAGTTCACTAAAGAATATCGGTTCAAATGATTGGTTCATGAACTGGACATTGGACCGTTTTGCTTCATGTATCATCAGGAGCCATGGGCAGGGCTTCAGACTCGATTTTGTGAACACCGCGTTGTTTAACTCATAAGCGCTGCCACTTCTGTTGCATATGAGAAACATCAAACGGCAAACGAAATATAAGTGAAACAAAACCGGTCCGTGCTGTGCAGCTCAAGCGTAGTTCGGACCGCAACGCAAACAAAAGAACGGCTTTACTCGGGAACCAAAGTTGATTTCGTTTCCATAACAGATTTGCGCAAAACTTTGGCGATATTTTATAAATGTAGATAAAAAGGTATTTTGAAATTACGGCGTTAACGTTAACAGATGTTATGCGACTAAAAACGTAACCTTTTGCCTCTAAGTCATGGCAACGGATTTTGGTGAGATTTGATGGGTTTTGGATATATTTATTCAAAGGAGGCGTAAGCGTGTATTTTTACAGAGCCAGCTTTAGAAACATGCATGGTGTGTCTGGAATAAACAAGCATTGACTAGAGCGTCAGCTTCAGTGGCCACACCACAGACGATGTTTCTTGGAGGTTATAGTACATTGGAGAATGATTACATACACCATGTGACCTGTACATGCGGACTGAGGGATTACAAATTTTATTTAAATGTTTAATTTAAATTCACTTCCTGACTAAGAAGTGTCAGGCAAATTCAGGTGCTTGAGATCGCTTCCTGACCATTTGAGCTTGAGACAGCTGTGCCTTTTGTCTCTATGATAATGGTAAGATCAATGAGTCAGACTACTGAGAGATTCAACTTTTGTTCTGCAAATGGCTTTGTCCTGGCCCAGACGTGTATTCGTGGATTAGTGTCTATGCATTTGATTATGTTGATGAGATTAGAACCACGAGAAGTTCCCGTAACAAACTAACGCCTCCCTCAGGTGCTTGCTTTGTTTGAATTTGTCTCCACCTCCAAGAAGTCCCTCCTCCAAAAATGCCTATAAAATAACCTTGTAAAGTTACTTAAGAGAGATTTTCGATGACTGCAGCTACCATCAACTGGGTTTTTTCAATAAAGAATCCTACGATCGAATCCGAAGTCTCCTGGTCTTCTCTTCTGAGTTTTCTACACTTTAGAAGAACAGAGTTTACAACAGGACAAAACGATTCTGTTGCAGCTTTGCAATTCCTTTCGAATCGCCTGAAAAACCACCTCATGCGAGCGTAAAAACTTTTTTTGATATATGGGAGTTTTTGCGCAATTTGAAGGGTGATGGAAACGAGCCTACTGTTACTGTACAGCTGCGAGATCTAGTGAGAATCATTCAAACTAGAAATGGTCCAATCTTATTACACACAGTAATTCATTTCAGGGTTTGCACAACCATTTGAGAGAGAAATCCAAGCACCTTTCAATGACTTTCAAGCATTTACAAAACTATTTACATCACTTTAAAGCTCTAAAATGATCCAATTTGAGTGTTATTTTTAATGAGATGACCAAAATATAAAACAAATGCTCATAACAGAATACATAAAATCACCATCATAACTTGTAGATGGCAGCAAAGGAACACTTATTGGCTTATAAATCATTATTTTCTACATTTTGCTTAGTATTTTGAAATTATAATATCACTATAATGAATATCAAAATCATCAAGAAAACAGATTTAGTCCGAGTTTTACACTTTTTTGTGTATGAAGTAAGAAAAGGCACTAAGTGCTTTGAAAAACACAAACTTTTCTTCAATTTGCGACTAAAAGTTGGCCAGATACATATAATACTTCAGAATAATAATGGTACATTTAATAAGAGTTGAATATATGATATTTTGCACGTTACTGTTGTTATTAAAAGTAAATGTAAAGCTTCCCAACTCAAGCGTAGCGCTTTACGGTCAAATGTGTATAAATAGGAAATAAACAAGAAATGAGCATTCAATTTTATTACTAACTGAACATATTAATGCAAAAACAATCATTTTTGATTCAATTATCTATATTTTTTAATAGTCCCACCTTAACAACACCACCCTCAGCGCTACAAAATCTGCTCCTGGCGACATCATTTGCAAAAAGAACATTTTTAAAGAACGTTACATTTGTTTTAAATGGAATTTTGGAAAGATATGAAAAATAAGAAAAATATGCCTTGGAGTTTTTCTCTTTATGGATGAACAAGCCCTTTAAAACAAGACGACTGAACTTCTCAATGCTAATGGCGGCGTTCGCTTTAAATCAGCACTAACACTAGGGCTGTTCAATTAATCAAAATTGAGTTTCAATTTTGATTTCAGCCTCCAACGATTATGAAAATACAGTAATCGAGAGAAAACGATTATTTCGCCTCTTTTCCAGCAGCGCTCTTTTGCAGCTCTTAAAGAGACAGCGCGCTATATTCCTGCAGCGACTGCGTGCTTTATATTAATAATCAAACAAATACTTGTGTAACAGTAAATAGGATCCGTCCCGCTCTTAAAGAGACAGTGCGCTATATTCCTGCAGCGACTGTGTGCTTTATATTAATAATCAAACAAATACTCGTGTAACAGTAAATAGGATCCGTCCCGCTCTTAAAGAGACAGCGCGCTATATTCCTGCAGCGACTGCGTGCTTTATATTAATAATCAAACAAATACTTGTGTAACAGTAAATAGGATACGTCCCGCTCTTAAAGAGACAGTGCGCTATATTCCTGCAGCGACTGTGTGCTTTATATTAATAATCAAACAAATACTTGTGTAACAGTAAATAGGATCCGTCCCGCTCTTAAAGAGACAGCGCGCTATATTCCTGCTGCGACTGTGTGCTTTATATTAATAATCAAACAAATACTTGTGTAACAGTAAATAGGATCCGTCCCGCTCTTAAAGAGACAGCGCGCTATATTCCTGCTGCGACTGTGTGCTTTATATTAATAATCAAACAAATACTTGTGTAACAGTAAATAGTATCCGTGCGGCTCTTAAAGAGACAGTGCGCTATATTCTTGCTGCGACTGTGTTTTATTTTAATAAATATTACTGCCAGGCAGTAGTACCCTTAATATTTTAATTTATGATTTAACATTTGTAAATGATCCAGAGCAAAGTCTGAAAATCTTTTAGAGCTCATGTTTAAAATATATTGCACATGAATTAATAAATCTGGATATATAAAATTATTTAATTTATAATGGTCAGGTTTGTGATTTTTTATTTTATTTATGTAAGCTATAGCTTCTGGCCTTTAAATCAAAACAAACTTATGATTTTATGACATCAATTACTGCTTTGTTTAATCATAAACACAGTCTAAATGTTATTTGTGAAATGTACTTAGTAGTAGGCTAACAGTGCACCCTACAGTATTAAAACTCCATAACGGACAGGCATTAGGACCCGGGGGAGGCTGCTGCGGCACGTGCTATTACTGTTTACTCTATTCTATCACACCGAATATGTCATTCTGTACGTGCTTTCTCAGATTAAATACAGTGAATCATTCAGGCAAAGCTTTGATTCAAGCCACACTGCTGACGTGATCTAATCACTAGCACACCCGGAGCACATGTGAGTTAACCCATTCCTCTTATCGGCAAGATATATCGGCATAATTGTTCATATCGGGCCGATATGTACACTTAAAGCCATTATCGACGATTCCGATATCAGTCCGATAACATCATGCATCCCTAATATATCAATGTCACATTGAAAACATCAAGTGTAAAAACTTACCGACAGAGAAAAACCGAGCATGCAACTGACAGCCAGTCCATCGCACTAAAGAATGATTATTCACAGCACAACAAGATGCTTTTATCTTCAATGCCTCATTACCTGAGGCTTCACGATCTGTCTGTTAATTAGAGAGCTGATGACTTAAAGGATTTCAGAAGCACAGAGAAGCAAAGCCGGCAACATTGTGATGCTAAAGGATCCCGGAGAGGTCAATTCAGTTCATGGTAATTGCTTGGCAGTCCTTGAAAAGAGGACTGGTCACACACCTTAACATTTACATTTACGCATTTAGCAGACGCTTTTATCCAAAACGACTTACAGTGCATTCAGGCTATAAATTTTTTTATCAGTATGTGTGTTCCTTGGGAATTGAACCCACAACCTTTTGTGCTGCTAACGCAATGCTCTTCCACTGAGACACAGGAACACTTTACATGAACTCACTTTACTGAACTCACACATTACCGTTTATGCATTAATGCACAAATAACAAGCTTTTTCTTTATGGCTAACATGAGCATCACATGAAACCACACTAAAAACATGTCATTTTATGAAAAAAAGTCCCTATTTAAGTGTCTGCATTATTAATAACACACTAATCTATTAAACAAATGAATGTGTCAAATTGTTTTCTTCCACTGAAGCTCAAAACACTCTCTGGATCATCTCAGATCCTGCAGGAGAACACAATTACTAGATTTAGTTACTGAAACATCCCACATTCAGCTTTCACTCAAATTGCTCTGCTGAATATGAATATGTATATTGCATTAGGATAAAAAAGCAACACAGGAGTATTTGAAGTGGTTTCAGACTTCGCTTAGAAAACTAACTAGAAGTTTATTTCTAGAGGCCTCCGTGAACACGTGCTCATCTTCATCTGTAAAAACCTGTTATCTGTCGAGCAGCTTCAGTCTCTCCTTCCACACATCCACCACTCCATCAGACATCACCAATAACCCACAGACAGACAGACCACCAATAACCCACAGACACACCACCAATAACCCACAGACACACCACCAATAACCCACAGACAGACCACCAATAACCCACAGACACACCACCAATAACCCACAGACACACCACCAATAACCCACAGACACACCACCAATAACCCACAGACAGACCACCAATAACCCACAGACAGACCACCAATAACCCACAGACAGACCACCAATAACCCACAGACACACCACCAATAACCCACAGACACACCACCAATAACCCACAGACAGACCACCAATAACCCACAGACACACCACCAATAACCCACAGACAGACCACCAATAACCCACAGACAGACCACCAATAACCCACAGACAGACCACCAATAACCCACAGACAGACCACCAATAACCCACAGACAGACCACCAATAACCCACAGACAGACCACCAATAACCCACAGACACACCACCAATAACCCACAGACACACCACCAATAACCCACAGACAGACCACCAATAACCCACAGACACACCACCAATAACCCACAGACACACCACCAATAACCCACAGACAGACCACCAATAACCCACAGACAGACCACCAATAACCCACAGACAGACCACCAATAACCCACAGACACACCACCAATAACCCACAGACACACCACCAATAACCCACAGACAGACAGACAAACCACCAATAACCCACAGACACACCACCAATAACCCACAGACACACCACCAATAACCCACAGACAGACAGACAAACCACCAATAACCCACAGACAGACAGACCACCAATAACCAACAGACACACCACCAATAACCCACAGACACACCATCAATAACCCACAGACACATCACCAATAACCCACAGACAGACCACCAATAACCCACAGACAGACAGACAGACAGACAAACCACAAATAACCCACAGACAGACAGACCAACAATAACCCACAGACACACCACCAATAACCCACAGACAGAC
Organism: Oxygymnocypris stewartii; assembly: GCA_003573665.1. NCBI lineage: Eukaryota > Metazoa > Chordata > Actinopteri > Cypriniformes > Cyprinidae > Oxygymnocypris > Oxygymnocypris stewartii. The sequence goes on along the minus strand of QVTF01025041.1, from coordinate 96,294 downwards.
AGACAGACCACCAATAACCCACAGACAGACCACCAGTAACCCACAGACAGACAGACCACCAATAACCCACAGACAGACAGACCACCAATAACCCACAGACAGACAGACAGACCACAAATAACCCACAGACACACCACCAATAACCCACAGACAGACCACCAATAACCCACAGACAGACAGACCACCAATAACCCACAGACATACCACCAATAACCCACAGACACACCACCAATAACCCACAGACAGACCACCAACAACCCACAGACAGACCACCAATAACCCACAGACAGACCACCAACAACCCACAGACACACCACCAATAACCCACAGACAGACAGACAGACCACCAATAACCCACAGACAGACCACCAACAACCCACAGACAGACCACCAATAACCCACAGACACACCACTAATAACCCACAGACACACCACCAATAACCCACAGACACACCACCAATAACCCACAGACAGACAGACCACCAATAACCCACAGACAGACAGACACACCACCAATAACCCACAGACAGACAGACCACCAATAACCCACAGACAGACACACCACCAATAAGACACACCACCAATAACCCACAGACACACCACCAATAACCCACAGACAGACACACCACCAATAACCCACAGACAGACACACCACCAATAAGACACACCACCAATAACCCAGGCAGACAGATAGATAGACAGATAGAGCACATGTTTGAAACGCAACATGTATCACAGGAAGGAAACTCCGCTTCCAGAGCAGCAGCAGGCCAGAGAAAAGAGAGAGAGAGAGAGAGAGAGAGAGAGAGAGAGAGAGAGAGAGAGAGAGAGAGAGAGAGAGAGAGAGAGAGAGAGCACTCTCCTACACTACACTACAGCGCGCTCATCCACACCAGCAAACACCTACCTGCAGCTTCTGCGCCGCCGTCAACCTCAGCTCGTGCGCGAACGGGTTTCTGAACGGAGGCGGCAGCTCGCGCTTCTCCTCTCCATCCGCACGCGTCTCGGTCAGCCTCATCCTCGACGAACCCCGATCGATTACCGTCACCGAAGCGCCGCTGTCTGCGTGCGTCAGCCTGGAGCGCGTTATTATCTAGCGGTACCGGAGCTCGAGGAGGGCTGCGTGATTAAGCAGATCATGTATTTGACGATAGCAGCAGTCGCTCAGTCCCGCTGGATGTCATGGAGGAGCATAATCAATCCTGCCGGGATGCGCATGCGCGGGCCGCTCCTCCGCTCACGCAATAAGATGATGCTGCGCTGTGACTGCGCATGCGCGGCAAGGGTGGAGCGCTAATGCGAGTAATTGTTATGCTCCTCAGGGATCCTCTCATGGGAAATTAAGTTTGGGTTAAGGATAAAAATATGTAATCAATACGTTGTTGCTTTTGCTGAAATTGTACAAGCATAAATGTGTTTTTAATTCATTTGAAGACGTTAAGGGATGAAAAGTCCCACAGCAAGGTATTTGTATACTGTATTATACTTCATTAGAGGATTTTGGTTTCATAGAGCCTCCTATTATGCACATATATACCGCATCCCATAATAAGTCCTTTGGGGAAATGTACTCTTTGGCTTGAACTACTCTGACCAAGAGGTACAGTATTTTTACTTAATTAATTCACGTATACTGTTGACCAAATGTCACATTTAATTGTACATGTACTAATAAGAAACCCAATTGTATTGTTTTGTTGACTGAAATGTATGTATTTATTTTATAATATCTTAGAATGCATGAATAAAAAAGCTGTAAAAACTATGAAAGATTGTGAAATTTATAATATATGTATTTGATGTTGATATATATATATGCATATACATATACATGTATGTACGCATATGTTATGCCTTTGTTTTGAACATTTATAGTTACCTACCTGGCAACTCCTATATATTGTAATATATTTTTCTATAATTTTCATTTTTATTTACCTTTCTTCTTCTTGATGTTATTTCTTAATAAAAACAATGTACATTTTGCACAAAAAAATAAATAGTTTAAATCTATTGCTTTAAAGGATTAGTATATCTGACATTCGTAATTCATAAAGATTCATTTTACATTTCACTACTGATTATATCCTGTATAATTGAGTATGTGACGAATAAAAGAACCTTGTAATCACAAATGACTGTGATTGCTCTATCCTGACCTCCGATGAGAAAAGTAACACATCACGGTGCAGCTGCTATGTTACCAGCAGTAATTAATATTCTTGATTTCGCGTGAATGTAAAAACTACACAGAGAGGAGTAAACATATGACCTGTGATATATGGACCCATACCAGTTAGAGAACACCAAGCACTGTCGATTTATTCCACACACTTCTTCAATAATAGAGTTTGCTGGTGTGACATTGGCTCCTTCTGTTTCTATAGACCTGGGCCTGTAATCACAAAACATGTTATCTTAGCACTAAGAGTTATCTTAAATAGCAGTACGTGTTTTTAGCTAAGAGTTTCTCTTAAAACCTCTTCACAGAGCTGCTGAGACACACTTGTGCTGAGGAACAGATAGTAAAGGGGGCGGGGCATCGCTATGGATGATGTCAAGCTCATTAACTATGCACACAGTGATTGGCTGATAGTCTCTGTCAGAGATTTATAAAATATTTAATATAAATATTTATAGAAATATTATGTAGCGCAACATCATGTTGCCATAATCAAATAAAGATTAAAAAATGCAGGATAAGTGTCACTGATTAAAAAAGTACATGTTCAGCTAATTGTCAGCCTCTTACATGTGTGCTTCTCACAATAAGCGGATATGCATATAAACAGCCTTTTAATTAACAGAGTAGAATAATCATGGCTGGTAGTAAGAGATGCAAATGTAAAGAAACAACCAAACTGGACACAAGAACATGTTAGGTCTTGCCCAGCTGATTAAATGAAAAAAAAGCCCGTTTTCAGCTCCACACACGCAGGAACTCAAACCAACCACATCCACTGCTCAAACTCCCATCTTCTCCTTCTGTCCCCTTACTGAGGCCGAAGTATCCAAACTTCTCCTCTATAGCCATCCTACAACATGTCCTCTAGACCCTATCCCCTCACACCTTCTCCAAGCAATCTCTCCCGCACTCCTACCAGCACTCACACACATTATCAACACATCTCTCATCACAGGCATCTTCTCCACTGCATTCAAGCAGGCTCGGGTAACCCCACTGCTCAAAAAACCTACATTAAACACTTCTCTTTTAGAAAACTACAGACCTGTCTCTCTCCTTCCATTCATAGCCAAAACACTCGAACGAGTTGTCTTCAACCAGGTCTCATTGTTTCTTTCACAGAACAACAAACTGGACACTAAACAGTCAGGTTTCAGGAGTGGCCATTCAACTGAGACTGCGCTACTCTCAGTCACTGAAGCCCTGCGAATTGCAAAAGCTGATTCCAAATCATCAGTCCTCATTCTGCTGGATCTATCTGCCGCTTTTGACACTGTCAATCATCAGATCCTCCTGTCCACCCTCTCATCACTGGATATCACTGGGATTCCACTTCACTGGTTTGAATCCTATCTCACTGGTCGGTCTTTCAGGGTGGCCTGGGGAGGGGAGGTATCCAAAGCACATAAATTGGTCACTGGGGTTCCCCAGGGATCGGTTCTTGGACCCCTCCTCTTCTCCACATACACTACATCACTGGGTCCCATCATACAGGCACATGGCTTCTCCTACCATTGCTATGCTGATGACACACAGCTCTATCTCTCATTTCGACCAGATGATCCAACGGTAGCTGCACGGATCTCAGGCTGCCTGGCGGACATCTCGGCTTGGATGAAAGAAAACCATCTACAGCTCAACCTGGCAAAGACTGAGCTTCTTGTCTTCCCTGCAACTCCAACTCTACAGCATGATTTCACGATTCAGTTAGGTTCATCAACAATTACCCCATCAGCTTCAGTCAGAAATCTTGGTGTAATCTTCGATGACCAGCTGACCTTCAAAGAGCACATTGCAAAGACTGCTCGATCTTGCAGGTTTGCACTACACAACATCAGAAAGATCAGGCCCTTTCTGACAGAGCATGCTGCACAACTTCTTGTCCAGGCCCTTGTCATTTCTAGACTGGACTACTGCAATGCTCTTCTAGCTGGACTTCCATCAAACACAATCAAACCTCTACAAATGATTCAGAATGCAGCGGCACGACTGGTCTTCAACGAGCCCAAAAGAGCCCATGTCTCTTTGTCTCCTTGCACTGGCTACCAGTTGCAGCTCATATCCAGTTCAAGACACTGATGCTTGCATATAGAACAACCACAGGCTCAGCACCCACCTACTTCCACTCACTATTACGAATTTACATCCCCTCCAGAAGTCTGAGATCTGCTAGTGAGCGACGCCTCGTGGTACCATCACAGAGAGGCTCAAAATCACTTTCCAGAACGTTTTCATTCACCGCTCCAGGCTGCTGGAATGTTTTAGGATAAACTCCAAAACCAAAGTCAGATTGACGGAAACAGCTATTTTAGGATAGTTTGTGGTTTAGGAGTCCTCTTCACTACTCCTAACCTTTCACAGATTTAGGAGCTAAAACGCTTGTGAAATACTATTAGAGCATCACTTTAGAGCAAACATTCAGGAGTCCTAAATATAGGATTGACATGCCCATTATTTTGAATATTTTCTCTTAAGTCAGCAAGTTATGAGCTACTTTTAGCTTTAAGATGTTTTGTGAATACGGGCCCTGGGCCCTTTTCTCCCTTTTCAAATGTCAGATCACATCAGAAAAGTGTTTATTTTGTTTTATAAAAATGAAGGAAATAATCAAACAGTTGAAAATAAAGTATTGTGTTGAACTTGGTTTGGAAATGTTTTACAGTGTCTTCACTTGCTAGGCTACTTTTTAAAAATCACTTTTATGCATATATTTGATTGTTTTACCCTGGTCTCAGACCTACTCTTCCAATCTTAAACTATGGAAATCCATTAGAGAGAATTATAAAGTAGGCTATTATATGTTAAAGCTATGATAAACTGAACTTAAGTGTTTTGATATTTATTGTATTTCTATTTATTATTCAAAGGTTACAGCTGGCCCACAGATATTGTATATTTTTTCCACCACATCTAACAAAGCTTTATTTATGTTATTTATTTGTATTTATATTTAAATATGAGACGTGAAGAAAATAAAACGGCTATAGAATCAATGTAAATTTCACTTGTGAGTGGAATATTGTTTATTTGTCTGTTATTCCAATTATGTTGTAAATTGGTGCACCTTTTTACACCTGAGATTGCTATGAAACCCAATAAATAATTTAAGATGTGTTTTATGTTTTTCATTTCTACCACAACAGCTGCAAGCAGCAATTAGACTTAGTTCACACTGCAGGCTAAAGTGGCCCAAATGTGACCCATATGTGATTTTCTTATGACAGTGTGAACAGCACAAATCCGATTTGTTCAAATCAGGCCCAGGGCACTTTCATATGTGGTCCTACATCGGATAAATATCCGATTTTTGCGACTTCAGTCTGAACGGCCATGTCACATTTCATGCAATTGAACAGACGTCACAATTCTGTGCTGGAGGAGGCGGGAAGATTCAAATCAATATATAGACAATAACATCACTTCATTATTTAGGCTCCCAAAGTCCAACCCCTCGTCCATGTCGTAGGGAGATGGAAACAGGTTAAGCTGGCTAACGGGGCTCTAGTGAAGCTGTGACTTGACTAGCAAGCCGACAGTGGATTTTTAAATTGCTCAAGACAATCAAAGGAGATATAAACGGACAGATCAAAACCGAAAAGAACCTGGACTGGAAAACAGACGACGGCATATAGGAACCTGGAACGTTTGTGGTTTGACTAACAAGGAACCTGAAATAGTAGAGTTCATGAACCAACGTAAGATCTCTATCCTAGGAATTGCAGACACCAGAAAGAAGGAAGAGGGAATAAAAGAAATACACTCCAACTTTGTCCTCATCTGGAGCGGAGTAAACAAGGAGCTTTGGGCAAAGCACGGTGTTGGTTTCATCTTACACCCGGACAAGGCAAAGGACTTTCTGAGCATTGAGTACATTTCAGAGAGACTCATCAAAATCAGCATTATAGAAGGTAACAAGATCATAAATTACATCCAGATATATGCACCATGCAATGATAAACTCACAGAGGAGAAAGCGGACACTTTCTACGGGAAGCTTTCAGATACCATCGACAGCATCCCAGACTATGAAGACCTGTATGTCATGGGCGACTTCAACAGCAGAGTCGGAGAGAGGAGAACACCATGAACAAAACATCTTGGTCCATACAGTGATCTCAAAACACCATGCAACCACACCTTGGAACTGTGTGCAGATTATGATCTCATTATCACCAATACATTCTTCCAAAATCAAACCACTCAGATCTACACCTGGTATAAATGGGACAACATTAACGTCTCATCTCAAATCGACTTTATGCTAGTGTAAGGCGTGGAGTTTTAGCTGCCCGTGGGTTGATGTGAATAAAGACGATGGACTTGAATATATCGAAGGCTAGTAACTTTTATTGAGCAAAGCCCTAGAACTGGGGAGAAGAGCGACTAGTCTCCGTGTCCGCCACACTATACTCTCCTCTCTTCCCGCACTTCCCTTCACAAACCTCACCCTCCTTCTCGGAGGACCAAAATCAACGTCTTTGGCAAAACATCCAGAAAAAGAATACAATGAATATGAAACAAACGACTTCACATTAGTTACCCTGTGGGAAAAGGAACGTCCACGTTTTCAATATACAGAAAATAACAATGTCCTTAAACCAGACAAAACAATGTGCAGATTATTGGTACAATAAACCAACATTTTCAATAAACACAATTCGGGGTGTTTATGCATACTGCAGCAAAGGTTCTAAAACAAAGAACTGATACTCTTTTTTTTCACAACATAATCTTTAAACCTTGCAGGCAATTTGACCGGCCTGCGACCGAACGGTCTAGAGTCCAGCACACCATGCGGAGCCATAGTAGGATGGTCCACTTTTTAGGATACATTGTCCAAGTCATCAGGCTGTGTGACAGTAAACTGTCCAGTGTTTTGAGTTAAGTTCAGGGGGGACTGTCCCAAATTCAAAGAGCTAGCTGGACTCTGACTGGGGACCTCACCAGTACAACAGAAGGCAAGTTCTCTCGGACAGAAAGTGTAGAGGAATTATAAGTACTAGTGGGTACTTCCCTTCCAACAGACTGTGCAATGGGAGATGATGCATCCGAAACTGTTTGTCCAAGCTGATAGGTGGAAGACAGGTAAAGTTTAAGACGGTTATGATGTACCACTTGTGGTGTCTTTTCAGGAAAACCTTTTGGCTGAATAGCATAGAGTACAGAATAACCATCAGTAGGCTGAACATTTTGTTTTATAGTGTAGGGTCCTTTCCAACGTGGGGCCAGTTTACACCAGGAATGAGCAGGATCATTTAACCAAACCAAGTCTCCCACATTGTATGAGGTATATTTGGCCTTTTTGTCTTATTGAGCTTTTTGCTGCTCATGAGCATGTTCCTGATTCTCTTGAGGGAACTTGAACGCATAATGCAATTTCCTGTAGACGGATGTAGCATACTCTGCTGGGGTGCCTGCAGAGGCACTGGAAGGTTCAGTAGGGCAAGGAAAGAGTAAATGAAGTGGCCAAGTCAAAAATAAAGAGATCAGAGAGATGGTAGGAACAACATCAGTCCTAAACTACATTGAGAATCAGAGAATAAAATGGTTTGGCCACCTCATGCGGATGTCACCCAATCAACCAGCACGCCAAGCTTACAACATCAGATGCTCTGGAAGGCGAGCTAGAGGAAGACCAAGATTACGCTGGATAGACGCAGTGAAAGACACACTAACAGCTCACCAGTTGAGCCTTGCTCAAGCCACACGCCTAGCAGTTGACAGACGTCTATATTTCCCCGCAACATCCCCAGTATAAGCGGAAGGAAAAAGAAAAGACTTGAAAATTGCTAAACACACGCTAACACGAGCAGCATCCATTTTTATTTCTGCAAACACAGTGCGTTACGTCATTTTCTGCGCATGCGGTTCACTTCAGGACCGTGTACGGTTCACACATGAGACTGAAGGCAGTTGCATTTAAATGACAATGTGAACAACAGCGCAAAAAAAATGGATCTGAGCATTAAGACCGACACAATTTTGTCACAAATGACAAAATGTGCACTAAATAAAGCATTCCAATGCTACTTGATTTACAAGGAAACAATCGAGAGCAGCTTGAGATGAATGTGTGTAGAAAACATTCCTAAAAATCAAGATTAAATTCACTTGTACAGGAATGTTCTTGTCATTTAAAAACAAGCTGTAGGCCTAATTGATCAAATTATGCAAAAGTGTGTAAAAAATGTGTGGTTTCAAATGTTTAAGCATTAAAGATTTACTAATTATGTTGGACAAAAACAATGTTTGGGTAATATTGAAATAAATGAATACATATATTTTTTACTTGTATATACATTTAGCTATGCGATTTATCTTAATTTGCATTTTTTAATTGCTTTACTCCTGTTTCTTGATACAAAATAATATTTGCTTTAAAAGTTTTATACTCCAGACAGTGTGTTCACACCAGACGCGACTTGCATGAATAAATCACTCTATTTGCGCATAGTTGGACGCTTGGACATTTTGAGTTTACTTGCTTCATACGCGCATGAAATTCACTTCACAACAGATGTGAATTTGCGTCGTGGGAGGGGCTTCTGCCAGGCGGCTCCATTCTCTTTACGAAATGGCTGACATGGATTTTGTTGAGAGGGTAGCTGCGCTTTATGTGCAAGGTTGATAAACGGCGTAGATATAGCTCAAATTGAGTAAAGCTTTCTTCCAAGCAAGATCCTTTTTATTCCTGTTTCTATAAAAGTACGAAGATGTATCGTACAGCTCCAGGTATCCACTTACAGTGACGATGATTTTGTCCTCCATTGTTGTTTCGAATTTCTGCCTCCGCTCACTACGTCGTAATCACATCACTACTAGAGCAGGCTCCTGATTGGTTAACGCGGCATGAAATATTCGCCAAAGTTCAGATTTTTCAAGATTGTAAAATTTATCAGCCAATCAATTTTTTCTATTTGTTCCAGTGTGTGTGGTCTTTTAGCTAGCGCACCACGAGTTACACATTAACACTGCACACTGTTTTTGGTGAATTTATTAAAGAGGGCTCATCTTTATATTAACACTGCTAAGAGCTTCCCCACTTGTTCCCACATTTATGGATTGCTTTCTATAGGTTTACTAAAGTTAAAGTGGTCGTATGATGTTGCTAAAAATAACATTATTTTGTGTATTTAGTGCAATGTTTTTATGTGGCTTAAGGTTAAAAAAACATAATTTTCCACATACTGTACATTATTGTTGCTCCTCTATGCTCCGCCTTTCTGAAATTCGACGATTTTTATAAAGCTTATAGTTCTGAGAAGCGAGGTGTGCTCTGATTGGCCAGCTATCCAATGCATTGTGATTGGCCGAATACCTCAAGCGTTAGATGGAGATGTTACGCCCCTCACCATATTATGATGCCGTGTCCTGGCGAGACATTACAAACGAGGCATTTGTTGCATCCAGCGGGAACATAATTATTGCAATGTTTCAATTGCCCCACTTCATAGAAACAGCCTTTGTGCACAGCTAGCAGGCTACTTCCAGGTTCAGTAAATAGTCCTCCATATATTGCGCTGCACACACTTCAATACTAATTAATGTTGTAAATACAACTTAACCACTGATTTCTAGTTGTGTCCTCTTTTGGAAGCTCAAACAAAGTACTTTTTCTTTCACAACGAAACACAGCGTCTCCAGGACAAAACTACAGCCAGAATAATAGCTCCGCCTTCTTTAATTGCATCTACGTTTGGGCGGAGTTATGCAAATCTCCTCACATCGTGACATAGACATGTGGGGTGTGTCTGAATGAGCCATTTTAGGAGGGTGTGGACGAGTCTTAACTTTATAAAGAATATCTCTTTGGTTTTGAGACTTTAGTCTTTGTAACTTCAGGGATCTTATCTATAAACAATCAGCTTGTGACACTCCAAAGAGAAAGCAAAACTTGAAATCGCATCATATGACCCCTTTCAACAAGGCAAGGCAAGTTTATTTATATGGCACATTTCATACACAGTGGAAATTCAAAGTGCTTTACATTAAAGGAAGTGAAATAGACATTACAGATAATAATAATAAAAACAAGGAATTAAAAAAATAAAAACAAAAAACAATCACAACAATAAAAACAAAATTATATAAAAATAAATTATTTTTTAATAATTCTCGTGAGTGTTTACATTCATCCGCAAGCACACGTGAGCTCAGCTTTATAAAAATTCGCTGATCTAAACACAAAGACAGAACAAAAACACAGGGACTCTGTTTTAATCATTCTCGGGGACTTTGATAAAGCTACACTCTAAAAACTGCTGGGTTGAAAACAACCCAATTTGGGTTATTTTGGTAACCCAGCGCTGGGTCAAAAAGGGACGAACCCAACGCTGGGTTATTTTAACCCAACCATTTGGGTTATTATGTTTAACCCAGCAGGCTGGGTTGCTTTTTCATGGTTTAAAATGACTACATTGCTAGGCTAAAATGAACCCAAATCGAGCTAGATATTAAACCTACAAATCTTGTTCATTTTAAAATAACTTTTACACACAAAGAATGACTATCAAAAGGTAAATATTTATTAAAAACAACAAGAGAAAACAGTCAAAAAGTAGCATGCATGTTAAGAAGAAATGCAGAAAAGTATGGCATTAACAGCTACAGAGATTATAAATGAACATTTGTTGAATATAACTTAAAATCAAGACTTTTTTGGTAAATTGTATAAAAAAATATACAAAAACACTATTATACAATACTTGTACAATTAGTTAATAGTGAAATTCTTTACAAACTAGTCTGGCATGAGAGTACACAAATAAACCACAACATTAGCACTGATATTATTACATTTACCAGAAACATATGTGTGTGAAAGAATGTGAGCATGTGTGTGAATGACTGAGTGTAAACTCCATCTCTACTAAACACAGGACAAGCATTTAACCTTTGCTTTTTACAAATTATACACTTACAGTTTGTTTCATAGTCCATGAATACAGATCATGCATCACTGCCAATTTTCATGATCTTGTGATGGAATTTTCCTTCTGGGCAGTAATCAAACAGTGAAACCTATATTCAAGATGTATGCATTATATGTTTTCTCACTCGTAGTTAGAAAAGCATTCTATGTGTGATGATTTACTATGATTGAGAAGTGATAGAGGTAAGGAAACGCAGATGGTCAGGGGGTCAAGGGGGCATTTGCCTGCCTTTTCTGTGTAACCATTAATAGATAAACAAACTGATATCTCTCCCTCTAGAGGAGGGAAGGAGGAGGCCTTGAAGAAAGAGAACTATAAAACAGACCGGCACTGCTTCTCCTTACTTCTTATCTCTAGCTTCTCTCTCTCTCTTTCTCTCTCTCGCTCCTCACTGACTCACAGCTATGTGTGTTATTGACGAGGGATCTTCTCCTGCAGGGGAATAAATACTTTATAATTATAATTTGGACTCAGAGTTGTCTCTTACTCAGTGATGATGTTTGTTAGAAAGAAATTGCCACAACAGTTTGGTGTCAGAATAGTGGGATTCCTTGGACGTGACTTCTGGACCTGACAGCGGACGGAGGCAGGCCACCTTGGAGCTGAAAGTTCCAACCCTACCTCGCAAAAAAGATTCAGAGAAGAGGGACCGTTTCCGCTGTTGGGACCGGAGGGATCGACCACTGGAATCAAAAAGAACCCAGGTGGCACAAAACGACATCTCTGGTAAGAAACAATTAAATTCAATTTAATGAGGGTGAAATTCAGTTTAAAGAGTGAAATTGAACCATATTGGCTGAAAATTGTTTCTGTGGTAGAGTAATCTGAACATGAACGTTCAGATTAGGTAACCTGAGATTAATTTGAGATCTGTACGGATCAAGAGGGTTTCAAACAGGTACCGAGGTTAATTGGGGTTAGAAAAAATCGAAAGATTTTGGTAAATCACAATTAAGAGGGCACTGATAGTGCAACCCGATCCGATTGCGGGATAAGAGAAAATCGGATCTGCTGGAGACGTCTAGCAGATTAAAGAGACGCGCGTGAGTAAATCCACAGAAAGCAGAAAACAGCCAGTATGGGGATGTCTCAGAGCAAGCTTGTGAAATATGATACACCGGTGTACTACCAAATGAAAAAAAAAAAAATATTATGGTCAGAAATGTATGCAAGATATTGAAAAAAGCCCTGTTGAAAAATACCTCAGATATTGAAAAATTAATCAAGCATCATGATTTTCCCGAAGAGGGAACATTGAGCCTCACAAGACTGAAAGTGGTGAGGGACTCAGTTGAACAGAGTAGCGACAAACAACCAGGTTGTTGTTGCAAATGTGTTAAACATGTATGTTAAGAATGTGAACAAACAGTAGATGGTTGACTGAAGGAAGTAGATAAAGGAGAAAGAAAGCAAGTGCAGAAAGTTAGCAGGAAGGAAAAATGAAAAGTGCAGAAAGTTAGCAGGAAGGGAAAATGAAAAGTGTGAAAGTCTATTTGTATGTGTCTGCACCACCAGAACCGACTGACCCACAGTATGTTTGTGTTTCCCACATGAAAATACGGTGAGGCCGGCACCGCCAAACACACATCTACCCAATAGCCCAGCTGAGTGCATTGGAATTCGCCCCGACCTCAAATGTTCTCCGTCCAAGACAACCGCAGCGCGAGACGCTGAATGAACAAGCAGCGCAGGCAGCGCCGCGAAAGACAGAGGGAGACCGAGAGATGCAGCTGGCTGTTGTGGGGCAGCACGAGCAGCGCACAAATGTGGACTGTGTGCGACGAATGAACATGACTTTTTCTGGCTGCACGAAGTGCAGGTTGTGCAAGAACGATGGACACTGGGCACAGGATTGTCCAGAGGCGCGTAAGGCGGATTGAAACGAGAGGAACGGAGAACAGGAGAGGAGAGGGCGGGTGACAGGCATTCAGCCAGCTACGAAAAAGGGAAATAAAAATTTATTGACACACACACACACACAACACGCTCACATACACTGATTCAAATAATGCTACCTGCAATGAAGACATGCTTGCAAACCCTTTATGTGTGACTGCTGAAGTTTTGAATAATGCTGTTACTGATGAATGTCTGAGAATGTACAAAAGTTTAGGGTTTTTGAGGCTACCGAGATATCCCATGTTAGTTGACGGGACAATGATAGACTTTATGGTTGCTTCGAGGGGAGCATGTGAACCAAGAATGACGGATTTAGTGTTTGAAAGCACTTGAAGTCAGGGCATAGAATATCAGAAAACTGTGCTGAGCCGTTGAAATGTGAGACGGAGGGGGGCAGGGCATTGAAACATGCGTTTTTGTGCTCTGAAACCTGTCCGGTTCCTTTAATGGCCAGGGATCTAATGTGTAAATTAAATCTGAAACTCACTGCTGGTTTGGGATCGTTATTGAAGAGGAACAGCAGATGAGTTGTGCAAAATTTGAGCCACAGTGGGCATACGAGTGGCAGATAAGTGATTCTGATTGGGCACGAATGATTTTGAAATTGGCAAAGATCTAACAGTATCAGCTAACACAGAAAATATGTTGCCTGACAGATTGCATTGCACTCACATGTTGAAATTGAGCGTGAACCTCAATATGAGGAAGAGTGGTTTAACGGGGTAGAAAATGAGAAAATGTTTTTGACAAGGGTTGATAAGATTTTCTGGAATGAAAATGTGTGTGCGCTTTCAGCTTGCCTGTAAGAAAAACAAATGCAGCTGTATTTGATAACAGAGGACTCTGCGCCACGCTTATCAGTAACCAAGGGCACAGAGCAGACATAAGCCTGTTTGTGAGAAAATGCATGAGAGCCACAGAAGGGCTGAAAAGGGAAGAGGGGAGAAAACACATTGAAATATGTAGATGATTTATTGATTTGTGCACGAGATGAGGTTACGTGCGTGGCTGACACTGTAACTCTCTTGAACCACCTGGCGAGAGAGGGTCACAAGGTCAGTCTGACAAAACTACAGTTTGTGCAGCAGGAAATAATTTTTTTGGGTCACACTAACACCAAACAGTAAAGCTATCTCTGAGAAACGCATAAAGGCTATCAAAGATGTACCAAGACCAATAACAAAAAGACAATTGTTATCCTTCTTGGGAATGTGTGCATATTGTCGAACGTTTATTCCAAATTATGCATTTCTTGAAAAGCCCTTGAGAGCCCTGACAACAGGGAAAGGGCTGAGGTCATGTGACAAGATTGAAAGGCCTTTTACACAGATGGTAGACGCAGTCTCCATGATTTTGCAAGAGCAGAGAACGTCACATTTATCAACAGCCCGATGGCTGAGGTATCACACGATTTTGCTTGACATGCCAAATGTAACGGTGAAAAGATACACCACTGTTGTCTATCAGCAGTAACAGGTGTGTACACCACGTCCAGACCTGTTGGACACACCTTTAGAGAACTGTGACAATGTCCTCTTTGTGGATGGGTCGGCGTCCAAAGATCCACAAACAGGCTTGAATAAGGTTGGTTTCGCGGTGACCACTGAATTTGAAGTCGTAAAGTCTGGCAAATTGCCATCAAATTATTCGGCTCAGGCAGCTGAATTGGTTGCTCTGACAGAAGCGGGTAAACTTATGGCAGACAAGTGTGTGACAATTTACACAGACTCGCGTTATGCTTTTGGGGTCACACACGATTTTGGCGCACTTTGGAAGCACAGAAGTTTTTTGAAGTCAGATGGACATCCGATATTAAACGCATCTCTTGTGTCTGAGCTTTTGGAGGCCATTCTTTTACCAGACAAGGTCGCGATCTGTAAATGCGCAGCGCACACTAACGATAAAAGTTTTATCTCCACAGGAGACGCGAGAGCAGACGCGGCAGCGAAGGCCGCGGCAGCACAGGAGACAAAATAAATGACTTGTGCTTTAGTATCTGTGACTAACCCTGATATTTCCCCTTGTTTACAGAGTATGCAGACTTTTTCCACAGGAGCAGAAAAACAACAATGGAGGTCGTCTGGCTGCAGTCTCCAGGGGGGTGTATGGATGAGTGTTGATGACATTCCTTGTTTGCCCAAACACTTCTTTCAGCATTATGCTAAGTTGACACATGGGTTGGATCATGTGTCAAAGGGGAGGAAGGAATTATGGTTTACAAAGGGGTTACAGTGTTTGCTGAAATTTTTACAAATTAGCAAAGTGCTGTGAAGAGACGGGTCTGACTTGGCTTAAAGCCCTCCCAATCGTACTGATGTACATGAGAATGAGAAAAAGAGTAAAAACAAACCTGAGCCCATTTGAAATTTTGTTTGATAGGCCACCATTCATGGGCATGGAAGGGGGTAAACAAAGGCTGCCATCAATGGATGTGTGTGAGAATGACATGTTGAATTACTGCAAGGAAATGTCTTGTCTGTTGTCAAATATTTCTGTGCAGGTAAAAGCTGCCCAGGGGAAGGTTGCTGAGAGATTCCTGCACGAGGTCAGACCTGGTGATTTCGTGGTGATTCGTGATCACAGGAGAAAGAGCTGGAAATCGAAAAGGTGGCTAGGGCCTTTCCAGGTGCTTCTGGTGACGCACACGGCGATGAAGGTCGCAGAAAGGGCTACGTGGGTTCACGTAAACCATGAAGGAAGGTGCCGCCCATTGCGGAGGCGGAGCAATCGCTGGAGGAGGTTCAACGCGAGTGTTAATAAATGCTAAGATCCAGTTTGAAAAAACCCTTGCATTGCAGCTGTGTGTTTAGGCGGAACCAGTTTATCAGCAGCAAGGAGGAGATTGAAGGGAGGAGGCAACTTGGATTGCGCAACCGGCATACGGGTGGACACCGTAATCAACAGAACAGATAAGACTCTTAGTGTTTCAAAAACAGTACTTTCTCACATTCTTTGGTCATAACAGCACCTTTTGATACAGAGCAACTGAGAGAATGGAGCGTACAAGACCGTGGCACCCATTCAGAGTGCCAGGAATATGTGGGCTGTTTAAGACCACATGTATAATAACTTTGTTGTCAGTGACAATTTGCTTGGTAATACTACACTTCACAACAGGTCTGAAGGTGTTACCAACAGGAGATCAGACCAAAAAATATGATGACACAAGTAGTGGAAGTTACAGTGAAATGTGTTAATTGAGTTCTGATGTTTTTTATTTTTCTTCTTGAGAATGATGGGTATGTAAAGAAGGTTAAAAGCAGCAGTTATCCGTGTTACGAGATGACTTACAAGGAGAGGATTTTTTTACATACTTTTAATATTTACATTTTATAAATTGATATGTTTATTTCCTACTTTGAACTATACTATTTCTTGTTTATACTATGGTGACTGAGGGTTCGGTTTAGGCCGAGGGTGCGACCGCAGGGCCTGTCCATTCAGCCCGGCCATAGAGTAAAATCTTTACTATGCTTGCTAAACATTTACAGCCTAAGCATTTTTCCAATTTTCAAAAAACTTACTTCACAGGTTCAAGGAGAGTGATCATTTATGTGAAAATCAGAGATGAAGAGTATAAGTGTGATTAATGACCTGAACTTGTATTTATTATTATTTTTACTATTATTATTACAATGTTTGATTAATCAGTTATCAGAGAATGATAAACAGGGAGGAATTGTGATGGAATTTTCCTTCTGGGCAGTAATCAAACAGTGAAACCTATATTCAAGATGTATGCATTATATGTTTTCTCACTCGTAGTTAGAAAAGCATTCTATGTGTGATGATTTACTATGATTGAGAAGTGATAGAGGTAAGGAAACGCAGATGGTCAGGGGATCATGGGGGCATTTGCCTGCCTTTTCTGTGTAACCATTAATAGATAAACAAACTGATATCTCTCCCTCTAGAGGAGGGAAGGAGGAGGCCTTGAAGAAAGAGAACTATAAAACAGACCGGCACTGCTTCTCCTTACTTCTTATCTCTAGCTTCTCTCTCTCTCTTTCTCTCTCTCGCTCCTCACTGACTCACAGCTATGTGTGTTATTGACGAGGGATCTTCTCCTGCAGGGGAATAAATACTTTATAATTATAATTTGGACTCAGAGTTGTCTCTTACTCAGTGATGATGTTTGTTAGAAAGAAATTGCCACAACAATCTCTTTATCATAATTGATGTAGTCATGAAGAAGCCCCATCAGCACATCATGTGACATCTTTTACAGCATCCAGGGCAGCGACCTCCTTTAAAACCACTGTTGTATCAGTTTGGGGGAAATTCTCCTCTTTGACCAGCATTCATCCCAGTCACCGCCTGTTCTTCATCAGTGGCCTAAAAAGAGAAAAACATTTAATGAAACTATCCATTTTCAGATAGAGGTGCATCCACATCATAAGGACAGGTAAATAGTCTGTCACTTTGTGTGGTTGTTTAATGTCTGTAGGCACATTAACAGCGCTCTAGAATGCTATAATGGCAGCACTACTGTGAGGGCACGTGATATTGTTTAAGTAAATATATTGCTTTCAGAAAGTTTCTTCTTTACTGAAACATTAATACAGACATGGCATTCACATACCTCACAAATGTCCATGTACGTGGAGGGCTGCTCTTTAATGGGTTAGTTCACCAAAAAGTGAAAATGGTCATAATTTACTCCCCATGTTGTTCCAGACGCATACAAACTCTCCTAATTTCTGGAACAAAAATAAATATATTTAATATTGTCTTTTTATATAACAACATTTTTGTCCTCCATTGCCAGTCTGGGAGACCAATATTTTCTTCTGAACAGACATGTTCGCTATCATGTAATTTAAGATGTATACATATATAAATATTGGAATGTATTACTTCTACAATAACTCTATTTATGAAGCTTGAAAATACTGATTATCTAGACTATCAATGGATTAAGAGAAAATTAAGAAAATGTAAAATATATTAATTTGTGTTCTAAAGAAAGACACAAGTCTTATAGGTTTGGAATGACATGAGGGCAAGTAAAACATTTTTTGTGTGAACTATTCCTTTAAGAAAGGAAGACTACAAATGATGACTCTCAAAATCAGACAACTCCAAAGTTGGTTTGGGTTCTGCAATGAAAAACACAGACATCAATGGTTTATATAAAATATGAACACGTAATCATACTGTTGTTACATTAAAACGTGAAGTAAACAAGCAGGAGACAACAGAAACATTTATTTTCTAATAATCACTTACATCAATCTCAAAAGAATAATGCTCTCCTATGTCTCTGGCAATCAACATCTACAAAAAACAAAGAAACATTCTTTTACTTTTAGTAAAAAAAACTGATAACATGAAATTATGAAGTTTACTTGCCTTAAACGCTCGTTCCCTCTCTTCAGAAGAAGCTGAAAAAACCGCCTCCTCCTCACACAAGCAGGATTTTGTCCTTAACTCCAAAATTGGTTTGGGTTCTGCAATGAAAAAAAGGGACACTTATAGTTTATATAAAATATGAACACGTAATCATACTGTTGTTACATTAAAACGTGAAGTAAAGAAGCAGGAGACAACAGAAACATTTATTTTCTAATAATCACTTACATCAATCTCAAAAGAATTATGCTCTCCTATGTCTCTGGCTTTCAAAATCTACAAAAAACAAAGAAACATTATTTTACTCTAAGTAAAAAAAAAAAGTGATGGCATTATGAAGTTTACTTGCCTCAAAACGGTCTTTCCCTCTCTTCTGAAGAAGCTGAGAAAACCGCCTCCTCCTCACACACGCACGTGACGCAGGCTTCTATCCTTAACTCCCGGCGCGGGCACAACAAAGACACAAGCTGAACAAGTCTGAAATATTACATACAAGACATTACTGTTAACAATTATCACTTCATCAGCCTCAAAATAATTATGCTAGTCTTTATTACATAACACCGTTTCCTTTAGGAAACTAACGTACATTCAGTTTAACCGCGAACAATAAGATAACGAATTAACATGTTAATAACCGTCTATTAACACCTCAAAAAAAGCAAATATTGTAAAATCGTATTTAAATATGACATAAGATACTCACGGACGTTATAAATGTACGTTAAGCTACCTCTTCTGTTCAGTAAAAGAGGCCGTTATGATCTCCGTTTCTGAGGCGAAAACCACGTCCGCGTATTTTTAAATATAAGCTATTTTCGGACTATTTCCGCCTTCCATGAAACCTCAAAATACTCCCGGACACAAACAATGAATGATAACTTTACATTTTTAATCTTTACTTACCATAACGTCTTTCACTCGCTTCTCGCTTCTTTCAGGCTGAGAAAATGGCGGCTTCTCGTACTGTTTTTTATTTATTTATTTATTTTTATTTATTTTTATTTTTATTCCATATGAACATATATAACAACAAGAGAAATACAACTTTGCATATAAATGACATCAGTACACAAGATTACAAAAAATTAAATAAAAAATTTAGCCAGAGGAAGGAAACAAAATAAATTAATAAAACAACTAAAATAATAAAGATGGTACATTTTACTTGTCTATTTCAAATTTGCAGATAATGCTAGAAGTCCTGAGAGCTTTCTTTTTTTTGCATTTATATACCGTATTACAGTATTGTTTAAATTCGTTAATAAAATAAAAAAAATTGGCTTACCACCCGACCACTTCATTTTGTGTATATGAAACTTCCCCATTATAACCAGTAATTGAATAGTATACGCTTTATCCTTTTCTATCCCATTATCATCAATATCATTATATCAGACCCACCCAGTTTAACAGCTGTATTAAGTTTTCTTGTAATAAAATTCTCGACATCAACCCAAAATATCTTTGTATAAAGGCAATGAAAAAATAAATGAAAAATAGTTTCTTTTTCATTACTACAAAATTCACAGGAGTAGTCAATATTCAATTTAAAACGTTCCAATACATGTTTCACTGGATAAATTCTATGCAATATTTTATATGAAACTTCCTTTACTTTGTTATTCACAAAGAGTTTATCAACCGTTCTCCAAGCCTTACACCAATTTAAGTCTCCAAATATTGATGACCAAAAAAATCTAGCTGGAGGATATGTAACATAATTTACTTCATTTCGAATATATTTATTCGGTATGTTGTTTTTTAAAATATTAATATTTCCAATAAAAATTGAATTAGTTATATAATCTAGATTAGGGTTTTCATTACAGTCATTTTTAAGAAGACACAATACCTTACTGGGTAAAGCATCCATTACAATGGCATATTCTCTGGGTCTAATTGGGATTTTAAATTAGTCAAGAAACTCTGTGTACGATAATAAGACTCCATCACTATTCATCAACTGACTAACCAAGAAAATATTATTTTCAAACCATACATTTAAAAAAAGTGATTTATGTTTATATAAAATATCTTTATTATTCCAGATATAATATCTTCTAGGGGAAAAGTTGTGTTTATAGGCCAATGTTCACGCCATGAGAGCTTGTTGATGAAATCTTGCAAGTTTTACTGGAATTTTGTCTATAGAATAATTACATTTTAACAAAAATTCAAGACCACCGACTGACTTAAACAAAAAGTTTGGGAAAGTGTTCCACATATTATCTTTCTTTTTTAAGTACTGTGTAATCCAATTAATTTTAAATACATTGTTTAGGGTATCATAATTTAATACCTCCAGCCCCCCATTGTCCTTTGAATTGCATAGTATCTCTTTTCTCAAATAATGTGGTTTCCTTTTCCAAATGAAGTCGAAGAGTGATTTGTCCAACCTTTTAACTACTTTAGAAGGTAAATCAAGTGATAAGCAAACATAAACTGACCTGGAAATTCCTCCCGCCTTGGACAAAAGGACCCTCCCCTGCAAAGATAAATCTCTTTGTAACCACATATTACATCTATTGTTAGTTTTTCTAATTATTGGATCGAAGTTTAAATCATTACGCATTTTTTCATCTTTACATATGATTACTCCAAGGTAAGTCACAGTGGTTTTGATTGGAATACCAGATATATTTGATAAATTGCAGTTTTTTAATGGAAAAATAACGGATTTACTCAGATTCATACATAATCCTGATACAACTGAAAAATCATTAATACAATCAACAGCTTTATTAACTTCATGTGTATCTTTTAGAAAGATTGTTGTATCATCTGCAAATTGACATAGTTTTAAATTCTTTTCCCATTGTTGTAATACCTTGGAAGTATCCTTTCTTGAGATGAAGAGCTAATATTTGGGTTGCTAACAGAAAAAGAAAAGGAGAAAATGGACAACCTTGTCTTATTCCTCTGCCAATTTCAAATCTATTAGATGTTCCCTGGGCCAATTTTACAGAACTAGTGCATCCTTTGTATAATGTTTTAACGGCTTTTAAAAAATACTTGCCAAATCCCAAAAAATCTATCGTTTTAAACAAAAAATCATGTTCTATAGTGTCGAAAGCCTTATGGAAGTCAACAAATAATATAAGACTATTATCTGATATGTATTCATTATAATCAACCATGTCTAAAATCAATCTAATATTATAAATAAAGTGTCGTCCTTGAATAAATCCAGTCTGTTCTTCATCAATAATGTCTTCTAATCCATGTTTCAGTCTTTTAGCAAATATATGTGCAAAAACTTTCGCATCATTATTTAAAAGACTGATAGGCCTCCAATTGTCTAAGTAAAGAATGCCTTTTTGTGGTTTTGGAATTAGAGTTATAACCCCTTGTTTTAATGAGTCTGGTAACTCTCCTTTATCTATAGATTCTTTATATACTGCAAGCAAAAACGGTGCTAATTTATCCCTGAAGACTTTATAAAATTCACTGAGAAGTCCGTCGTTACCTGGAGAGCGATTATCTTTTAAATAACCCATACATTCTTTAATCTCCTCTAGTTTTATCTCATCATCACAAAATAATTTGAAATCTTTACTAATAGTTTTTGCTTTCCCCAAACCATTCAGAAATGTATCCAGGTCAGAATTAACTGAATTTGAATAGTAAAGATGTTTATAAAATTGAGTGACATATTGGGATATCTCCTTCTGATCTTCCGACACTATATTATTTATTAATAATTTATTTAATGAAGACATTTCTCCACTTCTTTTTTCCAGGTTAAAAAAATACTTAGTATTCTTTTCCCCCTGTTCCAACCAAGTTTGCCTTGATCTTGTAAAAGCACCCCTTGCTTTCTCTTCATAAAGAGTGTCTAATTCGATCTGTAATGATGACAAATTTAATAATTCTTGGGAAGTTAATTTTTTTTTACTAGACAACTCCATAATTTCTTTTGTAATTCTAAATTCCTTCTGTCGTTTAGCAAAAGCAAACTTTTTCCCCATTTAAATGGCTAAAGTCCTTACTTCATATTTAGTGAGCTCCCAATATTTCCCAAAGGTATTCATTATATTAGCCTGAGTCCAATATCTGTCAATAATTTCTATTTATTTCATTTTGAATGGTTCATTTTCTAATAATGTTTTATTAAGTTTCCAGTATCCTCTATTTATCTTATATTTACTTGAACCATACGCATGTCAATTGCTATTCCTTTATGGTCCGTTAAGATGGAAGGCTCTATAGAAACAGACTGAACATACATTTCTAAAGGATCTGAAATTAAAAAATAATCGATACGTGACTGCTTAGACTGATCTTTGTTACTCCATGTATACAAAATTTGGTTTGGATTTTTGTAACGCCAAATATCTATTAACCCTAAACGAAGGCATACATTTTTTATCTCACACATACCATCTTCTTTGGGTGGCCATCTGTCTAATAAGTCGTTATGAACGCAGTTAAAGTCCCCTCCCCATATTATTTTAGCATCAGGGAATTTGTTCTTGATCTGCATCAATTTTAATTCAATATTTCCAAAAAATATATAATTTTGTTGCTTGTTGTTAGTAGCATATGAATTCACCAAAATGTAATGTGACTGATCGATGCTTACTTCCAGTATTACCAATCTTCCAGAATGATCTGTCTCATGGCTAAGAACATGGCCCTTAAATGTTCCCTTGAGTATAGCGACCCCTGCTGCTCTATTGCTGCCATGGGCAAACCAGATATCATTTCCCCATTGACTTCTCCAAAACTTTTCATCTTCATTACTTGAATGTGTTTCCTGCACAAAGTAAAAATCTGTACCTTTCCCTTTACAATATAAAAATAAAGATTTCCTTTTTAAAAGATTACGTAAACCTCTGGCATTAATTGAAAAAATTGAAACGGACATAAACTTCAAACAATCCCTTTTTTGTTAGTGTTTAACATTCAAACAAGTAGGAGTCACTCATTTCTATTTAGTTTTTGCAAAAGTACCTTTTCTTATTTTAACAAGATATATACTACAACTAGAGTATCAATTAACAAATTACTTTCCGCACTAAAACAGCTATATAATATTTAACCATAACTGGCTTGCAAGTGCAACATAAGATAAATGTCTACCACATCAGTACATTGACAGTTGAATACGTATTACCATCTGCCACTAGGATACACGGACTTCTTTGTTGTCAATGTAAGCCTTGTTACCGACAAAATGCGCTCGTTTTCCTTCTTTTCGCGCCTTCTCCACCAGTGGCCATAATTTCTTGCGTGCTTCCTTATCGGCTGCAGTTAAATCTTCCTTGAAGCGGAGATGTTTGTTAGACAGAAGATCGTTTGCCTTTGAGTGCTTCCACACTAAATCTCTTGCAGACCTGGAAAGAAATCTGATAATCACGGGTCTCGGAGTGCTACTTTCTCTTGCATCCTTCAGTCTGCCGATCCTGTGTACAACGTCTACACCATCAATTACAGAAGTGTGATGTGCCTCTGGAAAAACTTCTCTGCAGATGTCTTTCACGGTAGCTTTGATGTTTTCATCAGATTTCTCATGTATAGGCGCAAATTCCAACGTCTGTTGTACCTTTCTGCATCGTAAATTTTTTGCTCCATTTCTGAAATCCTTCCCTGAAATTCAGTGCACTGGACTTTGAGGCACGCGTTTTCCTTGTTCAATTCTGCTACATCATGATGGCAGCTATCGAGTGATTTCTTGATACCTTCGATTTGAAGTGTATTTTGCTTAACTGCCATGTCCGTTTGATCAGCTCTCTCGTCGATTTTTGCAGTCAGAATCCGAATGATGTTTTCCTGCAATTCATTTAGGGACGGTTCATTCCCTTCATTACTTTTAGTTTTCTTTTTGAAATGTTAAGTTGGGGTGTTTGGGTCAGAGTTACAATCTCCTCCGTCTTTTACTTTGCAAGCATAAGAGTGAGCTTCCTGTATTTGCCTTTTCTCCTTTGCAGCTGGCTCAATCTCCATTTCTAAAAAGTCCTGCATTGTGGTGTCTTTCTTTCTTTAGCACGCGGCCGCGATTCTTTAAAGCTGTTTCTGTCGATTTTAGTATCTATAACTCCTAATAGATTCCAAACTCAATTGTTGTTACTCTAGAACAAATTACTTTTGCGATTACAATACTAAACCTTTTTGGAAATGAGTAATCCCCACTTTCGTTTCTCAGCTCCAAAACATACGACTACTCACTACGCCATCTTGAGCGCCCCCCCCCCTTCTCGCACTGGTGTCGTCGGTGTGCCTTCGGATGTTGACGTGACGTGCGTGCTCTCCTTCACGTTCGCGTTCCCAACCCAGCGCCGCTGGGTTATGATCAAGACCAATTTTCAACCCAAAATTGGGTTAAAACAACCCAACGCCCTTACCCAGCGGTCTCAACCCAGCATTTGGGTTGAAAAAACAACCCAGCGTTTTTTAGAGTGTAATCTACAAAATACAGACAACATGTTACAAGTCCCACCAGAGACAGTAATATATTGGATCACTTTTACACAACAATAAAAGACGTATATCACTCAGTCCCACGGGCAGCTTGGCATCTGATCACTGTTTGGTTCATATTATACCAACCTACAGGCAGAAACTAAAATCTGCCAAGCCTGTATTAAGAACTGTTAAAAGATGGACTACTGAAACAGAGCGGGTTTTACAAGCCTGTTTCGACCTTACAGATTGGACTGTTTTTAAAGATGTTGCCACTGATCTGGACGAAATCTCAGAGACTGTAACTCCATACATCAGTTTTTGTGAGGATATGTGCATTCCTACCAAGACTAATTTAACCTACAACAGTGATAAACCAAGGTTCACTGCAAAACTCAGACAGCTCTGTCAGGCCTAAGAAGAAGCTTACAGAAAGGGTGATACAGTCTTGTATAAAGAGGTCACATACACACTGGAAAAGGAGATCAGAGTAGCAAAGAGGAATTATTCTGGAAAGCTAAGGATCCAATTATCTTCCAGTGATTCTGCTTCAGTGTGAAAAAGTCTGAAAGAGATAACCAACTACAAGACACCATCCCCAGCACTGTGCAGAATCAACAACTGGCAGACGATCTGAAGGAGTTCAGGTTTGAAAAAACACCCCAAACCCACCCTGAACACCTCTCCACATAACCATTAACACCTCCAGCAACCCCCCTTTCCCCACACCTGCAATTCAGATCAGCGAAGACGAGGTGTGCCAGGTCTTCCGGAAGCAGAAAATGAAAAAAGCACCAGGCCTAGACTGTGTTACACCAGACTGTCTGAAATCCTGTGCTGACCAGCTGGCCCCCATCTTCAAAAAATATTTAACATATCACTGGAATTGTGCGAAGTCCCCTCCAACATCATCCACATCCCAAATAAATCCCAAAATTTCAGGACTAAATTACTACAGGCCTGTGGCTCTAATGTCTGTGGTCATGAAGACATTTGACAAAATGGTGCTGGCTCACCTGAAGGACATCACTGGACCCCTGCTGGATCCTCTTCAGTTTGCCTACAGAGCAAACGGGTCTGTGGACGATGCAGTCAACATGGGACTGCATTATGTTCTGCAACATCTACACAGACTTATGTGAATATGTGAGGATCCTGTTTGTGGACTACTAACATATCTACTAACCTCCTCCTGCCCAAACTTACTCAGCTCTCTGTGCCCACCTCCGTCTGTCAGTGAATCAAAAGCTTCCTGACAGACAGACAGCAGCTCGTGATGCTGGGAGAAAACACATCCAGCACTCGTACGATCAGCACTGGAGCTCCTCAGGGCTGTGTTCTCTCCCCACTGCTCTTCTCCCTGTATACGAATGACTGCACATCTAAAGACCCCTCTGTCAAGCTCCTGAAGTTTGCAGATGACACCACACCACACTGATCGTCGTCATCCAGGACGGTGACGAGTCTGCTTATAGACGGGAGGTTATGGAGCTGGCTGTTTGGTGCAGTCTTAACAACCTGGAGCTCAACATGCTCAAAACAGTGGAGATGATTGTCGACTTCAGGAGAAACCCCCCCGCTCTCTCCCCCCACTCACCATCATGAACAGCACTGTGACTGCAGTGGAGTTATTCATGTTCCTGGGCACCACCATCTCACAGGAGCTGAAGTGGGACAATGACATTGAGTCCATGGTAAAAACGGCCCAGCAGAGGCTGTACCTCCTTCACCAGCTGATGAAGATCAACCTGCCACAGGAGCTGCTGAAACATTTATACTCTGCCATCATTGAATCAGTCCTCTGCACATCAATAACTGGTTTAATTCAGTTGAGTCTGGTTGAACCCAGCTACCAAATCTGATCTCAGAAGACTACGGAAGGTAGTCCGGACTGATGAGCTAATCATTGGTACAGCCCCCCCCCCCCCCACACACACACTCTCCAATAAATGTATTAATCCAGAGTGAGCAAAAGAGCTGTCAAAATCACTCTGGACCCTCACATCCAGCACACTCCCTCTTTAAACTGTTACCGTCTGGTCGACGCTACAGAGCTCTGAGCACCAGAACGACCAGACACAGAAACAGTTTCTTCCCTCAGACAATCATCTCATGAACACTTGACAATGATTATACTACACACACTATTTATACACTTATTTATCTAACACACATACTTAATCAACACTTCAATTGCAAATAGTATACATGTACATACAAAACTGTCCATTGTTATATACCTGTACATACAATTGTCAATTTGTTTATTGTTATTCCTTTTTTACTTGTTCTTTTTTATTCTTCTTTTTATTATCTGTGTTTTTATTCTGTCACTGAGATTCTGTTGCACTGCGGTAGCTTCTGTCACGAAAACAAATTCCTTGTATGTGAAAACATACCTGGCAATAAAGCTCATTATGATTCTGAGACATATGTCTAAAATGCTTGGTGTGCCTACTTTTAAATGAAAGTCATATTGAAAATAAATAATCTCTGATAGGACAGAGTGGAGGAAAACACCCCACCCTTAAGGATTGTGTCTTTTTTTCAGTGAAAAATAAGTTAAATATGTTCAGAAAAGTTATCATAGTTTTAGTGACAATGACATAAACTATACACCAAGTATGAAAAATGTCCATAGTTTTCCTGTTATTAGATTTTTAACCAAATGTAATTTGCATTAATTAAATTTAAATCAAAAACAAAACACCGTAAATTAAAAACAAAACGCCGCCCCCATGGGTGGGTTAAAAGACCCCCCAATCTGACACAGCAATTTGCTTTAACCATTTACAGAAAAATCAGGGTACAGTTTTAGCTTAAAATAAAAAAGAATATGATCAGTAATTATGAATTACAAAATTACAATTGTCTATTTGAGAAAAAAAAGTTATAGCTGATGATAACTGGCTAGCTAGCTACCTGATGCTAACTTGAGGACATTTGAAATATAAAGTCCAAACATTTTTATTCAACCAACCAGTTAGAATTAATTTGATGGAAAAACAATGGATGTGTTGTTCAGAACAGAATAACTACAGTAATTGTCCCCTGGGGGTGTTTTACCCTACCTGGTGGGGGGGTTACCCCTCACATTGTGTTTGAGAGAAATTAAATAATAATTCTGAAAATATGCATATGTTTTTATTAAATAACACATTTACTGTGAAATTAGTTTTCTCTTCGGTACATCACCAGTTTAAGCTTCATAGTGAAAACTTCTACATCACTCTTGTCAACACAGTCCATAGTTACAATAATAAAAAAAACCGTGCTTTTTCTTGTGGTTATTTTTGGAACAAACAGTAGTACTCTACCCTAAAGTAATCCTTATGAAACCTACTATTCCTACAATAATCATCCATGTGAGACGTGCAGACATGTAAACACCACATCACCCCCATAAACAAAGCAGCAAGATTCATTTAGTTCATCCAGGCAACTTTTCCTTTGTTTTGTTTTTTTTGTAAGAAGACGTTCTTTGAGAAATAAGCCTTGTATTTACCTCAGAAGAAGAACGCGATGCCACACGTGGCTTGAGACAGCAGAGTAGATCATTCTGCTGAGTAAAGCATTACTTATATTAGTGTTAATGTGACTTAAACGTGTACGCATTTTAGTTAGACTTTTCCTAAACTATGATGTTAGACTATAATATGTGGAAACGAGTGCAACATTTTTAAATATGATTTTCATAACTTTCATTGCATCTAAACGTCATAAGGCTACTTCGACACTGCTGCGCAAAATATTATTTTACTTAATGTTTTTTTCTTAAGACTGCATTTGTAACTTAATGCAATTGTATTGACAGTTACTATAATCAAATGACATACATTAAAAAGTAATGCATTGCATTATTTTCAGGAAACGTTATACCCAACTCTGTTGGTGGCAGAGTAAAGATCAGACGGATGTGTATATTGAAGCAGTGACGCACTGACATTGATTTTTCAGTTCAGTAAGTCATATGCTGACTCAGTGGATGCTCTGAAGGATTCAGGGAGTTCATTCAGTGAAAGATTTGTCAAAGTAGTAACTGAGTTAGTGAGGTATTCTCACACTATGCGCTGGTGTAAGAGCCTGTAGTGTGTTGATATCCATTGCGTGCCCTATTCATAATGAAACAGCGTTTCTTCTTGTTTCTCTGTTCTGTATATCAATCAATGCCAGGGTGAAATGTTATTTTTTTATGTTTCTGCCTCATTGCATCTTCATAGTTTAAGGTTCACAAATACAGCACTTGAAGTTCATTACTGTTTTTGGAGACTTACATGTTAATAATAATAATAACGTTGGTGTCTTGTAACCTGTTGTTGATTCAGGACAGTGTGAAATTATCATACAGCTGTACAAGTCGCTGGAGCCTTTAAGACTGTAGGCAGGGATTCAAGGGAATGTTTTAAACGTTGTATTTTACACGGAGAACTCTCCTTGTTGAATTGGGAAATTTTGATTCCTCTTCTGCTCACATTAAATTAGGGGTTCCACAAAGATCGATATTGGGCCCGGTTTTATTTTCCATTTAAATGCTTCCTCTGGCCAATATTGGTCAGAAACCCAATATATCATATCACCTTTATGCTGACAATACTCAGCTTTATCTTCCTATAAAGTATAACTTGGCTTTACAGTCAATCTTTGGTCACTTTAATGGCTTTAAGAAGTGTATGGCGGCTAATTTTCTCCACCAAAATAATCAAAGACAAAAATGATACTGTTTGCCCCCCCGAGTTCAACTAAACATGAAATGAATCAACTAGGCCTCTTTAAGTCTGGGATACACAATGAAGCAAGGAGTCTTGGTGTTGTTTTTGATGCTGAGTTAAAGTCTGTATATACACATGTTCTGTCTTTTAAAGGTTTGGGAGTTGTTGTGCATGCTTTTATTACATCTCGACTGGACTACTGTAATTCTCTGCTTCATTATCAAGCCTGTAGTATGTCCAAACATGCCGCTGGGCTTTTGACTAGGACCTATTTCACTTGTGTTAGGGTCTCCCCATTGGCTTAGAATTCAGTATTTGGTTTTATTATTCTGTTAAGGGTTTACATGGCTTGTAACCGTAAATACCCACTGCTATGATTGGCTAATAGTTGTGTATGTTTGATAGCGTACATCCTACACACATGGAATCTCACTGTGTTTAGGTTAAAAAACTCAATACTTATCAAACTATCTGCAGTAACAGACTAAGCAATAGTGACCCTGTAATGAAAACAGTTCCTCTCATATTACTGTCGGATGCAACATAGTCGTACAGCATCGTCTTTTAGTTTCAATCTTTCTGAAAATCATGTGTCTAATCGTGCCTTGCTTGTAAACACATCCGCGGTAAAATGATTTAGCCACACGTACATTCCCCAAATGGCCATTTTGGCAGGTTGGCTTCAATATAAGCTGTTTTTAGACTAACAAGTGAGTTTTGAGTTCAGATCAGGATGTTTTAATAGTACAATGACCTCTTCTAAGTCAAAAGATCAAGGGAAGTTTGATTTCTCATTACCTCTTTAAAATCTCTTTTACAAGAGGGTTCGGGACAAGACAGGACTTCGTTAATCATGAACACATTTGAGCATAAAACAAATACATTAATTCACAAATACAAAAAAACATACTCGTATCAGTCAAAACAATTACAATCAGGTAAACGAAACTTTAGAGAGATCAACATATTTATCTCATAACTGTTTCCAATCAAATAGAGCAGCATAACTAAACACCCCTTTACCTATATTTCTTCTGATTTTGGGTTGTTTTGGAAAATAACAATCTTGTGAGCAAAGATCATTTACTGCTTTAAATAAGAGAGAAACAAACCCATAATAAGTGTATATAACTGTGTGCTGGAGTCTACAGGATCCAACTCAAGAGTGCAGCAAACAATGATGGGTCGGTGAACAGCATGCTCCATGAACAGAATCCAACGCCTGTAAACAGCGCTTAGGCGCCTGCAAATAGATAATATCACTGTAATCAAACATTTCCAGGAAAGTAGCACCAATCTCCTTCTTGCTTCAGAACAAAGACAGGACTCTAAAGAAAAAGCCCCAAAAGAGAAGGAATCAGCTGTTAAAAATCCCAAATATGTATATATATTAGAGGTGGGCATAGATTAATTTTTTTAATCTAGATTAATCTAGATTAAAATGGCTCATTTGAATTCTGCCGAAGGCATTCAGAATATGTGTGCTACCCAAATAATGACTAAAAGTAAGTCTTTGAGAACGGGTTTCTCAAGCCAGGTGGCGCATTAGACCAG
Source organism: Oxygymnocypris stewartii (assembly GCA_003573665.1). NCBI lineage: Eukaryota > Metazoa > Chordata > Actinopteri > Cypriniformes > Cyprinidae > Oxygymnocypris > Oxygymnocypris stewartii. The sequence goes on along the minus strand of QVTF01025041.1, from coordinate 65,257 downwards.
GGGCTCATCTCCTGTTTCCAAAATGCATCACAAACTTTAATCTCTTCCCGTCCCAATCCCACGAAAAAACTGGAGGAAAATCCCGTTCCACTCCCGGAAGAATGACTCCCATTCCCTCCCACTCCCGTGTTGTTGTTTTTTTGCCGATAACTGTCAATTACAGTAAAAATATAGTACAGATCACAGCGTGCCCACCTTATTAGTTGAATAAAAACCCAAAATGTCGTTTTTTGTTATTATATTAAACTGAAAGCCATCTTATGCAGTGTTGCACAGATTAAATTTCATGTAAATCATCCATGCTAACACACACGTCTTCTATTTTTATTTTTTAGACATTTCACTCTCTATAGATATATTTTTCAAAGACGGAGTTTCTCGCTCAAGTTCACATGAGACCTAAAGCGCATCCTGTTTGCTTAAAAGCGCAACGTTTCGTTGTTATTCTGAGTGCACACAAATAAACGTAGAGTCTTTACAGATTCGAAAGATGTATTAGGCTACTTTTATCTGTATGACCAAGAATGACGGAGATTTTAAGAGCAAGTGAGCGCACCGGAGCCTGTCCTGCAGCAAACGCGCTTCCACACAAACACTTCAATAGCGCACATTTCTCTAGGTTAACATCATATTGAGCGGCCATGTAAAGTTGCTACTACATACATCTTTCAGATGAAAAGCCATATTTGAGGTTGAGGAATGATAGGTGAGCGTTTGGATGTCCTGTCCTGATTGTATTACCACATAGACCAGCCGTTAACAATCTGTCCATCACGGACTGCGAGCCTCTAGTTCGAAGACTCGTTCTCGCCCCCTACAGTGCAATTCGGCAAGGTATACATCCGCGCTAAAATATCAGGGTGAAAGTCATCATAGCTTGCGTAGTATAGACCCAGCTCCCAACCCAACTTTGAGAATAGATTAACGGCGATATTTTTTTTATCGCCGATAAGAGTCTCGCGTTAACGCAGCACGTTAACGCCGATAACGGCCCACCACTAATATATATAGAAATACAGATCTAGTTCTGGAAGTCTGTTAATCTGTGTGATTTATGTATTTATTCTGTGCTCTGTTTCATGCTTTTAAGTTGCACTTTTATCAACAACATATGATATTTTTTAATGTGCTATAGAAAAAAATGTGACTGATTGGCGCATGGATTTCTACGGCCTCTAAATGATCAACATGAATAAAACGTTACTGTTAAACCTGGCAAACTCAATGCCTTCTTTCGTCTTTTACTGTCATTGTACAAGCGTCCAGGTTCAGCTGCTGCTTCAGTGTCAGATCTGGACTGATGTTGATCAAGTAATCGTCAGAATAACTGCAGTAATATCTCCAGATGAACTCTTTCTGAAGCAGCTCAGCTTTACTTGATTCTCCATCAATCATGTTTTAGTCTCAAATCTGATCTTCAGGATCTTCTGAGGAGCGTGTAGTTCTTCATCTCTCAATCAGCATTGCATTACATGTTTGGATCATTTACATCTCATCTCATATTATTGCAGATATAGCGTGACGACACTGATATTTACATAATTCTATGTCAGTTTCTGCTGCACTGTTAGAAAGAAGATCTCATTGATTTACATCACAAGCATCAAAATTGAATCATATGCATACCGTATCAGCCTCTGCATCAAAATCATATTTTTGCTCAGTTTGGAATAAAATTGAGCTGTTTTTAATATTTTTTTCCTTCGCATTCTCACTATATCAGACTATATTAGACATAAACACTGGATGCATGAAATATGACAATCATCAAAAACACATATGCAATTTTTTACAAAAAATATTTTGTATATAGGTTATGTTTTGTCTAAATGTGCAATAAAATATATCAAAAATGGCAGCTAACACACACGTGTTGTAAAGAGTGTCCTCTTTACAGAAAACTTCCCATTAAGATCCATCCGGGAGGTCTTTGTCAGTTCGTTAGGTTTAATATTAATGAACTTCCAGGGCATTTTAACAGCACAGTTACTGATGGTGATACTGACAGTGTCAGGTCATGCACAGGACCCACATCAGGCCTGGTTCTGTAGAAACCTGTGTTCAGTGAGAGGTGCTTTGGCGCACTCTTGTGGCTGATCACTGGCTGCTACAGTAATACAGTTCAGTAATATCAGCACAAGAGGGCGCCAAAGACTCTTACGCTGGCGGAGTGAACTGTTTTCATGGAGATAGACGGATGCTGTATGTCTGATATTGTCCTCCTTATGTATGAAGAAGAAATGTGTGCACACAGGCCTCCAGTTAGAGACGTTCTCCAAAACATACATGCATTTCAATAATCAATCATTTAAAAATAAAGTATGCCATAATATGTTTAACAGCTGCAAGATTAAATGCAACGACTGCATTTAAACAAAGACAGAAGAATCCTACAATGCAAGATTTAAGGGAGCTCTAAAGTATTTACATGATGCTTCGGTTTTATTTATTTATTTTTTAAAGAATTAAATCATAACTTTGAGCTGATGAATGATTGGTTGTCTTATCAAACTGCCATAAACAGTGATGTTACAAAACATTAGTATATCTAAACGGATTTAATTTATTATGCAACATTTTCAGTTGTCATTTAGTTTTACCTGATGTACTAAAATAACTAAGTTAATAGAAACTATATAACAAAAATAATAATAAAAATAACAAAACAACAAAATAAAAATAATAAAATGCATAATATCTCAAGGAGGCTTAACATAATATTGGTGGAAAGGTCCGGTCATCACATTTCTGCATTATATTTCCATTATATGTCCCAGAAAAGAGAGAAAATCACACGGATCTGTAACAACACGAGTAAATGAGGATATTTCTGATGAACTAACCATGAATCACAATCCTCGCTTCATTGCCATACATGTGTTTGATGTCATGATGTGCCGCTTTCCACCTCAACAGAAGTGAACTAAACGATCTTCCACACAGTGTTCCTCGTTTAACATGTACCGTGGTGCACGATCAGACACAGGTATAACTGCTCATCGTGTTGTGGTGATTTTAGAGGATGGTGTGATGATGAATCTCAGACTGTGTGCCGCAGTGATGGAAATATCACTGCAGAACATTTCCATGACTCTTGTAAATGAGAACAGCCTTGCTAAAGCTGGAAAACAGCGCTGTATTGAGTTATAATATGTGTCAGTGGCTGTCGATGCTACCCTCGGGTCGTGACTTCTGCATTCGGTAAGCATCCGAGAGGCCAGAGAAACCTCCGCTCTCCCGGCGCCGCAGGAATTAAAACGGAAGAAATGCAATTTAAAGACATGAAGTAAACAATCACCTAACACTTGTTTGGAGCGCGGACACAATTTCCCGGGCCTTGTCCAATTCCGCGGTAGCCCGGGGCGCGTGTGTGTTTCTCTACACGTGGTTCTACACCACTGATTAGAATGGTAATACAGGAGCAGAATCAATGCCGGTGACATTTCACACAACCAAACATTGTGTTTTATACACGGCAGCACTTCTGCTCCCTCAGAAACAAACTCCAGAAGTCGCTCTTTGCAAGTGCAGCACAATTACAAGAGACTGCAGACGATTACTAGCAAACCGTGCAGCATTGGACATGCTTGTACCGCAAATTCAAATTAATGTCTACATTTAAGGTACATTTTATTATCAATGGTTTATTAAACATGTAATAGATGTATTAGTGTTCTCAGGTTTCATAAAGAAAGGCGTTTAATTTTAAGTCTGACTGTGTGACTTTATTACACAAAACACAATTATTTAATGAGATATGTGACCCTGCAGCACAAAACCAGTCATAAGGGTCCATTTTAAGAAATTGAGATTTATGCATCATCTGAAAGCTGAATAAATAATATTTCCATTGATGTATGGTTTGGACAATATTTGTAAATCTGGAATCTGAGGGTGCAAAAAAAATCTACATATTGAGAAAATCACCTTTAAAGTTGTTCAAATTAAGTTCTTAGCAATGCATATTAATAATTACGTTTTGATATATTTAAAGTATAAAATTTCATGATCTTATGATTTTAATATCCTAATGATTTTTGGCATATAAGAAAAATGTATAATTTTGACCCATACAATGTATTGTTATATGCAGGAGGGAGTGTTGTGCAAGTTCTCGTAGCCGTCTTGATCAGGTCACTTTGATTGTGTTCTGAGTCTCTTCAGACATTTATTCGAGGTATCTGTTCTGGCACACTGAAGCTCTGATGTGAACATGTCTGTGAGTCTCTGTTAACAGGGTCATATTCCAGCTGTGGAAAACAGCAGAGAGCACAACAGATTCATGACAGTGTCCTTGTTTCATGAGCTTACTGTAGTAATAACAGTAAACGGTCTTCGTCAAGCTCAAACGGCACTAGTAACATCAAAGTCATGGGTTCGATTCCAAGGGAAAACCAGAACCGATCGAACGTTTTCCCCAAATCACTTGCAAAATGCATGAATGTAAATGATGCATAATTGCAAGCAACTAAGTGCATGCTGTATAATGTGTATTTGCACTGGTTTAAAAATACCAATGTCTCGATTTTAATTGATTCTCGTGTTGATGAACCAATGTCAATATCTAAATCCCAAGAATCAGTCTATGCTGTTTTCAGCTGATGTGTAGACAAAACTTAATCAAACATCACTTGTTGCTCCTGCCATTAAATAATCACAATAATATTAGTTACTTTGATATTTATTTCGAAACTGGAGCAGAAACATAATTATATAATTAAAAAGTTTTTTTTTTTTTTGCACGACACGTACAAAATCAATAAAACTGCCTTATGTGCCATGCTTGTTTACACATCACTGTAATATAGTAAAGTATCAACTGACATGGTTCACTGTATAGTTTACAGCATTAGTTGATTAGATTTGGACTTGACCCTGAAATCCTGTTTATCCATCAGAGTCAAATCAAATTGAATCAAGATCAAAATGTTATTGAATTGCAAGCCTGTGAATCGAAATCAAATCAAATGGTGAAATGTGTCTTGATGCCTGCCCTAAATTACTTTAATATAAAGTGCAACCCAATAATCTGAAATGTGTGTCATACACACATTTCCATAAATCATGATTGACCAATATCTTACATGCTAACATTCATTCTATATTTACAAACAACAAAACACATACAGTGTAGGAACAAATGCAATCAAGCTTAAAAACCACACACTGACATACGATGAATATAGAATTTAATGAAATGGCGTTTTCTTGGTGTGTTAATGTTAATGTATGTGACTGACTTCAGGCACGGTTGCTCATTAAGAGTGCTCCACGTTCAGTATCATTACAGTGAGGTTAGGGACAGATTCATGTGTTCATGAGATCTTCTCCTGTTTGAGAAAAATCCATCACACTACAGAAAGTGCCTGTCAACACGCATGTAAAAACACTAAAACTCACGATAGTACAACGGTGCATTATAGTACATTATTTGTTTATTGGTTTATAAAGCCACTGATCCAATAACTCTCGTCCATGATGAACATGAATGCAGAAATACGCAGAGAAACAGAAGCTGTGTTTCTGCTTCAGCTGCATTATAGCAAAGCCTCAGGCCACAGCGGAGCTCTGCTGACAGACGGACTGATGTTGTGTTTTACCAGCCGCAGCCGCCTGTCAATCAAACATGGCCCTGTTCCCAACACATCCAAACACTAATATCAACATGCATTAGCTGCGAGGAATGCAGCCTCCTGGGCGCGTGCTTTCTGCTTTTCTGCACTAGTTTCAGAATGTGTGTTAACAAATAACACTCTCTTAACAAACAAAGTTGAGCTGTACAAAGTACAAAACAAACTCAAAATCTAATCGAATGTAGAGCTGAAGTGTCACTTTCTGATGTTAAAATTCTCTCTCACACACTCACACACGCACACACACACACACACGCACACACACACACACACACACACACACACACACACACACACACACACACACACACACACACACACACACACACACACACACACACACACACGTTGGTTTTTATGGTTTACGGGGACTTTCCATAGGCGTAATGGTTTTTATACTGTACAAACTGTATGTGCTATTGCCCTACACCTACCCTACACCTAAACTTAGCCCTCACAGGAGACGGTGCATTTCTACTTTCCCTCAAAAAACTCACTCTGTATGATTTATAAGCATTTTAAATTATGGGGACACTGAAAATGTCCTCATAAATCACCTTCTCCTTGTAATACCTATGTCATACCCATGTCATTATACAAATTTGTGTCCTCATAAACCACATAAACACACACACACACACACACATCGAGACAGACAAACACACACCCCCCCCCACACACACACACACACACACATCGAGACAGACAAACACACACACACACACACACACACACACACACACACACACCCCCCCCCACACACACACACACACACACACACACATCGAGACAGACAAACACACACACACACACACACACACACACACACAGAGACAAACAAACACACACACACACACACACACACACACATCGAGACAGACACACACACACACACACACACACACACACACACACACACATCGAGACAGACACACACACACACACACACACACACACACATTGAGACAGACATAAACACACACACACACACACACACACACACACACATTGAGACGGACATAAACACATGTACGCACACACACACATATATATATATATATATATGTGTTTTTATTTGTTAAATACATCAGGACTCATTGATTTATTCATTCATTAGTCTCAGGTTTTATTTATTTATTTATTTATTTATTTCAGGGCTCAATTGTGTATTAGTAGTTCAAGCGCGTAGTGCTGAATCCCCACATATAACTGATCACGCAGAACAAACCGTAAGACATAGGGACTTAAAACTCGGAGTGATGTAGTACTCTCACCGCCTACAACATGACCGAGGCTCGCCCCAATCGGCCTGGTGGGGTGCTACAGCGAACAAAAGTATGAAATCGGTCATAACTCCTAAACCGTCAGGCGCAGGCTCAAGTGTCTCGGAACCGAACCCGTGCAGAAAGATTCTCTGTCGAGTAAATATCAATAATTATCAACGAACAGTTGAGGCTGCTCAGAATGAAAACTGAGAGGGCCTGTTCGACTCACGGCCCAAAGGTCTGAGAGACGTGAAAGAAATCGGCCACTGGTGGCGATATCGCATTTCTCAAGGGCATAAACCACTGTTTGTATCATAGGATATAACTCCTCATTCCAGACAACTTCTGCAAACACTGCAGTCAATCAAATGGTTTGTTAAATGATTGAGATGTAGAAAACTACTTTTGTGAACTAGTCTTAGCTTAATCTGAAAAAAAACTATACAATAAAAACTCACAAACAAACAGGACAGTACAGTTCTCTGGACTCTCGTGGCCTATAATTATCAATCAATCAATCAATCAATCAATCAATCAATCAATCAATCAATCAATCAATCAATCAATCAATCAACCAGTATTGAAATGTACCCTTTGGGAAGCCATAATGGGGTCGGTTAGAAAAGGGGCCAATCCAAATGTACTCAAAATCGTATAAAGCCGAAAAGAAAACTCAAAACTTCACATAACCTCCTGAGCATGTGACAAATAAATAATAAATAAACAAATACTACTACTAATAATAAAGGAGACAACAAATGTTATTAGCAACAATAATAGCCATAAACATATATATATATATATATATATATATATAAACCCTAACTGTGAAAGGGTGGATGACAATGAAGAGGGCATGCAATAATAATATTATGAAATTATAAATTAATAAATGGTTAATAATTGGGGGGTTACCTCAGATCCCACCATGGCTATATTTTACATTAATCAGACGCTTTTATCCAAAGCGACTTACAATGCATTCAGGCTATACAGTTTTTTTTGTCAGTATGTGTGTTCCCTGGGAATCGAACCCACAACCTTTTGTGCTGCTAACGCAATGCTCTACCACTGAGCCACAGAAACACAACATCATACCTAAACTGAAATCCCCAGCCCACGACGGGGAAAAGAGGTTCTCGTCGCTGACAGCTGCTCTCCGTCTCAAACAGGACCTGCGGCAGCTTTGAAACCCGGCCTGCGCCGCTGCGATACGAGCGAGGGAACCGAAGCCTTGATGTTACAGAGGCCAGGCTGCTGTTGGACAAGAGAGATCTTTGTGAGGAACACAAGTGTTCGGCTGTGCGGTGACATTCCCGTCTGTCAGCCCCGTCCCGGCTGTGAAACACCTGCGCTCAGAGCGCGTCTGACAGATGAAAGGCCAGCGGGTCGCTCTCCAGGCTCACAGGTGTCATGGAGAAACATCTCTCAGGTTCACGCTGATGTGCTTGTCTGCGTTTCGTCTGATGCTGTGGAACTGGAGACACCGCTAAAGCTTGAGCGAGAAACCACATCTTCCTCTGTGTCCAGAACAGATCTTTGGTGCTGTTTTCAAAGAAATATGAATACTTATATAGCTCATGCTTGAGGTCACTGATGTGCTGAAACCTCCATGTATTAAGTTCAGAGTTTGTGCTGCAAATATGAATATGAATGATCCTCAAATTATGAGTGATGTTGGAGAAACTCTGATTCTGACCTGAATTTTCACCTGAAGACCAAAGAACTGGCAAAGCAATCTGACATTTTAACAACAGACCCCAGTCAGGGTTATTTTAGTATTATTGATATACAATTATCATTCTGTTTTTATTATTTTGAAATATATTTTTCAAATAAATGAATAAAGAGTTATTTTCATAATAATTGTTTTTGAGATCAGTGTTATTTTAGCATAACTGATAAAATATCATTTTTGTAAATATTTTTAATTAGACCTTATTTTTCAGTTTTAATTTAAATTTTAATTAAAGTTTTAGTAATTATATGTATCTTTTCATTTGTATTAATAAAAAAATGGTTTATATTGTTTGTATTCATTCTTATTTATTTATTTTAGTTTCTTCAGTTTTAGTTATTTTTGTTCAAGTTAAATAAAATAAAAAAATTTGATTTGGCGACATTTTAATTATTTTAATATTTCCTAAAAATAAAATAAATTATAATAACAACAACAACAACAATACTACTAATAATAATACTAATTAAAGCAATCATCATTTAATTATATATATATATAATTATTATTTTTTTAATGTTAATAACCCAATTCATATTTAGAAACTTGGCCTGGGCTCTTTTGCCTCGGATCAGTAATATTAATCTAGCACATATCAACCTCATGCAAACATCAAATGAAGTTCCTGAATGTGAATTAATTACAGGATGCAATTAAAAAAAAGCAGCAGCTTGTTCGTCAATTCCTGTGTTATGACCCAACTCTGTGTTAAGACACAACATAAAGAACACAATAAACTAAATGTGTTGCACCAAAGGGAATACGTCCATCAGTCGAACTCAATAAAGCGGTTGGAAATGGGGGTTGTAACACTGTGGAGATGTGGAGAGGGGAATATCCAGAAGCAATCTGTATCAGTACACAAACAGAGTCAGCCTATTGCAAAAGTAAGACCTGTAAAAGTGCCTTTTTAATGGTAAAATACATCCATTTGTTCCACAGCTTCGGGAACGTTTGCTCAGCCAATAGTGTGAGTTTGGGGCGGGACTATTTTTTTTAATCTGACCAATGGTGGAAGGTTTGGGGGACCTGTTTGGAAACAGTCATTAGCTCAAATGATGACACTGATTTCTGCCGAGTCTGAAATCCTGTCTCTATTTAACTAGGTTCAGTCGTAGGTGCACTGCATTGCGTGTTCATCCTGATACGATCTCTGCTGTTGTTTGCATGTGTTTATATGTCAGACTGCACTGAGCTTCTCTCTCTCCTCTTCTGTGTTCAGTTTCATCTCAAACAGACTTTCTCACACACTTCACCTTCCACAGTGCTCTATACATCTCTATATTCATGTCAGGAATCGCTGTGAGCTGAGACGGGAGCAGATCTGTGACCGACTGCATTAACTATTGGACTAGTCTAACAAATTAGCCATCTAATTTCATTAGGGCTTTTCATAACTTTTCATTACTTGAAAAATGTAAATTGGTCTCATTTGAATCCAAAAAGTCAGACTGATTACCTCTGATTACCAACTGTTAGTTGGTCAGACTAGTTCTTAAAATCTGCGTGTTTGTTAGAAACAAATCCATCATTAAACATTCCGGTTAAAATAATAATAATCCATAATAACGCTTCCTCAGTCAAAAAAGTCCATCTCCTGATGTCTCTCACATCAAAATCCTGGAGTATATTTGTAGCAATAGCCAATAATACATTGTATGAGTCAAAATTATCATTTTTTCTTTTATGCCAAAATCATTAGGATATTATGATCCATGAAGATATTTAGTAAATGTCATGGCATAAATATATCAAAACATAATTTTTGACTTTTGATTTTGAATAACTTTAAAGATGATTTTCTCAATATTTAGATTTTTTTGCACCCTCAAATTCCAGATTTTCAAATATTGTCCAATCATAACAAACCATATATCAATGGAAATATTATATATTCAGCTTTCAGATGATGCATAAATCTCAAATTAGAAAAATTGACCCTTATGACTGCTTTTGTCTTCTCCAGACATTAACTGATGGACTGGAGTGCTGTGGATTATTGTGATGTTTTATCAGACTCTCATTCTGACGGCACCCATTCACTCCAGAGCATCCATTGCTGAGACACTGATGAAGAAACAAACTCCTCCTGATCTCGAATGAACTGCTTCTTTAACACATTGGCTGTGTTTATGTAACCTCAGATTCGAGTGTGTTGGTATCGACAGGCCAAGTGTTAGCAGACAGAGAGCACAGATCTCCCGCTCCGTCTGAAGCCGATAAGAGTCCGGGCGCTTGACCCAAGCATCATGTGTTATTTTAAGGTTATCTGGAGTTTTAGTCCTTGATGAAGCTCTTGAGCACATCTCCTCTCGCCGTCCACGTCGTCTGGCGTTTCTGAGGAGCGCTTGACTTGAAATGGTCTGATTGTTTGCTTGTATTCTTATCTGCAGATGGTGACTTCATAGCATTTAATTAGCGGCTCTCAAACTCAAAAAAGTACCTCGCAGGCCGCTATCGTCCTAGCACGCCATCGGGCTAATTGTTTCTGCCGGGCGATTTGATCTGAACGTCACGTGCCGATTTACCAGAGCTACTACTGTACAAGAGCAATTAACAACACCGCGATCAGTCAGCGCCGGCGGCTTTGCCGTAATTAAACCTCGGCTTCAAAGGCGAGCGTCCACATTTGTCAGCAGACGGACTGATGTCAAACACGACAGAAGAAAGTCTGAACAACTGCAAATGCTTGCTCGACAAGCCGGATCAAAAAGACTGGAAGCATTGCCTTTGATTGGCCGAGTGGCTCTCGCCGCCCTCTTTGTTCCTTCTTATGTTTCTAGGAAGCGTAGGAAGGTGCCCTTTCGCATCAGTCCGTCCATCATCGTAGCGACAAATGCGCCGTGCTGGAGCGGAGCAGCAGTGTAGGATCTCACACAAAGCATGCCAGCGAGAGACAGATGCTGTTTGGTCTAATGCGGAAAGCATCTGTGGTGATGAGTGCCGTATCAAAGTGAAGGAATTCCTCCCGTTTCCTCCGGCGGGCTCAAGTGTCTGAAACAGAGCCCGCTTTTATATGGCTCTCCAGGGCCGGCATGCACTTTTAGTTTTTCTCTCCCAGCCACTCAGAGCAGTGTGTTTGGGTACAGATCAGTGACCCGAACCCCAAACACACTTGTAATTGGTAAGACAATGAGAAACACACAAGGGTCATTCCTATATAAGCGTTTTAACATCAGAAAGCACGGCTGTAGCAGTACAACATGTGGGTATAATCAGCCATCGTGAGGTGTATGTTGTGTGTCGCTAAAGACCCGTCAGTAACTATAAAAACAGGTTTAGTTAGTCTTTGAACTGATGAAGGCCATTAGCTCTGCATCTGTGTGTTGTGAGGAGATGTGCTGCAGTGCTGCCAGATGGAGGAGCTCTAGTGATGTTTTACATCATGTGGGCGAGTGAGACACCGAATATCACGTCAAGCCTTTTCTCCTCACCTGAAGTTTGTCTTGTGAGGACAGAAGAAATACAAAACCAGCGAATCACCAAAGCAGGAGTCTGCCGTCTGATGCCCTTCACCAGAGAACACATATATTACATCTTTTCTTGTTGTTGTTGTTGAAATAACTCTTTTCTGCTCATCGAAGCTGCATTTATTTGATCAAATGTACTGTAATATTGTTGCAATCTAAAATAACAGCTTTCAATGTCAGTGTTTCTCAAGTGGTGGGTCAAAAAATGACAACAAAAGCGTTTTTGTTGTTTTTTTCTGATGCGAGACTTTTAATTTCAAAGACTGCAGTTTAAGTAAAGCATCCCTGACTGTCCAGATTCAGTATCTGAGGTCATGCTTAATGTCAGTGTCATTATGCTATGGTTATTTTCATAACTTTTTACGAAATAAAAAGTCTCTCACTTTAGAAACTGAGCTGTGCTGATAATGTGCTCTTAACATACACTGTTGAATTGAGCGTGCGGATACGGCGTCTCGCTGTACATCACTTCACTAAACTACGAGCATGCAACATGTGAAAAAAGCCCAGTGCTGATAAACCACATAACTGTACTGTACCGTATACTTGTACCAAAAATACTGTTATTTTCACTTTGTGTCATTTCTGATCCCAACTTTACTCCAGTCTTTTCATTCTAAATGTGTTATTATAATGTAATCCCAGCAGCAG
>QVTF01025041.1:0-50000 GCA_003573665.1 Oxygymnocypris stewartii | reverse complement strand
AGCCCTTACGAAGATCTGAGAGGAGACGATGCCAAACCCCCGGAGGACCTCAGAGGATGCTAACACATACAACTGCTCATTTTTGATTAATCACAATGTTTAATCGCAATCGAAAAGTTGAATCACAATATATAATCATTGCAGTTAATAGTGTTCACCGTCCGTTTGCTTACGTGTGATTTGTAACTAACTGCATGATTACTGTACATGTTACTAATAACCTACTCCTAAATGTAGAAACGTAATATTTTCCGTAAAGCTGCTTTACAACAATTTGTATCTTGAAAAGCGCTATACAAATAAACTTGAGTTGAATTGAAGTTTTAGATGTGTCAATCATTTCTGTGGGATGAGTCCCATACTAAATTTGAACACTTTGTTTTGAGGGTTTTTTCTGGTTTGAACAATAGCAGTAATAGCTTGCAGTAAGTCACAGAAGTTGCTTGGACGTCTCTGAAGGATGGCAGTCTGTGTTTGTGTCTGTGCAGCGGTGCGTTTGCTTATTATTACAGTAACATTACAGTTGAAGAGGATGACATAAGTCACACTCCGGAGCTGAAATATCCCTCCTCAGCAAACACATTTCCCACTTCAAGAACTTTCCACTCGGAGTCTCACTGAAGCCTGATCCTGTCTTTCTTACTCAAATAAGGCCGGATTACTTTAACCAGCACTAGAGAAACCCAAAGGCAGGGATCAGCCTGCTGATTACAAGAATAGAAGTGCGTGTTTGCACAGCTGGTGTGAAATATTGAATAAGTAAGCAATAATTCAGTGTCATAATGTACTCTCATGTTGTTCTCAAACTGTTCGAAACTCATTGGACTTTCATTGGAAATAAATCACCATCAAAGTATCAATTCTCTGCAGTATAAATCTTCTAACATCATTGCTTTTGCTCCTCTTTTGTATAAGTCTCTTTGGATAAACAAAATCTGCTAAATGCATAAATAAATGCATCAATAAATAAATACAAAAATGCATCAATAAAAAAATAAATACATAAATATTAGAAGCTTTGAGTAAGAAACAGACCACAGCTGCCATCGAAGAATGTCACATGTTTTGTACAATGCTGATGTTGTTAACATGAATAATTTGAGAATAAAGTGTAACAATAATAATAATTTGCACGGTTTGATGTGATATGAGCTAACTGATCGTTAGATTTAATCACCATTGATAGCACAATTTATTGTAATGCTTTTTTCCTCAGTTCGTTAGAACAAAAGTGGCAGACTTGTTACTAGTTCAGAAGACAATATACACATTTGGGTCATATATTCCAAGACGTAGGCTAAAATCTGTGATTACTAAGTGTTTGATTCACACCGGTGTGGTGACTGACAGCTACACATTCACCTCTAAACATTAGATTTATCCGCACTGGAGCTGTGCCGGAGTACAGCCCATGTAATAAAGATAAATCCACACCTGGCTGCAATACCAGGTTTTCAACAGAGATGGCTACAAAGAGGCAAAACTTACGGACTGCAGGATTAAATTAAAATTACTAAACATTTCAAGGTCAAATCACTGTTATTAATTTAGTAATAAATACATTTTAAAGTTATGGGGGAAAATGATCTAGCAACCAAACAGGCTTGTTTTCCTATACCTTTCCTATACTGTTTACCCAATAAACATTATTAAGTTCGTAATAGTTTTTTTATTTAGTTCATTGTTGGTCAGTGTCCATTTAATCTGATTATCACTAGCTTCTGTGTGGAGAAACAGAGACATTTTCTTTCTTAATTTGGCATAAACTTTAATTATTTGCTGTGCAGTGCAGTGCAATCAATAACTCAGATCGATGAATGTTTCTGTGCATGACAGAATATCAAATGCCAGCACCGGATGTTAAATGCATACTAAAGTTATATATTTCCAAAAACTGGCAGATGGAAAGAAATGCATGTATCAGTGAATTCAGTTATAAGTGAAAGATCTAATCATTGGTTCCCCTTCAGGAACTCGAGCTGCACCTGAAAATGCTAGGGGAATGCCTTCAGCGATACCAAGCTCTGAATCATATTTGTAATCCGTCCAATTGATGGGTGAGACGTCCAGGAAGCTGCAAAGCACGTGAGGTGCAGCCAACGTTAGCTTTGTGTCATTCAGCAAAGCTCTCTGTGTGTGTGTCAGTCACGAACTACGTTCTGTGAGTCTGATTTATTGTTGTCTGTCAAATTACACAAACATTTAGCAATATAAAAGCTCCAGCATGTCAAAAGCAAGTGCAAATACAAACTCTTTGAGGAGGGAGCCTTCACCAGCGTTCCTCATGGTGCTGGCCCCGCTTCGAGGATTCGCACCCTCAATCCACACAGTATGTGGAGCCATTGGAGGTAGTTAATCGTGCTGTTGCCAAGTTAAACATCGATTGACCCGCCGAGAAACCGGCTGAACCACAGAAAAGTAAACTCGATGAACGCTTTCTGCGTACTAAGCCACTACCTCCATGCCTGAGCCTGCCTTTTTTCGAAACCATCCTCGACCCGCTTATTCATCCCATCCTCTGATTACTATGTCAATGTGAGTAATTGTGAGTAATTCAGCGGGGCTGGGAGAATGCGGTAACAGAGCAATGCCCCGGGTAGAGCAGACGCTTGCGATCTATCTGTCCCCCGGCATGGCATCATCTCTGAAGGCTCCAGTATTGCCCTCCAAGCCGCTACGAACCACTATGGCGCTGGTGGGCAAGGGGTACTCAGCAGCGCTTCAGGCTGATGCGTGTCTGCACACTATGTCAGTGTTACAGGCATACCAAGCCGACCTGCTAAAATAGCTAGAGAGCAGCCCCAGCCGTGTACCAGCTCCTCATACAGTGAGGTTCAAAAACAGAGCGTTGCCTCTTGAGCACTTTTGCAGCGGGACCGAGGTCACGTTGCTATAAGTCGGGGGCTCCTTTTCTCATGTTAGTGGGCCCCGAGCAGGCACTGGTATTAGAACAAGAAGTGAACACTTTCTTGAGAAAGGAGGCCATCGAGGTGGTCCTGCCTCTCGACAGAGATTCCGGGTTCTACAGCCGGTACTTCATTTTTCCAAAGAAGGATGGGGGGGGGGGTTGCATCCAATTTTTTCAGATCAGGTCCGAGGACTGGTTTGTCACGATAGATCTAAAAGACGTTTATTTTCATGTCTCTATCCTTCCAAGTCACAGGAAGTTCCTGAGGTTTGCTTTCAGGGGCATTGCTTACAAATATCGGGTTCTTCCCTTCGGCCTAGCACTCTCGCCCCATACTTTCACAAAGTCTGTGGATGCTGCTCTGGCTCCTCTGCGACTCCAGGGCATCCGCATTCTGAATTACATTGACGATTGGTTGATTTTAGCTCAATCAGAGCAGATGGTGGTTTGACATCTAGATGTCGATCTTGCACATATGAAAAAGTTGGGGTTAAGACTAAACGCCAAGAAAAGTGTGCTTTCTCCATTACAGAGGACCACTTATCCAGATGCTGTGGGATTCGACCAAGATGCAGGCACGTCTGTCTCCTGCCCGGATCAAGTCGATCCTCACTGCAGTCGTGAGAGTCAGAGAAGGCCGGTCAATCACTGTCAAGCAGTTTCAAAAGCTTCTGGGTTTGATGGCAGCTGCGTCCAACATGATACTTTTTGGCCTGCTGTATATGAGACCCCTACAGCGGTGGCTCAAGACCAATGGCGATGCCTACGTGCCTTAGACATGTGGAGGAAACCTTGGTTCTTGTCTCAGGGCCCGGTGCTGGGAGCTCCTTGTCGCCGCACAACGCTAGCGATGGTCGCATCCCGCAACAGTTGGGGAGCGGTCATGAGTGCCCACCCTGCCCGCGGTCTGTTGAGTGGTCGCAATCTCATGTGGCACATCAACTGCCTGCAGATGCTGGCCATGTTTCGAGCACTCAAACACTTTCTTACAGACCTAAGAGATCGCCATGTGTTGGTGCACACTGACAATACAGCGGTCGTCTTTTATATCAACCACCAGGGAGGTCTATGTTCACGCCCCTTATACAAGCTGGCGCACCAGATGCTTGTGTGGTCCCAGGACAAGCTCCTCTCGCTGAGAGAATATAATTCATATTTTGCTTGATATTACTGAAGGCGTTCCGCTAGCATTTTCCCTCAGGGAACCATGGCTACATACGTAACCTGAAATGTTTTGTTTTGAAAATAGAAGCTATCAGACTTTATGCACAAGATGTAGAACTGGTCTCACAAGACATGCACATGTATATTTACTGAAAGGACAAGAATTGCCTTCATGAGTTTTGTAGTTGTCCTTGACCATGAAAAGTTGAATTAGAGTGTCCTGCTTTTAATGATACTAGAAAATATTTTTACTTAAAGTAAAGTGAATCAATATAAATGTATTGATTTATATATTTAGTTGGTATGTAAAAATAAACATATTGTGTACAATTCATTGAAGTATTGTTATTAGTAGTACACAATTTTTATTTGTAGACTATTTTAAATTGTAGGATTTTGCCATGAATCTAGCATTTAAAGCTGGTTTGATTAAATGACTAAATAAACAAACAAACAAACAAACATTGCACATATTTGTGAGGAATTCATCCTAGATTCAAACATCTCAAGTTGATCATAAACTCTTTTTAAAATTAATTTGAATGTCTCCTCAATCTGGAGCTGAATGACTGATTTGATGGTTCACGTGTGACTCCTGCGGTTTCCCTCACAGAAACTGTAGTTTAGCTGAGATGGATGAGCTAGTTAAAGCGTGTTTCTGTGCTCCACGAGTTGATACACAACACACTTCCATGACTATCTGCGGTTAGTCGTGGCCGTGGAGGTTAGAGTGGAGGAAATGAGATCACCATAACCAAGCGTTTGTGAGCGATAGCCGGCCGCTAACACATGCTCGTTCAGCATTATTACTGGCCCTTCATTTTTCTCCGCCGTGGCATTGATGTATGTGGCCGAGGAGTCAGTAATGCATATGTAACCTATAGGCCCTTAAATATAAATGTGGGAGAAGTAAAGCCGGCCGTGATTCGCTCCTTATCTGCATTCGCAGGTTGGTAAGATCCATCAATGTTTATGAAGCGGGCGCATGTAATTCCAGCACATTTGTCCACAGAACACACACGTGGAAGTTTTCCATCACACAACGATTATCACGTTACAGCATTTTGAATATCCGGCCGGATAGCATCTTGAATTATTCTGGAGGAAAATCCCCAATTTCTTTATGAGATAAGGCTGGGACGGTAGAGAGGCCTCCCCCGTCCTCTGAATGAAGATAACTAGCTTTTATTAATGACCTGCCATCAGACAGGACCATAATTAAAGTTCTTCTCACCGAAGGACGCTGGACAAATTTTCTTGATAATTTGATAACCAAAGGACACCGGTGGGTTGAAGAAAGCGAGGCGATCCGTCGATGCGATCGCCGCTCATTGGATTTGTCCAGGAAGCCCACTCCTATCGGTCCCTTTCACCTGTGAATGCTTAATTATCCTCCTGATGCATATGGGAAAGTCATTAATTAAATTTGACTATTGGTTAATGCTCTGCTTTGCATGTGTTATCGGGCTCTGAGAGACCGTATTCGGCTGCGAGTGGCTTGTTAGATACATGTGTGAAATGGATCACTTTTATTATGTGAGACACGCCACAAATTGATTAAGACTACATTTGCATTTAGGTGAATAATATCTCTTATTAGAGAGAACAAGCCAATAAATAAAGAGGACTGTCTGTTAGTTCATTTGTCAGCGACTGTAATGTTTTGGCTGCATCTGTATGCGCTTCGGATGGAAACGGACGTGAGCCACATGTTGATGCCTTACATTACAAGCCCTATCCAGTGCACACTACAGCAACACGAGCGTGCATAAACACACACAGATGCTCAGGACTGTGAGGTTGTGTCAGATACCATTATGGTGAGGATATAAGTGAGGATTATGTGCAGATTCAACTATTTTGACTAAAGATTTCATCAAGCAAATTTTCAGAAAACATCCCACATAATAGCCAATCTAACTGATCTGATTCTCGTTTATTTCGATTTAGTGTTATGGTTAGGGAGCCCCTATATTATTTTTCAATGATTTAGCATTCTCTCTGCAAAAGCATTGATGGAAATGATATTAGGTTGGAGGAAACATTGTATTTCAATAAGTTAAGTGAATTAATGCAAAGTTTATACAAAAAAATGCATATTTCAAAAGCATTGAGATATTAATATTGTTCCTTTAAGAACACGGAATGCACTCATTATGTTGTATTGTGTGCAGTTGCTGGAAAATACAAAATAAATTGGAAAAGTAAATAATTGGGTGTCCAGGATTGATGGCATACAGACCCAGTACTAATTTTGTCACCATATTAATATTTATGTTCATGTTTTCTAGTTGAAATAGTGCATGTATTGGTTAATGTATATGTTTTCTTGTAATATATATAAATATAATATATTTACGTTACATTTACAATTTTTTAATGTAGCAGTTTAGAGTATAAATTACTTGTAAATGTGCAAATAAATAACATGCAAATATGTATATTTAATGATGTGGTGCATTGCATATTTAAGAGTTTATTTCGCAATTTCCTTATGCCAAAGTTTCTTTCAGCAAAAAGGGTAAAGTATCGCCCGTTCACCAGTAGTACACTTCATCAACACTAGCTGTTTAATAAGAGCCGTTCTGTAAAACAGCATGTGAATGTGCATGAGTGATGTTTTGAATTGACCAGGATGGGATTTTCATTGGAGGATCAGTAGGCTGAACCACGTCAGTGTCTCCAGTCTGGTATAAATCATGAGAGCACTAGAAACACACGACAGAGCCCTCATTTCACCAGCACTCCTAATCTATTTGGACTTAAACTGTCGGTACGTCTGCGGACGCAAATACATAACGTAGATCTGAATCCATTTCCACTGCTGAAATATTCAGCCTTTTCATTAATATATTCGAATGTAAAGCACCCCATCTTTCCCACTGTTAACATTATGCCAGTCCATTAACTCATCAAATAAAGCGAAAGTTCAATGGCGTGTGATAAACCTGACTGCCATGGAGGATCTTAAAATGATTAAGTCTCTCAATACGAGAGTAGCTCGCCAGTAGCTGAAATGGCTTAATGGAAGCAGACGGGATAGTTATAAAGAGATCACCATCCCTGCCATACAATATTCCCTCCAAGACGTATTAACCTTTAGCACTCCCCATTAGCCCAGTATCCATCAGCGCTGCCGTTTAACTGTAACACTATCCGTCCCCTGTGTGTTTCTCCAGACAGCCTCCAGTCAGACCGGACCATCCAATATATATATTATCACAGCAGGATGAGGAGATCATCGGCGGATCGAAGGCCAGCGCTTCTATCTCTCCTGCCACGCGTTAATCTGCCAGGCTAGATCAAATCCTCGTTGCCTTATCAAATCCTGTACCGGAGCCGCAGTTCTGCCATGAAGGTCGTGGCGGATCGAGAGAGGTCGAGGGAATGTTTTTGGGACAGAAGTCCAGTGGCACGACCAGCTGGTGTTAGACGGGCCGGACATCAGTGACCGGCCTCATTTATCTGCTTGTCTGGACAGGTTGGGTCTCTTGGCACTTTAAAGTGAGTTGCGCATCCAATCAAAGAGGCTTTAGATAAAGGTCCTGAGGTAGAGAAGGGCCTGATAACCTCACGGTGGCCTTCGTCCCATCAGAGCCGCAGCTCAATCTGATTATTGTCAAATGATGAAAGAGTTTGTAAGAGCTCCTGACAGAGAGAGAGTGTGTGTGTTTGCACTTGTGCTTGTGTTTGTGACGAGGTCCTCCACTAGTTTGAGACACTAGTTTTAAAGTCAACATATGTAGCATTGTCTTGCATTTAAAATGTAAAACAGTAAATGTGTCAGGACAGAATCAGAAAGTAAACAGAGCTGATACTTTATACTTTAGTTGAAAATACAAGCCAGTGTTTGAACTATACCGTGGACTTTGGGGGAGCCCACCTTTTTTATTTTTTGTTCAAAAAAATATTTTTTGGTGTTCGTGCGCTTGTGCGGGGACTTACAATGAGTGGATTTCAAGGACTGCGCACGCAGATCTACGGCCAATGTTGAGTCCAACGTTTATATGAATCTTTGAGTTAAGGTACTAAACATGAGTGGAGTGAATGTGCACCGCAGTGCCCCCACACCTTGATGCTCATGAGAAGAATAGCATGTATAGTCATCTTTATTGAAGTGAATGGGGTTTAAATCGCCGTCACACATGAATTAATATTTTTGAAATTTTAAACATAATAATTCACGATGATCACATTACACAAAACTGAAATTTCACATCAAAATAACATATAATCTTTATTTTTTTGAGACCACCCAACATTTTACTAATCACATTTTCAGGGGAGCCCGTGTCTTATTAAGAGGAGCCGTGCTCCCTTTAGCTCCCCCGTAGTTCGCACCCTGATACAAGCCCTGTGTTCAAGGTTGTTCTTGGAAAGAATTCAATGCCAATACAAAAACCTGCTTTTAATGATCAGCTGCTAACTGTAACAAAAGTAACTTTTAAAAGTCGTGTATTACAATATTGCATTCCTCCATAAAAAGTAACTAATTGTTTACCTAAAGTAACTTTTTTATGGAAAGTAATGCATTGTTACTTTTGTGCTACTTTTTGTCACCTGGTCTGGGCTTGCTTATTTATTTTAAAAAACGTAGCTCAGATCATTTATTGTACATTTAAAACTAATGTGTTACTTTACTAGTTACTTCAAAAAAGTAATCAGATTACATAATTCTCGTTATTTGTAATGCATTGCCCCAACACGACATGTACTGTATATTTTTGTGCATTAACTACATTTTAGTCTTAAACTTAAACTACGTCTGATTACTGATTTATTTAAGTTTTATTAGCTTTTTGGTTTTTCCTTTTATGTAATATCCAAAGATACATATAAAAATATATGTAGACAAATGTCTGGCCATTGTTCAAATCAAGTTGATTACACTATTTACAGTGATGTTCAATTTTATAGTTAACGTTAAATATTTAAGTGACAACGAAAATAATTTTTACAACAGTTATTAATGTTTTACATTTGTAACTTGAATGAGCAATTTTATATGTATAAGTAAACATTACAAGAGCCTTGATTAATTTGATCACTAAATTGATAACTGTAAGTCAGAACTAATAATAAGATGTGTGTGTGTGTGTGTGTCGGGGGGTGTAAATTCAGGACAAATGAATGTGTGTGTGTGTGTGTGTGTGTGTGTGAGTGAATGTGAGTGTGTGTGTGTGTGTGTGTGTGTGTGTGTGTGTGTGTGTGTGTGTGTGTGTGTGAATGTGTGCGTGAGTGTGTGTGTGTGTGTGTGAGTGTGAGTGTTTGTATGTGTGTGTGTGTGAGTGTGAGCGTTTGTATGTGTGTGTGTGTGTGTGTGTGTGTGTGTGTGTGTGTGTGTGTGTGTGTGTGTGTGCGTGTGTGGGTTTGTGCTTGTGTGTGTCAGGGGGTGTAAATTCAGGACAGTTGAATGTGTTTGTGAGTGAGTGTTTTAGGTCTCTATCTGTCGGAGAGAGATGAGAGGAGAGGCTCAGACACACAGTCAGTCAGGCTGCTTTCACTCCCGTCTGCAGGCTCACGGACACTGTGTGTTTAAGGGGTAATGAGGCCGGTGCTGTGCTGTGCTGTATCTGAGCTCTGAACACACACACACACACACACACACACACACACACACACACACACACACACACACACACAGAGCACTTGGCCTTTCTAAAATAGGGGTCAGAGGAGCGAATCCCAGCCGTCCCGTCAGTCGGTCTGCAGCCGGCAGGGTTATGAGAGAGATTGGGTCAGGTCAGATGGCCGAGAGGAAACACTTACACGCAAAGTGCAGATATTATAAGCTTCAAATACACCAGTTACCAGGAATAACAATAATGTGTTGCACAAACAAACTGAGAATAATTCAAACAATAATAAAACTAAAATAATTACAATCAATGCAGTTAATATTCAGTAATATTATCGATTCAACTGCACAGAACTAAACCAATCTGAATCATGACTCCATTATCTTCTAGAGCTGCTTTACAGATACAACTGAATTAATTTCAGTGATGACTTTTGCAACACTAACACTGTTATTTTCCTATTTATTACCGTGAGGCTGTACTGTGTTAAAAGGGTCATCGGATACCTATTTTGCACAAGTTTATATGATTCTTTAGGGTCTTAATGAAAATTCTATAACATACTTTGGTTAAAATTTCTCAATGGTGGTATAAAAAACACCTTTACCCTGTCAAAATCAGCTCTGTTTTCAACACTTTCTAGTCCACATTGCATTAAATGCTAATGGGCTCTGTTGACTCCGCCCCTCTATTCTGTGGAGTGAAGAGTAGACCATAGAAATGTGTAGATCCCTATTCGATCGCTCCAGATACGTTGACGCGTTAGCCATCTCTCATTCACTATAATATTCAAAGACATACAAATGTATAACTTGCTGTTGTAGACGCACACAATAAATGCGCTCAAAGATTCGCAAACCATTCCAAAAATTGCGGATGGCTTGCATATCACGGCCCATAGAAACAGTCGATAATGAGGCATCTAGGTATATACTGTATATCTTAGGAGAATACTAAACTTCAGCTGCGAAACTGGCTAACTAGTACGCTATTAGGAAAGGCGATTTGCAAAGATTCATAAAAACCCTTATACTCACTTATTCTGTAGATAAAGCTGATCACGAATGATTCGGGCAAACATAGATGCATTTCTGTTTGCGCATTTACTTCAAAGTGAAAGTAACATTAATCCTCTGTGTCTTTAGCGGCTCAGATGTCGGAAGTAAATGACGACTGCTATATTCGTTATTGCATCCAACAACCAAACACTATAATCGCTTAATCTGAGACATCTTGTCTTCTCTGCACCGGAGGACAGCTCTCAGCTCACTAGGGGGGCAGGGCTAAGGTAAGACGGTCCTGTCAATCAATTAGTTAGTTAGTTAGTTAGAAACTTTATCCCTGTAAGGGGAAACTCATTTGCCACCACTCTACATTACAAAACAACACAAATTCTTAAACAATAAATATTACATCACAATCGAATTAGTCCATCAACAATCTATTTTCCACCACTGTACTTTGCAGGCAACACAATAAAACAACAACAAACACGAGGACAGTATTAATCCACATACTAATTACACCACTTCATTAAAGAAACCTAACAGCAGTTGGAATAAGATACCTTCTAAATCGTTCTGTAGAACACGAGGCATTACCAGTCTCTCTGAATTAACTCTTAAGTCTGCTAAAAATATAATTGATTGGATGTCCTTCAGATTTGAAAATAATTAAAAATTCTGCCCTTGTTCTCTTTTCCACAATAACCTCAAGAGAATCAGGAATAAAACCAATAATTAAACCTGCCGTTCTGATCATTTTTATTAATCTTATTTCATCCTCCACAGTGATACTGTGATTAATCTGGTCTATGAACTCCCTTTTAACTCATCACCAGAGGTCACTCGCTCACCACATTGACTCTTACACTACACTAACTGTTGCCCTCCACCTCAGACTACAATTCCCATCATCCATTGCACTGACGACACACACATCTGATTGCACTGATCACACATATATAAACCATCGACTTCCTTTTTCTCTCTGCTGAGTATTGTATAGCGCAGTGCTTCCCAAACCTGTCCTGGAGGCCCCCCTGCCCTGCACCTTTTGTATGTCTCCCTTATCGAACACACCTGATTCTACTCATCACCTCGTTAGTAGAGACTGCAATAACTAAATTGGGTGTGTCTGATTAGGGAGACATACAAAATGTGCAGGACAGGGGGTCCTCCAGGACAGGTTTGGGAAGCACTGGTATAGTGTATATCCTAGCGATAGCAACTCTACGGAGCCCACACAGTTGCTATAGTCTTGCCTTGCTAGTTTTCTCGTGTTTGATACCTGCCCTTGTTTCCTGGATTATCTCTCTTTGCCTTGCCCTGTTGGATACTGTTCACCGATCGAAGACCCACGCTTGTCCTTGGAATACTCTTTGTCTTGCCATTTATATACCTGTTTGCCAATGTTTGACCCATGCTTGTTTCCGACCACACCTTTGAATAAAAACCTGCAGATGGATCTGAACGCCTCATCTCTTCCTCCTGTAACAGAATACTCGGCCTCACAAGGATCCAGCGGCTTTTCCAACAAACACCGGCCAGGTATGGACGCAGCTATCTTGTTGCTAGCCTTCAAGCAGGGCAAAAGATCACTCGAGGGTTATACATTGCAGAATATTTGGCTCTGGCTAATGGCTCAGAATTACCAGACTGTATGTTAATAGACTTTTTCTGTGATGGCCTTAACCAGCCTTTAGAATCAAAAGTGATTCATAAGGGTCCTCGTTCGTCACTGAGTCATTTTCAGGATTATGTTCTGTGGACTGTTGGTTTAGCATTCACTGTGGGTCGTGGAGGAACGCGATACCACATTCACTAGTATGATAGCAGCCGCGCTGGAGCACACTCACAAAATGGCGGTGACAGCGGAGCCCGTTCACAAAATGGCGGCTGCCACAACAACACCCCGTAATGTCATTGCTGCTAGTAACGAGCCAAGTCAAGTCCCAGTTGATGTTAAAAAGCCAAGTCAAGTTATAGTTGATCTTCAGGAATCCAGTCAGATCACAGTTGATCATCGTGAATCCAGTCAAGTCACTGTTAATCGTTACGAGTCAAGCTATGTCTCAGCTGATCATCACGAGTCAAGTCACGTCTCCACAGATCTTCCATAATCTTTTCTCGTCTCAGCTGGTCATCCAGAGTCACAACACATCACAGCTGGTCATCCACACTCACACCAACTAATCATCCAGACTCAAGCCCAGTCACGGGCAATCTTCACGAGTCAAGTCATGTCTCAACTGATAGTTACGAGGCAAGTCACATCTCCGCTGACCTTCCAGAGTCTCTTCACGTCTCCGCTGACCTTCCAGAGTCTCTTCACATCACTGCTGACCACCCAGAACCATGGTACGTCACAGCTGATCATCCAGAGTCTTGTGACGTCCTGTTCGTCACATCCAGATATTCAAGGTCAGTGCTTTGATTTCCCAGTCTGGTTTCCAGTGTGAGGGATGCACCGCTGGTGTCTGCACACGCAGCTGGTATCCCCAAACCCACTCACTCTAGCCCTTCTGTTCCTGAGCTGATTGCCCTGTCTGAAGTGCTTCCAATGATGGGGATCGCTTTTTGGTGTATTTGGGCTGCGTACACCACCACAGAACCTCCAGAGGTGTCAGTGGTATCCACGTATCAGCTCTCAGCCTGCCCTTTCACGGCTATTGAGACCGTCTGTGAAGCTTTGTTCTGCCCTGTCACTGCTATGGAAGCTGTTTGTGATCTCATGCCTTGCTCTGAACCGGCCATGGAGGCCTGCTATGAAGTATTGTCCTGCCCCGACCCAACCGAGGAGGCTACCTCTGAACTCTCAGCTTCGTCTGCCTCACCTAAGGATGCGGGCTGTGAAATTTCTGACTGTTTTGTGGCGCCCATAGTGGCCATTTGTGAATCCTCATCCCTGCCTATTATGGCCATGGATGCTCTGTCTGTCTCGTTTGTCTCAGTGTTCCCTAGGTCCCAGTTCCTGCCAGTGGTCTTCAGGTCCATATGTCATGAATCTGGTCTATGAACTTCCTTTTAACTCACCACCAGAGGTCACTCGCTCACCACATTGACTCTTGCAATACACTAACTGACACACACAGCTGATTGCACTGATCACACACCCTACATAAACCATGGACTTCCTCTTCCTCTCTGCCGAGTACTGTATAGTGTACATCCTAGCGATAGCTACTCTACGGAGCCCACGCAGTTGCTATAGTCTTGCCTTGCTAGTTTTCTCGTGTTTGATACCTGCTCGTGTTTCCTGGATTATCCCTTTGCCTTGCCGTTCGGACTTTGTTTGCACCTCATTTGGATTATTGCTCATGTACTTGGATTATCTCTCTTTGCCTTGCCCTGTTGGATACTGTTCGCCGATCGAAGACCCACGCTTGTCCTAGGAAAACTCTTTGCCTTGCCATATATATACCTGTTTGCCAATGTTTGACCCATGCTTGTTTCTGACCACATCTTTGAATAAAAACCTGCAGATGGATCTGAACGCCTCCTCTGTTCCTCCCATATCAGATACTGCCTCCCCAACAGAGCACTGATAAAACAGAAAGAAGCTTTCTACAACATGTATGTTCAAAGCATCCGACGAACCCTTTAAGTGCCAGATAATTAAATGACTTGTCTTGACTTTTTTCCTAAGTGAAATACAAAAGATATGCTGGAGAGGCTTTACTCTGTAATGAATAGGAACGAATGCTGTCGAGCTCTCAAAAGCAAACATCATGAAAGCAGTCTGTACGACTCGTACGTTATACTCCAAGAGTTATGAAGCCTGGTTTGATGTAGTGTGATGCATATTGGAATATATAAGCAATACATGAGGCAACCATATTTAAACAACGATAGCAGTAATAATGGAAGTACATGTAGATGTACTTAAAGACCCCCTGTGGTGGAAGTCAAGGTTTTAACAATGTTTGTGCCAGGTGCTTTTACAGTTTTTTTCAGCAGCTTACACACAAAGTCTTCACTTGTCACATGGTTTCTGAAAGTTGTCACCCAAACAGCAGAAGCACACACCAAATCTGCAAAACCATGTATTAATTCTCATAAAACACTTTTTGCAAAACACAACAGACAGTCCTCTATGTAACACACACAAGTCTAACATTAATTAATATTATGGCTAAGATGTTTGCAATTGTTTGCGTCTGAGGTGTGATCGGGATATTTTGAACGCAGTGCTTCATTTTGCAAGAGATGTGAGGCGTTTCGCAATTTGTGTCCAATTCTTGGCTTGTGTGTAAAGTTTTGAAAAAAAGAGGCAAAGTTTAGAAAATGTGTGTAAGTTGAAAAACAACTGGAATGTGCTTAAAGACAAACCGTACACAAATGAATCAGTCAACACCATTGCTGAAAACGTTCTCCTTAAAACTGCAGTGTACCAAAGACAGTCTCAAAAACAGAGTTTGATTACATCACAATCATGTAACCAATGGACATACACGGTGGGGCTCTTCACATTATTTTGTCCTCTGGTCAAAGTTTTACTGTTCACAGCTTGTTTTTGCTGCGTTGAGCAATGTAACCAATCACAGATATATCTGTTGATTTCTTGAACTCATTGGCCAATCAGAGGCGTTTCAGTTAGTTACACTGGAGTTTAGTTCTGAGTTCTAAACACACATGAATAAGAACAAACTAACTGTAGACATGATTAAAATAAGAGATCAGCGGTGCAGTGCACAGCTTCTCTTGCTTTGTTCTCTATGCATGCTTTCTAGGCTGTAATTCTTTGTGAATTTAACACCAAGTCACTCTCTGATAACCATTTATCCAATATCGTCACTTGCGATTGTGTAGCGTTGACAATTTCAGTTAACTGAATGGAGGCGGGGACTAAATAGCATATGCATGATTAATGTATTTTATATAGTGTAGAGTTATATTTAAGTCATTTTAAGACCTAAATCAATTGTTTTCATTGTAAAAAAAAAACACTTTTTCAGTGATGCTCAAAGATTAGTTTTAATGGATAAAATTAGTGTCTGCAGGGGGACTTGCTGAGGTTCAGGAACATGAGGGTGAAATAAATAAATGAGAGAGTACATTTGTTGGTGAACTATTACTTTAAATATTACATACAAAGTTACAGAGTTTTTGATTTCAGTCGTTAGTAAAGGCAAAAAGGCAATGCCATAACTAACAGTATAAAGCACATGTCGTCTCTGTGAGGAACAGGTTTAAGTCGTGACACACTGATCCGGCTCATCGTGATCTGTGTAACTCTAATCTATTTGCCGTGTTTCTCGATCTCCAGACAAACAGAGCAGATGTTTCTCAACCAGCAGCAGCCACAGACTCGAGTTTGGAGTTGTACGGGAGATGTAGGACAAGCTTGCTAAAACCGTCTGGCTTGTGGTGAGGTTGTACTGCGTTTGTTGGTCTGGAATGATCCTGTGTCCTTCACCTCGGGGCTTCCATCAGACTCCTCTGGATTTTACCTGCTTTTAGTAGATCATTTCCCCGGTGCTAGCGCTGCGGTCGCCTCAGTAAGCACAGCGACAGCTCGCTGCTCTCCGTTTGCTAAAGATAATAGGAGAGCATAATTACAGTGACAGTGTCAGATGAAATGTATTTTCTCTGTACTCAGCTAACTCCCCACGGAAAGCATTTCAATTTACTCCATCGTGCGCAGAACAATATCGTCCCCGCAGACCGTGACACAAAGGACCATTACAAACCACAATATATATTTCATATCTCCCCAAATGTTTGCTGCAAGTTACAAATGGAGGCCTATTCAAGTATTTATGCCATGCAGCCAACAGACTATGTATTAGTAATACGTGTGGGGTGAAGAGAAACATATTCTCCTGCTTATATCCATTTGTTGTCAAGATGCATTGACTGTGAGGTCAAGACTGAGATGAGGAAACACTCATACTCTCTCAGAGCTGAGTATGAACGTTTCTGTATTCATGTAGTGTACTGTATGTTTGGATGGGTAGCTGACCCATAACGTGCATGCTCTTTTATTTTTAATTTTTTTCTATTTCAAGATTATTATTATTAATAATAATTTATTTATATTATTTAAAACTTGCATCCTGTAACTGGTCACAGTTTTCTCTGTTTTCAATCACTTGATACATTGATTTGACAACATGTATTTCAGAAGTATACATTTAGTCACTCCATTAATCTGAGCTCATAAAAGTGGCATGTTTAGCCTCATAATTATAAAAATAACAGAAAAAAATATGTTTTTTTAATAGCATGTTATACATATCAACTGCAGGACATATCAACTTCTCAAAAGTACTTATTGTTGAATTGCAGAAATAAAAGGGGTTTCACAGGTTTTAGCTAGTTTTATTTTATAAAAAATGTTTAAGAACGAGTAAGGACATTTACGGAATAAACTCTTTCTGTCTGGTATTCCTGTGCAAATATCTAAAGATTCTTAAATTAAGATACATTCATCTGAGAAGCAAAATAACAAGAAAAGAGGTCGTATGTCTGTAAAATTAATCAAAATTAAGTGAGTATGTGAATAAAACAAGATTAATCTTTAATGAGCTGAAAATAACTATCAATTGCTGCTCACATAAAATTCAAGGCATTAATGTTTGTCTACAAAACCAGCTCTAGCTCTGCACCCCTTTACCTAAAATCACTACTTCAGACTTATAAGCTTGCGCTCTGCAAGTGAACATCACTTTATTGTTCATCCCAAAGAGACACAAAATCACTTTCACAGACTTTTTCATTAACTGTTCCCTCCTGCCCAACTCAATGTCAGCAGCTGAGTCCTTAACCATCTTCAAGAATCAGCTAAGTACTTAATGAATTTATGAATTTCTGCTCTGATTTAAGATCATTTTAGGCCTTAATTTGAGGAATAGTTTTACAAAAGTTTTGTAGAAACTCTGAATAAGTTTATTCCGCTGATCAAATACTTTGGGCATAAAATGAATACCGGTTGAACTGTCATTTTCTATTCTGATGTGATGCATAAAGTGAAGCAGGTGCCATATTAAAGCGAAAGAGAATAAAGTGTTGATCTGAGCATCAAGTCACACAGCCAGAGGAGAAGAAAGCAGCATGTTTGTGTGACACATAGACATGGTAGAAATAAGGTAAGCATTAATAGTTACAAAATGAAACACTGCTAGGAATGCTTGTTTACCTCTGGTAATATGCATTTTAAATGCCTGGGCTGAATTGAAATAAAAACAATTAATTTTTCAGCATTGCAATGTGCAGGCGAGCGTGTGGTAATCTCTACACGCAGGAACATAAGTTAAGAGTCCTTCAGAATTTATACAACAAGCTCTTGCGTTATTTTTGGTGTTGCTGAGTGAGGAATTTGCATCGGCATGAATAAGTAATCCAGCACAACATGAGTTTTTAGTTCTGTAGGCAGCAATCAAATTAATTATTTCCATTGTTAATTTTTCATTGCTCTTATCCAAGACTGAGAAAAGGCATTAGACACTTTGCATTTGCTAAATTTTTCATGACAAGCTGTTCTCCAGAAAACAAAATAGCCACCTAGAAAAAATCATCATAGATGCTGCGAGTGGAGTTCAGCGCGTTTGCTGAAACACGCTGCTTCTATAGAGGAACATCGAAAAATAATGTAAGGAACAAGAACTTTATTCTTTTTTTTCTGAAACTTTCATCTAAAACTCTAGTCTGCCCTTCAGCAAAACTCAAGCTATTGAGCTCATTCATGTCAGAAAAAAACATTACAACTCATAATTTACAATGTGCAATGACACTGATTCTATCTCTGCCTATAAAATCTAAAAACCTAAAACCCACATAGAGGGAATGGAGATGTTACGTCGTATCGACATTGGGGGTTTACTTGAGAGCCACAATCCACTCTGACATAAGAGAACACGCCACTTAAATTTGGCTAGTGTATTTTGCATCCCTGAGCCACTCCCTGTGCATACGGGTATAAATAGGCGACAGGTGCATCCACTAATTAGGTTTTAAGCTGAGGAGCCGAGAACGTGTCCCTGGCAACCAGCAATGGTTCGAGGTTGTTGCATGGGGACATAACGTCTCCGTACCTTTCATCAGGGAATGAGGGTTATGTACGTAACTGAGACAGTCACTATCTATTGGTCATCATGAGTTATGTTTTGTCGACATAGGGGGTCCATGGAAAGAGCCACAACCTGAGCCCCATCACAATCCTGTGGCACTGCAAATGTTGACAGGCAGCCGTATTCCAGATAAATGCTACGCAACGGTCGTAACCTTCCCAACGCTCAAGCACAAATTTACTGACCTTGGTGCCTGCAGGGACCACAGGTGAGTACATCGCTGCTGGAGATAACCATGCCACTGTTCCTACCATAGAAAATATTTTCTTAAGAGAAGGGATTTCGATGGTGCTTCACGCCTCTCCTGATTGTTGTCAACAGCTTGTCAGTAATGATGGGGAAGCGAGCCTTTCAGAGAAAGGTGCTACGGAGACCACATCGTACCCGTAGGGAGGTATCATGTGGAGACATGGGACAGTACTCCATATGGAATGGGTCTCTGAAGCAGGTCCTACCTGAGGATAGGGGGGAACAACTGCCAGCAGAGCCTGATAGAATTGTCTGTCAAAGGGAAGACATGGGATCACCAAGAGGGAAACCTTACCGTGTAAGAATACACATATGAGATCGCCAGAAGGGAATCAAGCCATATGGACGCCAAGCCCAGTAAAATGGCTGACCGGAGACCCGGGCATCCCCGGGTGAGGGGTAATGGTGCAACAAGCGTGACACAAACCGGCTCAATGTGGACACTTTAAAACCTTGCGAAGGTGTTCGGTGTTGCCCAGCCTGCAGCTCCACAAATGTCTGCCAGAGAGGGGCTGTGCGCCACTGCATATGAGGAGGCCACACTCCGTGTGGAGTGAGCTCTCAACACCAGGAGGGGAACTGGTATACCAAGGTGATGTCATCCACTATCCAGTGGGCCAACCTCTGCTTGGAGACAGCCTTCTCTTTCTGCTGACCTCCGTAACAGTCAAGACCTGCTCAGAGCTTCTGAAGCTCCAGGTGTGGTCCTCATATATGTGCAAATGCCCTCATCAAAAATGCTAGGAGGTCCCGGACCTTCTTAATGGAATTGAGCGCAGTCAGGAGCAGACAGGAATTTAAGCTCAACTGAATCCAATGGCTCAAAATGATCCCTCTGAAGGCCAGGACAGTAGAGAAACCCTAGGAGGATAAAGCCTTTTGGCACCCCTCAGGAACCTGATGATGAGATCGTACTTTTCCAAGGACTGACTATCCACTGCATCGTGATATGCTGCGATGGCAGCCACATACACTTTCAAGGTGGAGGGTGACAGCCTACGTTCCAAACTTTCTTGCAGGACAGAAAGCACTGCTCCAATCGTGCATCTTCAGGGGTTTTCTTGGTGAGAAGAATGCCAGTTCATGAACAAACTCCTCTTTAATGCATAGGCTTGCCTTGTAGAGGAAGCTCTAGCCCAGGGATGTAACGGTATGACAATTTCTTATCACAATTATAGTGACCAAAATTATCACGATTATCAGTATTATCATGGTATTGTTAAAATGTACTAGAGATGTTCAAAAAGTACTGACACAAATCACTTCAAGCTTTATATTTAAAAATTAACAAACTACAAATAAAATTACTTTTAGTTTGCATAATCACTAAAAAAATACCAATGTTATGGTATGTCAGGGGTATGGGACAAAGGAGATGAGGAATAGAGCAAAATCAGGGTTTTACTGAACATCCAAGCTTACAGTACACGTGAGACAGGGTAGACAATTCAACAGCAGACACCAGACACCGGAAACACAGGGCTTAAGAACTGGGAGGAAATTAGATAATAAAACACGCACACCTGGAACTCAATGAACTAATAATGATACTAAATGAGGAAAGGAACAGGAAGTCCAAATAAGGGCACAAGAGGAGGGGAAACACAACACACCAGGACAGAGTTTGACAACCAATGATGTTCGTATTGTAAATGACAATTAGACTGACAACAGTTTAATAGCATGTTAAAATATCTAATGTATATATTCAAATACATATTTGAAAACCTTTCATAAAAAGGTAAACCTCACATTTCAGTCTTTAAATAAAGAAAAGTGCTAAGTCAAAATGATAACTGATTGATAAATGATTAGGCCTATATGTATTTTATCTGCTCCATAAATCATTCCAAATAACTTATCTTATCCACATAAGCTTGTGAAACCAGGTGCGGGTGGGCCAGTAAGGCGCAACCAGCAAGACGTGTTCCTCGCCCTCCCTGACCTTGCACAGTGTCTGTGTGAGAAGGCTCACTGTGGGAAACACATACTTACGTAGAGCCAGAGGCCAGCTGTGTGCAAGTGCATCCGTGCCAAGGGGGGCCTTGGTCAGGGAGTAACCTCTGAAGGAACTCAGGCAATTCAGCACTGACTGTGCATGTTCATTAGTGAGATGCACCATCTCATTCACCAAGTCTAACTCCATACTGAGAAAATATTTTTCTGCACAGGGGGAGAGTTTACTCTTTTCCCAGATGACCCGAAGCCCCAACTGGTTGAGGTGCCAGAGCACCAGGTCCCTGTGATCGCACAGCTGCTCCCGTGACTGGGCCATGATGAGCCAGTCATCACGTTAGTTGAGGATCCTGATGCCCACTTCCCATAATGGGGCAAGGAAGCCTCTGTGACCTTTGTAAAGACATGGGGGAACAAGGACGGCCCGAAGAGTAGGACCCTGTACTGCCATGCCCGACCCTCAAATGCAAGCTATTGGAACGGCCTGTCGGAACGAGGAAGAATTGAGACATGAAAGTAATTGTCCTTCAGGTAGACCGCTGCAAACCAATCCTGGGGCTGAATTCATCTGATGATGTGCTTCTGCGCCAAAATATTAAATGCCACCGCCTTTCTTGTGCATGATCAGGGCCGTAGCTGGGGTTTGTGGGGCCCGGGAGCAGGTTGTACCAGTGGGCCCTGTTTGAAATTGCTTAATTTTGTATGTTCGTTCTATTTATTTATTTGTGCTATTTACACAATGTTTACGTTTTGTGAAGTTTATAGGTGTTCAGGTACTGAAAACTAATAATTAAATGTAAAATAGCACTGCATAGTCTTCACTGTAAAAAATTTATATAGAGTTAAACAAAAATTTATTCAGACACCTTCAACATTTCCCACATTATATCACAGTTTACTTGCTATAGTTTATAAAATGGTAATAACGTATGACAAGAACACAGAGTTAAACTGTGTCAGAAAAAAATTATCTTGATACTGTCAGATAACTTTGATAGAAAGGTATGTAATGGATTACATCCACTAAAAATTCAAAACTGTTATCATTACAATATTTACACAATTATCAATACTTTTTTGAACAATTACCAAGCAATGCTTAATTTTATTCAGTCTGTAAAAAGGTTGCATTAGCAATTAAATAAAAAAACACATACGCAAAATATGGACAGGTCAAAGTATCTGAATAATTTTTGTTTTGGTCACAATTGTTTTTATCAACCACTGTTTGAATCATTTTTGGGTATGGTGTCACAGTTTAGTTTAATTTGTTGTACTCACTTACATAAATGAGCTACTGTATAGTGTCCTGCACCCACTAGTAAAACATCTGGTGTCTGAATAAATTTAGATTTTATTGTGGATTAATTCTTGTTAAAACTACAAAGTAATTCAGTCAAGAGCAGTGAAATATTTTCTTTCTTTCATTTTCTTGGATTAACGTTAAGGACACTGACAGCAGATAGTAAATTAGGCGCGGTCACTTTTAAGAGACAATGCATCCAGTATAATGATGCACATTGTATTTTTTTCCAACTATTTACTTTCGTGTAAGACATAACCGACAGTTCTTTCAAGGATACTCTCCAAGACGGGTATGTTGACATAATTCTGTATGTATTTGTCAGTACAAGAGCAAGAAGATGCTAATTCGGTGTTCAAGCGCTTTGAAAAGCAAAAGCCCTGTGCGCGCAGAACACTGCGCTTGTCAGACTTTGTCTCCCTCTGCCTTGTGTTTCCTTACCCTTGTGTTATGTGCCCTTATTTGGTCCTTCCTGTTTCATGTCATCATTAGTTTATTAGTCCCCGTCTGTGTCTTGATTGTTAATTTGATTCCAGGTGTGTCTCCTTAGTTCCCTCGTTACCCTGTCTTTAAAAGCCCCAGTCCTTCCAGTTAGTTTTGGTCGGTTATTGAATGTCTTCCCTGCTGTTCCTACGTCTCCTGTGTTCCATGTTTAAAGATTAAAACCTCTCGTTTTGTGAACTCCGTGTCTCCTCGTGCCTGATTCCCTGACTCCAGGTCAAACTGTGACAGCGCTGGTGCTGACTTCGGCTCGTTCACATTTTTTTCTGTTTGCATGTTTAAACTGCAATTTGTGTTTGTTCGTTCAGGTGCAGGAGGAGGCAAAGAAGAGCTCAGTTCGGTTTTGCTGTCTGTGAGACGGCTCTCTCCATGTACACTGAACACACCTTTTCCACATCTTGTGTTTGAATGTTTTAAACTTTTTTAAATATTGAAATTGGCAAGGCTTAAAAACACGTGTAATGATTAAGCTTTCGTGATGACTCATAGCAGTGGCCCGTCAACTGTCCTGATCAGCTTTTTTAGGCTGGCCTCAGCCAGTCGGTTGAGATTGCCGGGGGCCCCCGCTCAGCCATGGGCCTCTATAATTGTCACCTCCTTTCACCCCACTAGCGACGGCCCTGGGCATGATGAAGTAAGTGCTGTAAAACCCAGACTCCATCTCGATTGCATCCTTCGCCTGTAGGACAGCAATCTCATCATGCAGGACAGGGACATCTCGGGCTACCACCAAAGTCTGGAGAATGTCGCTGAACCTGGGTGGTTTCCTGGCAAACTGAATTGCGTAGCCGAGTCAAACTGTCCAAATGAGCCAGCGGGACAGGTTGGGAAGTGCATTCTAAGCTTCCAAGCTCCATGCGAGTGGCGCCAAAGGGACAATCTCTTGGCCACTGGTAATAGGGTTTGTCGTGGGCGATAGTGAGGAGGCAGCGTGTCGCTCGTTGTCTACCCACAAGCCTGATAACCTGGAGGAAAAGGAAACTGCTCTCTTTTCGAAAATGTGGGTATCGCTGGGTGTTGGACCAGTGGCGGAACAGAACATGAAACACAAACCTTTCTGCCCAGCACTCCTCTGGGGGAGTGGCGCTGTCCTTGCCATCTCCCGAGAAAGAGCAGCTTCCCACATCTCCGGGTTGCCCGTGTCAGGCTGAAACATAGGGGGCGCAGCAATCCTCAGAGAGGCTTGATACGCCACCCCTGACGGTGTCTCAGCATGGGGCGGAGGCGCTCTGCAGGTTGCAGGGGGGCAGGATGTGCTGAATTCTGTCTCTGCACTTCCGAGAATTGCTGGACAAAGTCCTTGACAGTGTCTCCGAAATGGTCAATCTGCGAGATGGGAGTGTCAAGAAAGCAGACTTTGTCGATGTCTCTCATCTCAGCGAGGTTGAGTGAGAGACAGCACTCTTGGGCCACAAGTTTGAACATCGACTTCCCGAGGTACCGCGCCGTGATTTTCGTTGCCCTGAGGGTGAAGTCAGTTACTATGCGCAGTTCCTGCATCAACCCCAGGTCAGAACTACCTCGTGCATTTGTTTGAGTGCTTTGGCTTGGTGGACCTGCAGGATTGCCATGGCATGCAGGGCAGGGGTGGCTTGGCATGCAGCACTAAGCTTTGGTGGTGAGAGCTGCTGCCTACAGGCTTTGGACGGTATACGAGGACGTTTCCTCCATGTGACGGCGCTCTCTCCACCTGGGGAATGTCAACGTATCTCCTAGCTGCCACGACATCGAAGGTAGTGAGGATGGAGGAGGCAAACAAGTAGCTTCTGGCCGAAAAGGGGGCCATCCACAACTTCGTCAGCTCCTCATGCCCCTCCAGGAAGAAAGGTATCAGTGCAGGATGCAGATTTGAGCCACACCGAGAAACCAATCATCCAGCCACGGGAACCTGGCAGTGTGTTCACCTCCAGCCTTTTGCTCGCAGTTGCTCGGGCAAGCATGGCCTTCAGGACCAGGTCTGATTCGACGGCGGCCACAATACCTGAGGGGGGCAGCCCCGTCAAATCTTCATCCTCAGAGGACGATAGCCCATTCCACGATGCTGCGATCAACATCCGATCCTTCGGCGGCGCACATAATTAAAATGCTGGGACCGTCACAAGCCAGGCCAGCGAACTCACACGGGAGCTGCATGGGACAGAGGTTCACCTGGATGGGCCTGGCGGAGAAGCTCTCACTGTAATCCTCAGCTCTAGCCGGCGGTCCTCTGCTTGTGACAGGGAAACTGGTACGGGTAGAGACAGAGGGTCCTGCTCTGTTCCCCTTGAGGAGGGAGAGACGAGATCACAGCGATGCCACGCTCAAGTGTCCACAGTAGAGGCATGAGTTATCCACAAACACGTCTTCAGCCTGTTGGATGCCCAGACACTGAAGACAGCGATTGTTTTGAATGAGTTTTCTAAAATATATTTTTTATTTTGTTAACTTGATGGAACTTGAAGAAAACTAAAACTAACACAGAGATACAATTATATATACACAGACGCAAACACACACAAACACAATGATACATTTTTTTTTTTAATTACAACAAAATGTAAAAATAAAAACTGATTAAACATGTTAAACAAGATAAATGAATGAATAAATAAATAAATAATACACAAATGATTCATTATTATTTCTAAGCATTATTGTACAGTGAGTGTGTGCTGCATAATGAACCCTCAAATAATACATAACCCATTCTAATTATGATTGAACGCTAAGAGGATTTGCTTTGCATTTGAGCAATGATTAAAAAAGGCTTCATGTGCACAAAAATGAATTCGATATGCTCTAATTAGTATTACTGTCATTTATCCCTCCCACTTCATCCCAGCATAAATACATCAGAGGCTGATGCGCAGAAACACACAGCTCTAGGATTGGAGTGTTTGAGCCTCATGAGAGAAGCACTGTGTGTGTGTGTGTGTGTGTGTGTGTGTGTGTGTGTGTGTGTGTGTGTGTTGATATTCCCTGCATTATGACGACCTATTGTCCTTTTTTTTTACACAAAGGGAAATGTTTTGGTCCTCATGAGAATACAAGGTTATGAATTACAAATAATGAAGTGTTTTGAAAATCTAAAATAGCAGCAAGTTTTTTTTTGTAAGGGGTAGGTTTAGGGTAAGGGTATAGATCATACAATTTGCACAGTAGAAAAATCATTACGCCAATGGAATGAACCCACAAAAAATGGAAACATGTGAGAGTGTGTTTTTGTGTGACTGGAGGCATACATCCGCCTCAGGCTATGGGCTTTTACCATCAGACGGCTGGAGTCTCAGGCCTGTGGATGGGCTGAGGCTCTCAGGAGACTGCTGTTTACAGTGGATGTCAATGGCTCCTTTATGCAGTATTCATCAGTGTCTGTGTGTGGCCGGATGTCACACACACTCACTCCACATCCAGAGGATTCATACTGTACTGATGATTTGCCATACAAAGTCACAGTCTGTTTGAGTTATATATTGACATGGGACCGATACACTTTCAAGAGATGGTTCCTGTACATCCAACGATGTTATTTTAAAAATATCCTGGCTGATTTTTCCATGCTAAAGGGAAGGTGCTGAGGCTGTCAATCTGCAAATGAACCATAAAAGCACTATAAAAGCAGTAGACGTTGTGTACCATATTCTAAGCCTTCTGAAATCATACGAAGCATTGTGTGGCAAACAGGCAGGTTTTAATTAAAGTCCTTAGTCACTCATAATATCTTAAATGGTATACAATGATTACAAATATGTCAGCTCAAAAATGTTCAACGATAATGATTTAAAATTCTGTCTGTTCCTCACAATGAAACATCATATGACTTCAGTTAATAGTGCAGAAGTCATATGGACTTCTATTGTGATTCTGTTTAGTTATTTATGAGCTTGGCAGACACAAAAAAACAAAATAATCCCAGTTGGACTTCTGTTGTGATTTTCAATAAAAACAAAACATATACATATATATATATATATATATTTTTTTTTTTTTATTATTATTACCTTGAAAGACACATGATTCACTTTAATTATATGGAAAAGTGGCCAATATTTATTTATTTTATTTTATTCTCTTTTAAGTGAACTATCCCTTAATATTACAGTCCTGTTTTAACGCATTTGAGCAGCAGGTTTAAATTTTATCAAATAAACTGGAATTTGCTGGAAAACTCCTATAGATTGAATTGGGATTGTGCTGTGCTGTTCATATATACCATAAGTTAATATGGTTATTCATGTATTTGGATGTTTTAAAGCGCTTGTCTCTGGTATGAATCAAGTCCTTCAACTTTAAAAAGGCTCCTGCTGGAATCCTGAGTTCATCAGAAAACATCACAGGAGACAAAGCATATTTTCCGCTCCTGCTGTATTTTGCATGACCTGTAATTCTGAAACAGTGAAACATTAATCAAGCGTGACAATCTTCGCTGCATTAATCATGTGGATTTCAGTGTCGGCCGTTGATGCTGATTTGTTTATAATATGTTCAGTCAAAGACATATTACTCAATTTGCCGGTTATTTGCATTTTTGAAGAGCGGTGCGTTCCTGAGCGCAGAGGAATCCTGTGATCAATAATATAGCTGCTAATGAGCCACACCGGCCCCCTCTGTGAAGCTTTCATCCAAAATTCATTAATATGGTGTTTTATTCATCCGTACGTGGAGCTGAGATGTTGGAAACCATAGGACGGCTTTAGCCCACATTAGCAGATGAGACACGATTACGAGATGCTCTGTTTGAGGAGATTAAATGACAGACAGCGCTGCTCGTCCTGGAGATGTCTGTAGAGGAAATGTGAACAGAGCAGGTGTGAGGAATAGAAATGTGTGCGATGAACCTTAACCTGATCTCTCAGCACTCTCCAGTCTCCAGAAATATACTGCTCATCAGATGCTTCACACCGTACCTGTTCCAGGACAGAGTATGAGTGTAAAACACTTGGACAATTCCACATGATTACTATTCTTAAGTGATATTATGGGGAATCTGTACTTCGCTCAAGTGCAGTTAAAACTCAAAACATTTATTATTTCTTAATTGTGCAGTGGTTCATTTCTTCTGTTTTGTCTGGATTATGTGTTTGGCCTGCTCTGTGCATCTCACTATTTCAGGGCTGTTCAGAGTGTTTTGTGTTCCACTGTGCTGTTATTATGTTTAAACAAATCAATGTTGTAAAAGATTCCACTTCTTCTCTTATAACATGTATCCCGCTTTGGCGCAGGGTCCGCTTTATTGCACATCTTCTGCCACTTGACTTGGTCCAGGGCATCATTAGGGGTTATATTGACTTCACACATGTCCTCTGAATGAAAGAACGAATGAATATCTTTATTGTCAGTGTACTAGTACAACGGAATTGAATGCAAACATTTGGGTGCATAGTGTAATGGAAAAATAAATAAATCAGTAATCTAATAAATAGTAAACAGAGGATCTGTAATACAGCATTACACACAGAAGACGTCTCACATTCAACAGTTGGTTACATGACTTATGATCAGTTATTGCAGTGTTTAAAATAGGCATGTAGACTATTAAACTCACATTCAACAGTGATGAACACTTCTTCTCTACAACACATGATGTTTAGTTTACATTTGTGCAGTATTCAGAACAGTAATCGCCTTGGCATAGAAACAATTCCTTAATCTGTCTATTCGAGATTTTAGCACCCTGTACCGTCTGCCCGAAGATAGCAATTCAAAACGAGAATGTCCTGGGTGAGATGGATCCTTGAGAATATTTGGAGCTTTCAAGAGACAGCGGGAACTGTATAACTCTGTCAGAAAATCGAGCCACCACTTCTTTGGTTAACTGCAAAGTCGTGGTCCAGGTGGTGGCCGTTTTCACCACTGTATCATTGCCACTTCTGATGATGTGACCATACAAGCCGAGTCGGGATTGCACTACACAACATCAGAAAGATCAGGCCCTTTCTGACAGAGCATGCTGCACAACTTCTTGTCCAGGCCCTTGTCATTTCTAGACTGGACTACTGCAATGCTCTTCTAGCTGGACTTCCATCAAACACAATCAAACCTCTACAAATGATTCAGAATGCAGCGGCACGACTGGTCTTCAACGAGCCCAAAAGAGCCCATGTTACACCTCTCTTTGTCTCCTTGCACTGGCTACCAGTTGCAGCTCGCATCCAGTTCAAGACACTGATGCTTGCATATAGAACAACCACAGGCTCAGCACCCACCTACTTCCACTCACTATTACGAATTTACATCCCCTCCAGAAGCCTGAGATCTTCTAGTGAGCGACGCCTCGTGGTACCATCACAGAGAGTCTCAAAATCACTCTCCAGAACATTCTCTTTCACCGTTCCTGGCCGGTGGAATGATCTTCCCCTCCATCCGGAATATTGGATCCCTGTCAATTTTCAAGCAACAACTGAAAACTCATCTCTTTCAACTCTACTTGACTTCATCATAAAAAATATATATATATGTATATCTTTCACTTTTTCAAAATCTTCATCTTTATCTTTCTCTCCTTCCCTTGCTAGCTTGTACTTATTTGAACAATGCCTGAGACTTGGTGTTATTGGCACTTCCTCTGTATGTTTGCCTCTTCAAGATTAATCGCTTTATGTACTCCTCAATTGTAAGTCGCTTTGGATAAAAGCGTTTGCTAAATGACTAAATGTACATGTAAATGCATTTCACTATGTGCAATTGATATTACATAATATGTATGCATGGGTTTATGCATTTATGTACATATATTAATGCATGTTATATCTATTGTTGATGAGCTCACCCAGAAAATTCTGAACAACTAGGTTATGACAATAAAAAAAATAAAAAATAAAGTACATCTTAATTTAGCTCTAATTGTCCCATTGGGGCCCACACTCCATGTAATCAGTGTTCTTGATGTTGAAGCACAATCCGTGCACGAATTGCTCTAATGAAGATTATCTTCTAGAGACAGGCGTCAATTTCGCAGACATCACCTTTGCCTTTTCAGATCGGGTCCATAACACTGGCAGCACACGCTGAGGGAGTCGATGATCTTGTTGAACAGTCGAGCGAGGACTTTATCGCCTCGGTGTCCAAGTAGCTTCCACGCCTCGATGGGAATGTCATCGGGTCCGCGGGCCTTTCTGTTCTTTATCTTTTGATGGCAAGCACGACCTCAGCATGGCTGATTGGCTGTCAAAGTCAAAGTACTTTTTCCAACATTTCTAAATGGCTGGAGGGTCGCGGAGGACTCTGTGGTTGGCGTCTTTGATATTCATTACTTGACCAATGTCTAGGGTCGAGCGATGGCGGTTGTTCACATGTTTGATTTGGCTGGCTCCTTTGTGTGTGTTGGGCTGGGTGTAGAGGTCAGCATAGTGCTGTGCTTTCGTGTTAGCCACCACCATCTTCGCTATTGACTTCAGTCGTCGGTACTCTTACCAGTCATCAGCCGCCTGTGAGACATGCCACCATTTGAATGCGGACTTCTTTGCATCATGGTTTCTTGAACATCGTGTTCCTGACTCAGTCACACCAAAGCACTCTCCCGCTGCATAGCTTTGTATGAGTAACAGGCCAAAATCGTCATCATTCACAGAAAAAATGTCCAGCAAAGTCTTATTACTAAACAAATAATTTATTGGGTCTAATCTCTTCAGTGAATGTGCAGATCCAGTCATTTCTCATTCAGCACTAATTACTGACTCAAGTTCAGAGCTCAGGAGGATTCTCATTAAAAACTGACTTATTGTTTGGTCTGTTGCACACAAAATTGTCTTGGAATCTAGTGCACATGGCATATAGACTAGTTACGATACATTTAGCTTGTTTTTGCTTTCTTTTGAAGTCTCAGTCTCCGCTTACTGTAACTTTGGAAAAAGTGCAACCAATTCTCATTTGGTCTTACTTTATTTTAAGGTCCAACTATCCCTATTAACAAACCATTAATTATGAATGTTGTCTCAATAAACTCCTAATTTGCTGCTTCTTAATAGTTAGTAAGTAGTTGTTAAGTTTATGTATTGGGTATAATTAGGGATGTAGAATATGGTAATGCAGAATATGTGCTTTATAAGCACTAATAAACAGCCAACATGTTAATAATAGGCATGCTAATAAGCAACTAGATAAGAATGAGAATTGGTCCCTATACTAAAGTGTTACCTTTCATATCATCCATCTGACTATAAAGCCATTCACCAAAGTCAAGAGAATCCACTGAAGATAGGTGCATTCATAATTCTTACCAGTTACT
This sequence comes from Oxygymnocypris stewartii, assembly GCA_003573665.1. Lineage (NCBI taxonomy): Eukaryota > Metazoa > Chordata > Actinopteri > Cypriniformes > Cyprinidae > Oxygymnocypris > Oxygymnocypris stewartii. The sequence continues at coordinate 19,064 of QVTF01025041.1, read as the reverse complement.
AAACAAATCATTTGTTTGAGTCAACTGTTGATCCAGACTTGTTTCTTTTTTTCCGGCAGTTCAACACAAACCATTGACTCAAGTTAATAGCTCATGAAGATTCCCAGTGAAAAGGGACATACATTTTGGTCTGTTGCTCACAAAATTGGTTAAAATTGGGAATCAGCACACATTGTGGTTACGATACATTTAGCCTACTTTTGCTTTGTTTTTGAAGCTTCAGTCTGCATTGATTGTAATTCATTGACAGTGTTTTTTTGTGCTTTTTTTTGGGTGAGCCGATCCTTTTGAAATCAATAAATCCCAGTAAAATCTAAATAATTCACTGAATCACAAAGGAGACGAGCGTTTCATTTAGCATTATGGCATCGAGCCCCTAAGTGCCACATGACGACCTAATACATCCACGCTCAGATAAAGCAGCGTATCGTTTCGAAACACTCTCCATCTGAATAATTCAGCGGCTGGAAATTGTCTCTCAAATCAGGAGAGGCTGAAATATATTCGGCTAGAATTCTCCCCAAACGGAGGCAAGGAGATCTGTCCACCGTGTTCCTAGGTATTAACTCTCACCTTTGAATATTTCATTTTTGGCAATGCTTCACAGAAGAATGGCTCAGCCCTCAAGTACATTTACATTAATTTTTGAATTTCCTGGATGAGGCCCTGGAGGTCACTGCAATTCATGTCCAACTGACAGGCCTTTTTAAGGTGCTTGTCAGTCGGAGACGGCCGAGCGGAAAGCTCCCATCCAAACTCAGTGAGACAGGCCCTCTTTGGCAGCCTTGATTGGTGCCTTGATGTCTGTTAGTGTAACCTGGGAGGTTATCGCCAGTGTCACTCAAGCCGACTCGCTTGAAAAAAGCCACTGAAATCGCGAGCGCCTGCGCTGTGGCTGTCAAGCCGATTTCATTGGCGGTGTTAAAAAGCAGTGACAGCATGGCTATCAAATATTTGTCCCGCGTCTGTACAGTCTCTCTGTGTGTCTGTCTGTGCGAATTTCTCACATTGGCAGCTCTGACTCTCCCCTCGATTTCCCATTTACAAGCTCTCAGCGGGCGACTCTAATTTGCCTGGGCTGCGCTGTAGTGTGACAGAGGGTTGTCAACGCGCAGCTGATGAGGGGAATATGTTGTCTGTTCTGGATGGATGTTTCTGGAGGTTTGGAGAGAGGCAGATGGCAGCACATTCTCTGTCCTCACGCTCTGCCTTCCTCACCTCACCTGTTTCATTTGCATTCTGTTTCATCAGCGGCCGTTCTCCTCTCTGCGCTGGATTTTACTTCTCGACGCCATTCTGAATTCTGTATCGGGCAAACACACATCTTTTATAATGCCAGAGCCAGAGACACAGCTGAGGAACGCACAGCCAGCGGGAAATCGAATGAGGCGCAGTGCTCTTTAGAGCTTATTGGCCCCTTTAGGCAACTCAAAAACACCCTTTAGAATGATGCATTTACTATTGTTGTTAAATAAACACAAATATTATTTAGTGCACATAGACAACCAATCAGATGGCAGCATCTAGATGTGGTGAAGACAACTTGCTGAAGTTCAAACCGAGCATCAGAATGGGGAATAAAAGGGATTTAAGTGACTGAACGTGGAATGGTTGTTGGTGCCAGACGGGCTTGTCTGAGTATATCAAAAACTGCTGATCTACTGGGATTTTCATGCACAACCATCTCTAGGGTTTACAGAGAATGGTCCAAAAAAGAGAAAATATCCAGTGAGCAGCAGTTCTGTGGACAAAAATGCCTTGTAGATGTTAGAGGTTAGAGGAGAATGGGCAGACTGGTAAGAAATGATAGAAAGGCAACAGTAACTAAAATAACCACTCGTTACAATCAAGGTATGCAGAATACCATCTCTGAACGCACAACACATCAAACCCTGAAGCAGATGGGCTACAGCAGCAGAAGACCACACCGGGTGCCGCTCCTGTCAGATAAGAACAGCACACGGAGGATACAATTCACACAGGATCACCAAAACTGGACAATAGAAGATTGAAAAAAACGTTGCCTGGTCGGATGAGTCTCGATTTCTGCTGCGACGTTCAGATGGTAGGGTCAGAATTTAACATCAAGAACATGAAAGCATGAATCCATCCTGCCTTGTCTCAACAGTTCAGGCTGGTGGTGGTGGTGTAATGGTGTGTGGAATAAATTATTGGCACACTTTGGGCCCTTTAGTACAAATTGAGCATTGTTTAAACACCACAGCCTACCTGAGTATTATTGCTGACATTGTACATCCCTTTATGAATATAGTGTACTCATCTTCTGATGCTACTTCCAGCAGGATAATGCACCATGTCACAAAGCTCAAATCATCTCAGACTGGTTTCTTGAACATGACAATGAGTTCACTTTACTCAAATGACCTCCACAGTCACCAGATCTCAATCCAATAGAGCACCTTTGGGATGTGGTGGAACGGGATATCCAATACCTTATTGAATCTATGCCACGAAGAATTAAGGCAGTTCTGAAGGCAAAAGTGGGTCCAACTAGCACGGTGTACCTAATAAAGTGGCCAGTGAGTGAATATATACACACACATTGCAGTGAAAAGGTTTTTGCCCCCTTCCTGTTTTTTTATTTTTTTATTTTATGCATATTTGTCACAATTAAAAGATTCAGATCATCAAACAATTGTGTATATTACACAAAGAAAATGCAAGTAAATACAAAATGCAGTTTAAAAAATAAAAAAAAATCATTTATTAAGGGAAAAAAAGCTGTCCAAACATACCTGGCCCCTCCTGCTAAATCATGGAAGAACTGTGATTAACCACATTACTTTAGAATGACAAGTTCAACTTCACTAGTCAAACCCAGCCCTGATTACTGCCAGACCTGTTGAATCAAGAAATCACTTACATAGAACCTGTCTGACAAAGTGAAGCATGCTTAAAGAGCAGCACACCATGCCGCTATCTAAAGAAATTCAAGAACAGACGAGAAACAAAATAGTTGACATATATCAGTCTGGAAAGGGTTATAAAGCCATTTCTAAGGCTTTGGGACTCCAGCGAACTACGGTCAGAGTCATTATCCAAAAATGGAGAAAACTAGGAACAATGGTGAACCTTCCCAGGAGTGGCCGACCTACCAAAATTACTCCAAGAGCGCAACGACGACTCATCCAGGAGGACATAAAAGAACCCAGAACAACATCTAAATAACTGCAGGCCTCATTTGCCTTAATTAAGGTCAGTGTTCATGATTCAACAATAAGAAAGAGACTGGGCAAAAACTCCATCCATGGGAGAGTTCCTAGGCAAAAGACACTGCTGACCAAAAATAACACAAAGGCTCGTCTCACATTTACAAAAAAATATCTTGATTATCCCCAAGACTTTTGGGCTAGTATTCTGTGGACTGATGAGACAAAAGTTGAACTTTTTGGATGGTGTGTGTCCCTTAACATCTGGTGTAAAACAAACACAGCATTTGATAAAAAAAGATCATCATCCCAACAGTCAAACATGGTGGTGGTAGTGTGATGGTCTGGGGATTCAGGACCTGGACGACTTGCCATAATTGATGGAACCGTGAATTCTTCTCTCTATCATAAAATCATGAAGGAGAATATCCATCTGTCAGTTTGTGACCTTAAGCTCAAGCACACTTGGGTTTTGTAGCGGGACAAAGATCCCAAACACACCAGCAAGTCCACCTCTGAATGGCTCAAAAAAAAAACTAAATTAAGGTTTTTGGAGTGACCAAGTCAAAGTACTGGCTTAAATCTGATTGAATAGTTGTGGCATGATCTTAAACAGTCCATTCACGCTCGAGAACCCTCCAATGTGGCTGAATTAAAACAATTCTGCAAAGAATAGTGGGCCAAAATTCCTCCACAGCAAAGGCTTGATTGCAGTTGTTGCTGCAAAGGGTTGCACAACCAGTTATTCGATTTATTCGACAATTACTTTTTAACGTAGTGCCAGGAAGGTTTAAACAGCTTTTTTCCATTAATAATCCAATTAATCATCATGTCAAAACTGAATTTTGCATTTACTCATTTGCTTATCTTTGTGTAATATTAAAATTAGTTTGATGAATCTTTTAAGTGTGATATATGCAAAAAAACGGATGGGGGCAAAAGCCATTGCATGGCACTGTACACACACACACAGACATTTGTGTGCTATATGAAAGTGCTGAGGTCTTGTGAGCATGTGTGTTGTGAGTGTAAGCATGTGCATCATGTCCTAGATAGTGTGGCTCTGACAGGTCAAATGAATAGTCCGGCTGCTGGAGCATGACACCGGCTACTCCGAGATCATGGGTTTGATTTCCTGCAAATACACATGCTGATAAAATACTGCTGAGATGAGCTGAGAATACATATAATGCATAGATGGTGCTGGAGATGCTGGACGTCAGACATTTGCAGTGATTGTGGCTCTGCTGATTCAATCTGTGTTTTCCTACATGGATTAGAGAGCTTCTGCAGACAGCGGTCAGTAACATTTAGTGAGATATCGCTGTCTGCAGATGCCACTTATTATTTCAGTGCTCATGTTTTTGTCCTGTCTCACCTTTAAATATGAAACTTTCATAGTTTGATCACCTGAAAGGCATAAGAACTGTAGATCTGTTGGCTTGAGCAGTTCAACACCTCTTCTGTCTCAACTCCAAATTGAACACTAAAAAACAAATGCTATGATTCAATCAATCAATCAATCAATCAATAAATAAATAAATATCAAATACAACATAATTACAATGCAAAGCATAATGGGAAATAGAAATCCATTGGTCAGTTTTCAAGAAGTCATCAAGAAAAGTTAACCCCCCCGGGATCAAATGAGTAAGTTTGCATTGACACAGCCCTGTATTTTGTACAAAAACAGTAGGTTTTTTTTAATGCCAAAAAGTCTGCACGTTTTAATAACTTAAATCAGGCTCTACAGATATTGTTGTACCTCCATTCACCATCCACCATTACTCAGGCATTTGACCTTTTTTTTGACCTAAATAGCATTTTTCTATTAACACTTTGGTTGAACAGCAGCTGTCAAGTCAAGTAAAGTCACCTTTATTTATATAGCGCTTTTAACAATACAAATTGTAACAAAGCACTGCACAATATAAAAAAAAAAAAAAAAAAAAAAAAAAAAAATAGACAGTTGTGTCAATAATGTAAAATGACAGGATTTAACACTCAATTATCAGCTGAATGCATTTCATTATTGAATTTAGTAATGGCATTGTCCAGCTTAGTTCAGTTTAAATAATATCTGTGCAATCAAGTCAATGATTGTGCTGGAAATGAAGTGTCCCCAACTAAGCAAGCCAGAGGCGACAACGGCAAGGAACGAAAACTCCATCGGTGACAGAATGGAGAAAAAACCTTGGGAGAAACCAGGCTCAGTCGGGGGGCCAGGTCCCCTCCGGCCAGACGAATCAGTAGTTTATTCCAACTGCAGCAAAGTCAGAGTGTAAGTGATCCACTGGTTCCAGGGGTCTTTCCCCGATGGATGTCTAGGTGACGAGGTCCTCACTGGAGATCTGTCTCTGGGGCTCATCTATGTGTCCTAGACTCCGCTGACGTTCAGAGCTGTAGAGGTTGTCTCCAGGTGCTGATCCTCCATTTATGGAAGACTTTGGTTAAGTCAGTATAATCGCTGATGGTTGGCTTCCTCTGAGGTCCTCCGAGGGGTTGTCATCGTCTCTTCTCAGGTGTTCGGTCATCTCAGATCGTTTAAGGGTTGGATCCAGACTGAAGCTTGTTTAATTCCTAGCTAGAAACATAGAAACAGTAAGACAATTAGCGTAGCAGCTGCTCCATCCAGGAATAACCCTGGATGAAATTATCAGTATAACCCAAGCTAAAGCATAATAATGTGCATTTGTTCAGAAAGACTGGCAGTACAAGATTGTGAGATGCATTATATGAATGCTTGGCTAAAGAGATGTGTCTTTAATCTAGATTTAAACAGAGAGAGTGTGTCTGAACCCCAAACGTTATCAGGAAGGCTATTCCAGAGTTTAGGAGCCAGATATGAAAAAGTTCTACCTCCTTTAGTGGACTTTGCTATCCTAGGTACTACCAAGAGTCCAGAGTTTTGCGACCTTAGGGAGCGGGTTGGATTGTAGCGTGATAGAAGATTAGTTAGGTACGCAGGAGCTAAATCATTTAGGGCCTTATAGGCAAGTAATAATATTTTGTAACTGATACGAAACTTAATAGGTAGCCAGTGCAGAGACTGTAAAATTGGAGTAATATGATCATATTTTCTTGACCTGGTAAGGACTCTAGCCACAGCATTTTGTACTATCTGTAGCTTGTTTATTGAAGATGCAGGACAACCACCTAACAGTGCATTACAATAGTCCAGTCTAGAGGTCATGAATGCATGAACTAACTTTTCTGCATCAGAAACACTTAACATGTTCCGTAGCTTGGAAATGTTTCTAAGATGGAAGAATGCTGTTTTTGTAACATTGGAAATATGATTTTCAAAAGATAGGTTGCTGTCTAATACAACACCCAGATTTTTAACTGTAGATGAAGTAACATTACATCCGTCTAGTTGCAAATTGTAATCCAAGAGATTCTGTGTACTGTTTCTAGGTCCAATAAGTAATATCTCTGTCTTATCTGAATTTAATAGGAGAAAATTACTGGTCATCCAATCTTTTATATTTTTAACACACTCTGTTAGCTTAGACAGTTTAGAGGTTTCATCTGGTTTTGTTGAGATATATAGTTGAGTGTCATCAGCATAACAATGGAAACTAATCCCGTATTTTCTAATAATATTACCAAGGGGCAACATATATAATGAAAATAATAGAGGACCTAGGACAGATCCTTGTGGTACTCCATACTTTACTGGTGATAATTGAGATGACTCCCCGTTTAAATAAACAAAGTGGTAGTGATCGGACAGGTAGGATCTAAACCATCTTAGAGCCTGCCCTTGAATACCTGTATAGTTTTGTAATCGATCTATGAGTATGTCATGATCTATAGTGTCGAACGCAGCACTAAGATCAAGTAAAACTAGCAACGAGATGCAGCCTTTGTCTGACGCAAGAAGCAAGTCATTTGTAATTTTAACAAGTGCAGTTTCTGTGCTATGGCGGGGCCTGAAACCTGACTGAAATTCTTCATAGATATCATTTTTTGCAAAAAGGAGTACAGTTGAGCAGACACTACTTTTTCTAATATTTTCGACATAAACGGAAGATTTGAGATGGGCCTGTAATTTGCCAGTTCACAAGGATCTAATTTTGGTTTCTTAATAAGAGGCTTAATAACTGCCAGCTTAAATGGTTTTGGGACGTGACCTAAAGATAACGAGGAGTTAATAATATTGAGAAGCAGTTGTTCTGCAACAGGTAACAACTCTTTCAATAGTTTAGTGGGTATAGGATCTAATAAACATGTTGTTGGTTTAGATGTAGTTATAAGTTTATTTAACTCATCCTGTCCTATAGTTGTAAAGCAATGAAGTTTTTCTTTGGGTGCGATGAATGAAGCTGAAGTACTAGACGCTGTAGAATCTATATTTGTTATTGTATTTCTGATATTATCTATTTTATCAGTAAAGAAATTCATAAAGTCATTACTATTAAACTGTGAGGGAATATTTAGATCGGGTGACATCTGTTTATTTGTTAATCTAGCCACTGTGCTAAATAAAAACCTTGGATTGTTTTGGTGATTATCTATGAGTTTGCGGATATACTCGGTTCTTGCAGTTTTTAGAGCGTGTCTATAGCTGGACATACTGTTTTTCCACGCAATTCTAAAGACTTCAAAGTTAGTTTTTCTCCATTTGCGCTCAAGAATACGAGTTTCTTTCTTGAGAGAATGGGTATAACTGTTGTACCATGGCGCAGCACGTTTTTCTCTAACCTTTTTTAATTTGATGGGGGCAACAGTTTCTAACGTATTAGAGAAAATAGTTCCCATGTTGCTAGTAATTGTGTCTAGTTCATCTGTATTTATGGGTACACAGAGCAGTTGAGATAAATCAGGCAGGTTATTGGTGAATCTGTCTTTAGTGGCTGGAACAATAATTCTGCCTGGACGATAACGCGGAGCCATATAGTTAATATCAGTAATATGCAGCATGCATGATACAAGGAAATGGTCAGTAACATCCTCACTTTGAGGTATGATATCTATATCGGTTAGATCAATTCCATGCGATATTATTAAATCTAGCGTATGATTAAAACGATGTGTTGGCCCGGTGACATTTTGCTTGACACCAAAAGAGTTTATTAGGTCAGTAAACGCAAGTCCTAACGCATCATTTGTATTATCAATGTGAATGTTAAAATCTCCAACAATTAGTGCTTTATCAACAGTAACCAATAGGTCTGAGAGGAAATCTGCAAATTCTATCTGAAAATAGCTGTCACTATTTGCAGTTATTTTTGTAAATAATATGCCATTTGTTGCATTTTGTACTATTGATTATTGTTAATTACTTATATTATTACAATTGATTATAGCTTAAAAAAAGGTTAAAACAAAATGTATTTCATAGAGCATTAAAAAACTTTTATCAAAAATGTTGCAATAAACTGTTGTTAAATTGAATAAGTTTTATTAATTTAATTGCTTTTTGATAAAAAAAAGAAAAAATGGGGGAATAAATTCTATTATTAAAAAAAACAGACTTTGGAAGAAAATAAAATGGAACTAAAGGTAGAAAAGACCATAATGTGGGGAAACATTTAACATATTTTTGAAGAAAACAAAGCATAATTAAAAAAAAGCGTCATAATTAGTTAAAACAAACCTGAAATATATTTTAAAAAAAATCTTAGGGCCCTACAACTGGCATCTGGCTACATCACATTGAATCGTGGTGGTGAGTTTTTCACAGACAAACAGCACTCACGGTTTCTTCTGAAATGAGCTCACCTGTCCTGTCCCCTCTCAAGTCATCAAGTCTCATCCACTCAATAATCCTGCTGGCTTTCAGCTCAGATCTCAGATCTACCCTCATTATGTCACAGACAGCAGCTGTTCTACAGCCGTCTGAGCTCCAAATATCACATGGACCAATTAAAACATTGTCTCTGTCCCTCAGGCAGGCTGATGTGTCGGGGATGAGGGTTAATGAGTGGGCTCAGGGACCGCCGTATGCTTATGTCATGTCACCCGCTCCCTTAAAGCTCAGCCATGTATTGAGACGCGGCCAGCGCTGAGCAGGTCATTACAATATTCATGAGGGATGGTCAAAAGCTCTCCGCCTGTTGACGTGTAACCTGAATGTGAAAGGTCACGGACCCGGCGCATGTCTGTCTCCGGAGCATGTGATCCACTAACGGTGAATATGCCAGCCTTATTGAAGTCTTATATGGCGTCTCTCTCACTAACACCTTTACATTTTTAAACTGTAATGTCCAAACCAATTAAATTGCAGTTGATCGTTCTGCAGAAGCACATGGTGCATGAAATATGCATTATGTTTCTTAGGAACTTTGCGGTGCATGTGAAAGACAGATCTGATTTGCATATTAATGAGAAGCATTGCAGATTGGCATGTTGGGAAGTGTCACAATGGTTGAACCTGATGCCAGAGGCCTGTGTACAGACATTTTCTCACACAGCAACCAGTCCACCTCATGTACGCGTGTACATCATGTTACCTTGCCAAACACGACAAACGCATGCCTTTCTTTGTATACAGGCATGTGCGCATTTTCTGATATGAAAAGTGTGACCCACATTAATCGTAAATAACTACAAAACATACTGCAAAATATATATATTTTTAAACATCTATTTCACGCATGGATTGCACTTAAAGAGCTGGTGGCGCCATCTAGCTGCTGCTGTGTATGGGATACCCTGAACAACTCTCTCGCCAAGCTTCATATGCGAGTAAAAATCAGTGTTGTCCTGTATATGAAACTGTGTTACCCACCAGTTGGCGTGATTATCAAATCGCAAAGGCTGCAGTTTAATTCTACACATATAGTCTATGTGGTAACTCTGAGAGCAAAGCCCTGCACTGTGTTCATTTATACATCAGCTGCTCATAATCCGGTGTTTCGAGTTCCGTTTACAGTCAAAAATAAATAAACTGCATCTCTACAAGCACTAAGTGTACAGCTTATAACATGCATTAGAACTCACAACACATGCAACCATCCTCCCAAAATCTGTTGCAAACAATAGATAAGATTTAAAGTTGCAATGAAACTGAAAGTAGAGGCAGTTTTTTTCTGTCAAATTGCGACAAACATCTAAGTGTAACAGATTATTGAAATATAATAAATAGGTGGTGCTTGTTTGCATGATTTGGTTGTCGATTGGATATTGAGATGTGGGCGTGGCTCTCAAATATACTGTATACTGTATATAGTTTAAACGGAATAAATGATTGTAAAAGTCCTGCATAAATCACCTGTGACGAGTGTCCCGAGTCCAAATCAGCATTGTCCTGGAAACTCACGAGGAGCACCTGCTGTGCTCACCAGTCATCACGGGCTGATCGGCCACACCTGCGGCTCATCAACCCGTCTGCACATAAGCAGCGTGCTCACAGACGAACGGGGAGAAACCTCTCCATGAGACAGCAGAGTAACTTTCTCTCTGTTCACTTCCAGACAGCAGCGCGTGCTCGACCAGCACCACCACGAGCACCGCACGGACTCACCCGCACACGACTGAGAGCAGCACAGCAACCGAGAGCACAGACACCTTTCACCCTCACTAATAAAATGTACTCTATACATTTTATTAGTGAACTGTGTACTCTGGGGACTTAAACTGAGCTATCCTTGTTGCGTGATCCTTCCACCCTGCCACACTGGTGGAGAATGCAGTCATGCTAGTGGGAGGAACACCGACAAGCAATCTTCCTGAATCTCCTCAGTTCTTTTGTTTCTCTGTCTCCCCTCTGCCAGGCAGCTGCTCCTCCCCGACATGGATGAAATCCTCCAGCGGCTTACAGAGATCAGCATCCGCCAGCAGCAAAATACGGAGCATCTTGCGGCCCGACAGGGGCAGACCGAGCAGGATCTCGACACGCTGCGCACGACAAGTGCACAATGCATTCCGCTCCCGGACCCCCAGGCCCAAATGACGCAAATACTGCCAAAGATGACAGCCCATGATGATGTTGAATTATTTCTAAAGATGTTTGAGAACACGGCGATCCGCGAGGTCTGGGAGAGTGAAGACTGGGCGCGATTACTGGTGCCCCTACTCACTGGGGAGGCTCAACGAGCCTACTTCGCCCTGCCGTCTGCAGTGTCAGACACCTATAGTGAGCTCAAGAAGGATATCCTGGCCCGCCTGGGGCTTTCTCCGGTCTGTGCGGCCCAGTACTTCCATGACTGGGAATACAAACCCCGCCTCCCAGCCCGAGCCCAAGCCACCGAACTATCCCGTCTCGCTCAACACTGGCTATTGGATGGCGAGCCCACGGCGGCCAGGGTAGCAGAGCGTGTCGTCATCGACCGACTCCTCCGTGCTCTCCCGAGGACCCACCGCCAAGCGGTCGGGATGCAAAACCCCACGACCATTGCTGAACTCGTTGAGGCCAGTGGAGCTGGCGGATGCTGCCCAACACCGGGATGCTGGTGAGCGAGCACCGCGTTTCCCCGGAGGGTGGTCCAGGAGCGACGCGCGTCGGAGGGCACCCAGGGACCTGTAGAGCGACCGGCAGCTTCTACACCGAGGGACGAGCCCATACCAACGGAGGGTCTGACACCTCCGGGATGGACGTGGTTGGCAGGCTGTATCGTGCACCGTGACCTACCTTTGGGAGCTCCAGGAGCGGAGGTCAAGATCAACGGCCGCCCATTCCCCGCCCTACTGGACTCCGGCAGTGCGGTCAGCCTAATAAAACCCTGCGTCCTCGCTCCCTGCGGGGAGACCAAAGCCTCCCTCCCAATCACATGTGTACATGGAGAGACTCGACATGTGCCGGTCCGGAGAGTGACCATCTCGGCTGCAGCCTGCGCCTGGCTGGTGGAAGTGGGTGTACTGAAGGATCTGCTGGTCTTGGGAGGGATTGGCCAGGTTTTGACTGCCTACACGCCGCCGCCCCAGAGAGAGCCGCCGGAGGAAAAATCAGCTGAAAGGAGCCCGTCAACACCCCGTCTTACTGGCATCGGACAGCGGGACAGCAGGTGAGTCCCCTGAAGTTCGTCCTAACCCCTTCCTTGACCTATATAAGCAGGTGACAGGAGGCGGTTCGTTCGCCAAGGACCAGCGTGAGGATGACCGTCTGAAGCACTGCTGAACTCAGGTACGCGTGGTGAAGGGGAAAGAGACACAACCGGGACCACATCCTCTCCCACATTTCATTGTCTGGAACGGTCTGCTCTACTGTGTCGCACAGCGTAGGGGGGAGGAAAAAACCCTACTGGTGGTGCCACGGACGAAGATGGAAACGGTGCTGGAGTTGGCCCACTCGCACCCACTTGCCGGCTATCTGGGAGCGGCCAACCCCACCCAACGGATCTGTGACCGTTTACACTGGAATGGAGGCTGAAGTTAAGCGTTTTGGTCAGTCCTGCCCAACCTGCCAGAAAACGTCTCCGAGAACGCCTCCCCCCAGCCCGCTGATTCCACTGCCCGTCATCGAGATGCCCTTCGAGCGCATCGGGATGGACCTAGTGGGCCCGTTGCCTAAGTCTGCCCGGGGCCACGAGCACATCCTGGTCATCATTGACTATGCCAACCGATACCTGGAGGCCCCTTCGAAAGGCCACCGCCAAGTCCATCGCCCACGAGCTCTTCCTGCTCTATAGAGGTACCTGGGACCTCATGCTGCCATATGTACTGTTCGGGATACGGGAGGTACCGCAGGCTTCGACCAGCTTTACCCCCTTCGAGCTACTGTTTGACCGGCAGCCCCGGGGGCTACTGGATGTAGCAAGAGAAGAGTGGGAACAACAGCCCGCACCTCACCGCTCCGTGATCGAACACGTTAAGGACATGAGGGAACGGATCGACCGGGTCATGCCATTAGTTCGGGAACACCTCAGCAGGGGCAGCAGCGACATTACAACCGAGCTGCCCAACCTCAAGAGTTCCAACCTGGAGACCGAGTGATGGTCCTTGTCCCTAACTCTGCCTGTAAGTTCCTAGCCAGCTGGCAGGGCCCGTATACCGTTACGGAGAAGATCGGTCCCATCACCTAATGGGTCCACCAGCCGGGACTGCGGAGGGAAGACCACCTATATCACATCAACCTGCTGAAGAAATGGATGGGGACAAGGGACAAGCTCGCCGCCCTCACCACTGTGGACGCAGTGGTCGTAGACGTCGGACTACAGCTGTCGGCGGCTCAGAAAGCCGAGCTGCAGCACCTGGTTGGTCAGTTCTCAGATGTGTTCTCTCCGACCCCCAGGCGGACCCAGGTCCTCCACCACGAGATCCGCACGCCACCAGGAACCGTTGTAAGGCAATGGCCCTATAGAGTCCCGGAAGCTCGTTGGCTGGCTATTGAGGAGGAAATCCAACAAATGCTGAAGTTAGGGGTGATTGAACCATCTAACAGCCCTTGGTCCACCCCTATCATCATGGTACCAAAACCAAATGGCACCCTCCGCTTCTGCAATGACTTCCGCCACCTCAACGAAGTCTCGGAGTTCGACGGCTACCCAATGCCTCGGAAGGATGAGCTCCTGGATCGCCTCGGTAGAGCCCGGTACATCTCCACACTTGACCTTACAAAAGGGTACTGGCAAGTGCCCCTCTCTAAAACTGCCAAACCCAAGATGGCCTTCAGCACCCCCAGTGGACACTGGCAGTACCGGACCCTTCCCTTCGGGCTGCACAGGGCTCCTGCCACGTTCCAGCGCATGATGGAAATCTTGCTGCGGCCCCACCAGTTTTATGCCGCAGCATACCTGGATGACGTGGTAATCCACTCCGAGTGTTGGGAAGACCACTTAGACCGTCTGCGGAGGGTGCTGATGGAACTGCGCAGGGCTCACCGCCAACCCCCGCAAATGTCACCTGGGCCTGTCTGAGGCAAAGTACCTCGGACGAGGCCTCATTAAGCCCCAGGAAAAGGTGGAAGCTGTCCGGTCCTCCCCGAGGCCCAGCACAAAGTCCCAGGTACGAGCCTTCTTGGCTCGATAGTTGGCAGGATAGTATCGCTGTTTCATCAATAACTTTTCCTCCCTAGCCGCCCCCCCTGACAGACCTAACCAGGAAGGGGCAGCCAGAAAAGGTGTGCTGGTCACCCGAGGCGAAGGAGGCCTTTCGGAAGGTGAAGACAGCGCTCACCTCGGAGCCGGTCCTGCAGGCCCCAGACTTCAGCTGCCCCTTCCTGCTGCAAACGGATGCCTCTGACACAGGACTTGGAGCTGTCCTGTCCCAGATCCAGGAAGGTGAGGAGCATCTGGTCCTGTATATCAGCAGGAAGCTGACCTCGACCGAGAGGAATTACGCCACCGCGGAGAAGGAAGCTCTTGCCATCAAGTGGGTAGTCCTGGAGCTGCGCTATTAACTCCTGGGCCATAAGTTCACCCTCATTACGGACCACACGCCCCTCCGGGGAATGGCCTGGGCCAAGGACACGAATGCCAGGGTGACACGATGGTTCCTTGCGCTTCAGGACTTCCACTTCCTGGTGCAACATCGGGCTGGAGCGGCCAACTACAACACCGACGGCCTCTCCCGGATATGGTCAGCTTTTGCAGGTCTGTCAGGGGTCACTCCCCACCCACCCCTTGTGTCTCCTCTACTACACCACATAATTCGGCCAGGCCCAGGACAGGACGCTTGGTGGGGGGGGAGTGTGACGAGTGTCCCGAGTCCAAATCAGCGTTGTCCTGGAAACTCACGAGGAGCACCTGCTCACCACACCCTGGCATTCAGTCATCACGGGCTGATCGGCCACACCTGCGGCTCATCAACCCGTCTGCACATAAGCAGAGTGCTCAGAGACGAACGGGGAGAAACCTCTCCATGAGACAGCAGACTAACTTTCTCTCTGTTCACTTCCAGACAGCAGCGCGTGATCGACCAGCACCGCCACGAGCACCGCACGGACTCACCCGCACCTGGACACGACTGAGAGCACCACAGCAAGCAAGAGCACAGACACCTTTCACCCTCACTAATAAAATCCACCCTCTGGGGACTTAAACTGAGCTACCCTTGTTGCGTGATCCTTCCACCCTGCCACACACCAGATAAAATAAGTTGTTGTTATGAGATTTTGAATAAACACTATGGGCCAGATTTACTAAACAGTTAAATTAACATGAGAGCGCTAATGGGTTAAGATGTGCTTTTTGGGGGTTTCAAATTTGGCATAAATACTAGTAAAATTATGAGCGTAAACATTAGTTAATTGCAACTCATGATTCATTTAAACACTCTCCTCACATAAATGTTCCTAAATGCATATTCAATAGAATCAGCCCATGTCTTTTCAAGGGTCCATGCCTTTTCAAGGCTAATTCTTCACCATTTGTCTGTAGTAAATCCTAACAGTAATCAGCAGCTAAACAGAGTTTGTACAGGTGCTTTATGTTAGTAAATCTGGCTTATAGTCGGACATACAGTGAGTCTGAGAGTGAAGCAACTCTGTGTTCATTTAGCAGCACACGATCCGGTGTTTTCAGCTTCATTCACATTAAATGCTACTCCACAAAAACAAGCACTGTGAGTTTGAGTCACTTATAGTGTTTAGAAAATGCAATATGTGCAACCCTCTTCCAAAACCTGTAATGAAAAAAGTGTATAAATCAGTGAACAACAGAAGTACAAAACCAAAAGTAGCAGCAGATCTTTTATTTCATATTGTGAAGAACACTTGGTTCTGTGCATCTGATGTTGATTGGGTGATAAGATGTGGGCGTGGCACTCAAAAAGTATGCAGATGAGTGTGAGGGGGAGGGCGGAGTTTAATAACACATAGAAGAATGATGATTCACTGGAAGATTATTTTATTAAACATTACAGGTCAAAACATTTAAAAAAATGAAACATGCACAGATTAATCATTGAAAATAAGATCCGTAATATGTAATTAGAAAATACATTTCACGCTGACTTTAAGGTATACATGTGTTTTTCTGTCACAATAATACAAAATGGTCTATTAACATATGAATGTTTGAAAGCAAATACATTTAGACAGTGATGAGTAGTAGTATTGTAATTTCACTGTCATTCTGTAAAATAAATTGTTATCGTTGTCAATACACTGTAAAAATATATATATATAAAAAATAGATTATTCGTAAATACAAGAATGCACTATATTCTGCCTTTATTCTACTTCAAATTTCAATGTTTAATGCAATGTGTTACTTGCCGTTCCTTTAATTTATTTGTGGAATGTACTAATTTATATTCTTTGTATTTATATTTGGAGTTTGGAAAAGTTTCTTTCGGTGTACTGTAGTCAACTTTGCATTTTTTCTCCTTAGCTGATCACGTGTGTGCGTATTTTTTAAATAAAATTCATAACTACAATGCCAGATACATAAACACGTACAGTAGGCCTATATAGCATCCACAGCAAGTCAGAGCTACAGAATACAATTTTAAAACAAAGCAATTTAAAGCTCAGTTGAAAATGTCAGAATCCATTTTTGAGTGATTATTTCCATTCTTAACCCATGATATGTTAATGATCCTCAGACTGAGATCTTACAGACAGATACAGTCCTCAGATGCACATTTATCTCATTAGCATCTCATTTCACACCATGTGTGTCACTCTGATGTCGCCAACCACAGATAAGACACCTTACACAACAATCTCTCTATCTCTCTCTCTCTCTCTCTCTCAATCACTCACTTTCCCTCTCACTCCCTCTTTATCACTATCTCTCTCACTTTCCCTTTCACTCTCTCTTTATCACTATCTCTATCTCTCTCTCACTTTCCCTCTCACTCTCTCTTTATCACTATCTCTCTCTCTCTCTCACTTTCCCTCTCCCTCTCTCTTTATCACTATCTCTCTCACTTTCCCTCTCACTCTCTCTTTATCACTCTCTCTCACTTTCCCTCTCGCTCTCTCTTTATCACTCTCTCTCTCTCATTTTCCCTCTCACTCTCTCTTTATCACTATCTCTCTCTCTCTCTCACTTTCCCTCTCTCTTTATCACTATCTCTCTCTCTCTCACACTTTCCCTCTCTCTTTATCACTATCTCTCACTTTCCCTCTCACTCTCTCTTTATCACTCTCTCTCTCTCTCTCACTTTCCCTCTCGCTCTCTTTATCACTCTCTCTCTCTCACTTTCCCTCTCGCTCTCTCTTTATCACTCTCTCTCTCTCACTTTCCCTCTCGCTCTCTCTTTATCACTCTCTCACTCACTTTCCCTCTCTCTCTCTCTCTTTATCACTCTCTCTCACTCACTTTCCCTCTCTCTCTCTCACTTTCCCTCTCTCTCTCTCTCTCTCTCTCTCTCTCTCTCTCTCTCTCTCTCCTCTCACTTTCCCTCTCTCTCTCTCAGAACCAGACTCCAAAAGCTGAGCATGGCAAACATCGGCGGCTGTGTTATCGCTCTCCCGCACGCTCTCTGTGCAAAGTTTAAGCTGATCCAGTGACAAGCGGTGTGGTGTTGGCCTGCTCTAATCTGGCAGGGAGCGTGTGTTAATTTGACAGAGGAACGACACTAGCCACTGCACAATTAAAAAAAGCTACTGCTGTGTTTACACTCGCTGGCCTGTGTAACCGCTGAATGAGAAACATAAACAGCTTATCTGCCGAGAGCGCTGATCTGATGGACGCTACATGCCATCACAAACTCCCACTGATGGAATCCCAACTGATCGCAGTATTGTGCCCAACACAAAACCCAGCTTTTCAAAAATCTTCTTTTCTCTGCTGATGAAAACCCAGCTGATTTTTTCAACTCGCCGTTTGATGAGAACAAAGACGACGAGAAGTTTGGGCTAATAAATACAATCTGGTCGAATGTAAATCCAGAGCAAAATCCTCATGAAACGTAGAGTGACGGCGGTAGAGTGTTCTAGTATCAGGTGGCGTCAGTAATCTCTACAGTTTCACAATATTAACAGAGCGGCGTTTATCTGTCGTCACAATGCGGCCGTGTCAGGGCTATTGTGAATGAAGAGCATGTGGTTCATTGTTCAGGTCTGTTTGGCTCCTCGAGTGTCAATGATGAACTCAGTCACAGCATCTCATCGTCATCCAGAAGGCCAGATCAAAGAGTTCACAATGCGTCCGGATCTCTGATCTGGCAGCGTTGACCGTATTTCACTACTCGTAAACTGATAAAGCAATTGTCAGTTCCGGTGATTAATGTGTAAAAACCTCTCAATGTCTTTCCTAACATCAGACGTTCAATTGCAGCTGTGTATTGTTCTTCAAACAGCAGACTAAGGCTTTGAACATGCTGTTTTGTGTGTCTTTTATGATGCTAGGCCAGAGAGCTTATATTAAATTGTAACTTTTAAAAGCAGTTGTATTTTTTGTCAACATCAGATTAACACGCTGTCACGCCTCGTCGTCCTCGAACATGGTTTTGGAGAAATACGTAAACTCTTTTATTTTTGAAGGTTATCTTCAGATATTTTTGATGGATGTTCACATAATTTGTTTGTATTTTTCAGGATAAATTCTTAGTATTACGTCACCAGTTTTTCAAAGGTTGACCAATAGATGTCTATTCATTGACATCTGATATCAGTTTCTATTATATTAGTAGCCAAGGTATATAAATATGTATATAAGTTTGTACACATGGCTTTCTTTGAGTGGTACAGTGTTAGGGAGTAATAACGACTACACTATATGAACCCAGTTAAGTAAAAGTAACTCAGCCATTTGAATGTGTGTATGGGTGAAAAGTCACAAAATATACAATAATTTACATTCCAACACCCCCAGTGGCTGATGTCTTTCAAATTTATAATAGACCTTTAAGGCCATGAGTCAAACAGACCCACCGAGATTTGATCCAATCAGCCTCCGTTAACCCCATCTGAAAGGTGCTCGAACTTCCTTGGCCAATGGCGACCATGTTTTTTGAGATCCACGAATGTTGCTATAGACAGCTGTGGCACTTTGGACACAAACACTGCATGTCAGTTATCAAGTCAATTGGACTGATGGATGCGTAGTTATAGCTGTT
>QVTF01025040.1:22500-57547 GCA_003573665.1 Oxygymnocypris stewartii | reverse complement strand
ACAAAAACTATTAAACTAGTTTCTGCGAGTTTCTGTTCTTAAAAGTGTACTTTTGTAAACAAAAATGGGTTAGAGGAATATAACTAACAGTATGTTAAAGAAGTTAGATGTAAACTAGTTCTGTGCTCTAAGTTTACTACTGGACTACATTTAAATGTATGCTTTTGATGAAAAAATTAAAAGTCAATTTAGTCCCAAGAAGTGATGAAATTGTACACTTACAAGCATACTACTAAATCAATAGCTCTCTCTTTTGTAACTAGTTCCTGTTATCACTAGTACCTGCTGTCATTACAGAGCAAAAATGGGTAATTTAATTGTTTTCAGTTTTTAAACTTCCTTTTGCATCACATTCTAGCCTAGCAGTGCTAATTAATGCCAATTGAATTATCTGAGAGTCATTTTTCTGCCTTTCTGTTCCGCATAATTCTTTTCTCTTCAGTGAAATTCTGCCCAATTATACACAAACGTACCCACTAACATCCACCAAAAAAAAAATAGTCTTGGTCCCACTTGAGAGATCCCTTTCCAGCCACTTGACCAGTTATTCAAGCTAAAACTCCATTAAACACTTAAAGTATGATTACTGCCAGCCTTCACGGAAATAAGTTCGTGTTTTGTACTTCTGAAAGGCTTTTCTAGATCTTTCCGACTGTTAGATTGCGCTCGCTGGAAAAGCGTGCTAATAACCCCTCGCTTAAGTGCGTTCCTCGTCTCGGAGATGAAATCGGCATACTTTACAGTCGTATTATCTGGTGGAGAATGCGGGCAAACGCGATGCTTTATGGAGTGAAAAGTGGTTAACTGGGTTTGATGATTCTAATGCAGTGAGATTAGTGACATTTCTGAGAAATATTCTTACAGGCATCAACACTATGAGTGAAGAAGAGGGTTGTTTCTCTTGAGCTTCAGCCGGTTTAATGTGCATACTGAAAAATATCTTTATTTATGTTGTTGTTGTTTAGTTGTATATGTATTAATACAAAATATATGTGATGTGCGAATATATAGAAAATAACTGAATGTAAAATCCCATGATTGCTCAGTCAGAATCAAGTAAGCTCAGACTCAACACAGATCAATATTTTATATACATGCATTAATTAATTAATTAATTTGATAAATAGCCATGCAACACGCATGATAATGCACAGACAGACAGTCATTATCACAAAATAAATACAGAGATTTATCAGGATCTCGATGTGAAGCGGAGATTGAGTTCACTGCGCTCTCGATTTGTTAAATAATACAATAATTTCTCTCATCAATATTTCATGTGCATTTTTTATTTATTAGAGAGTAGATGATGCTTTCCGTACTGATCACTGTTGAGGTTTATGTGGTGTTTTTTCTAAAGCAGTTTTGATATTTAAGCTAACTCAGTTTTACTAAGCAGATAAATTACGTTTTATGTGTAATTTAAGAAGTCATACATTCATTTGTACAAATTATATGTAAAATAATACAGCCTTTTATGTGAAATGCTATAATATTAGACCAAATGACATATGCATTTCCTTCAGATATCCAGCTAGATTGCAGTTATTTTAGAAATTGCTTAATGCATGTCATTAAATACAGTACATGCATTCTGTAATGTATGTCCTTAAGTAAATGCCATAGCTAATTGGTCTGAGAATATATATGGAATAAGAATTAACTTCAGAGACTCTTAAGAGATGAAGCATACATGCATTAAAACATTTCCCTTGTGTTTTAATGCTCGTGATGTAGTGGACTGTTACTGGCCTCTTTGTGGTGTTAAATATAGACTGTATTTGGAGGATAAGCTTTAAACTACTAAACTTTGTCATTCATTTAGAGAGCTTATGGCATGGTGCTGTTCAAGCAATTCTAATTAGGGATGTTAGCAGTTAACACGTTATTTGTGTGAGTAAAACTGGTTTAGTGGTGTATTTGAGGCATTTTCTATAGCTAACACATTTTTTTTTAATATGGCTGGGTTTCTCGATTTTCCACCGCATTAAGATATCAGTAAAACTGCTTGCAAACAATAATAAACCTCATTTTGATAAATGCATGCATGTGTGTTACATATTTTTTGTATAATATAACATAATATTTATTAAATAAATTGGTTATATTATATTGAATAAATCCATCATGAAAACAAGTCATGATATCCATTTTTAAATGTGTATATTTAAAAGACCTGGAGTACTAATATAAGTTGTTGTAATACATTTTTATTATGAAATACAGTTTTATTTAAAAAATACCTTATGTACAACTTGCCAAATGTTTGTTTTAAAATCACAATTAATATACCAACTGACAGGGTTTATTGTATAGTTTACAGCATTAGTTAGGCCTAAACAAGATATTTTACTTGGGGGGGGGGGGGTGATAAGAGACTGTACCTGATTGCATATATATCAAAATGTACTAAATTTACCAATATTATATAGAATTAAATTGAATTATATGCATTCATTTTTAAAATAAAGTTTTGACAAACATGTTTTAAAATCTTACATTTCAGTCTTAAAACTAATTTTTAGAAAAGAGATACGAGTCAAAATAATTAATGATTATAGCCATTTTTCTGCCTGGTTAATAATTATATGCCTTATCTGAATTGTGTAGAATTTTGAAATTTACAACTGCATTCTGGTTTTGAACAAAAACCTCAGACAGGCTGAATCAACATGTAAAGTGAAATGAAACTGGCAGCAGGTGGCGCTTATGAAACAGCAGAAATATTACTGTAAGCAAAGCAGTGCTTTATAAGGCAGTGTATGGAGGGAAGAAAAAAGGAAAAGGGCATCAAAATGTGCTTAATGTTAGACAGTATTTACAGAAGTTTTTCCAAATTCCAGAAATCAAATATGTTTTTAATGATACTTTAAAATATTTAACAGCAATTTTAACCGTCTGAAATGTTGTCTTGTTTTATCATCAAACTGTAACCGTTTCATCCATATTTGTAACCCTGAAAATAGAGTAAGCTTGGTGACCCTTTGTAAATCTTTACCCACCCCCAGTTTGGGAACCTAGATGCTAGATGACTGTCCAACAAAAAGGTTCAGGAAAAAACGTTCCATAAACAACGTATAAAAATGTTTTTGTGCTAATGTTTTGAGAACATTAACCCATTTAATCCCACCGGTCACAATAGTTTATTGTTTCATTTATAAAGCTCTAAAAACCTCACTGACTGATGTTTTAGTGCACGTCCTGCAAATATGGAAACTATAAAGTCTATAAAGGTCTCAATTAAATATGTGCCGTTTTACATGATTAGTGCCGATTGTCACATGACCAGAGAGAGCAGTTTATTTCCTGTTTGCACTTTAAGATTACGACTGCATCAAAGCTTCAAAACAAAACATGTTAACATAAAGATATGACAAAGATTTTTGGTACACATGATCTTTAGGGTGTCTAGTATTAATATATGCATTCGCATATATTCAGTTTTGTTGAGTGTGGTCATAGAGTGAGTAAACATGTGACCGGTGGGATAACGGTGAACTCTGGTATACAATATAAATGACAATAAATGAATATGACAATAAAATGTTGCAATGACAAAATATTGCACTAAATTTAAAATTCAAATGCTAAAAATGTACAATGATGATGTTGTAATACTCGTAGCATTGATATGAAAATTTGATGTTACATTTTCAAAATACAATTTTTAAGTGCGGTTATGGTTTATTCCTTTCGTTTTTTATCTCAGTGTTCCTATCAATGTTGCATAAGGTTTTTTATGCATAATCGTAACCCTAGAATGTGATCAAACAGTTTAAAATAGCTGAGCTAAGATATATATATAATATATATATATAACAATTATTGATTTTAGTACTCACCTTATCCTACCGTTCACAATTGTTCACACAGTTTTCCCCAAAAATGTAAAAAAATTATTATTGATTATTGATTATTTCAAAGGGTTACTAATGGCACATCATTTGGATATTTTCATGTCTGGGGAAAATGTGTGATTAACTGAGTTGAGTGCCAGATAACTTCAAACAAGCGTTCTATTAACTTTACTGGAAGGACGTTTGTTTATAACCTTGCCAGAACATTCGGACAACGTTTTTCTGTTTGTGTCTTCAGCTTCCTTTGTCTGCTGTGAATACATTCAGAAAGACTGATACAAGACAACCGAGTTTGGACTTGAATGTCTAACACTCATTCTTCTCTCTCTTTCTCTTTCATGTTCGGTGCTCGTCTTAATTGCCGTCACAGGTAAGTCAGCGCTCGTTCACTTATTATTCACATCATAACATGGCCTAATGATGACTTCCAGAACAACATCTGCTCTCATCTGTTGTTGAGTGAACTCGGTACAAAACGAGCCAATGATGATGAATGTGTGGGATCTGAGATAATGTGTTTTAGATGTGTTTTCTCGGCTTGATGTTGAGTGATTTGGCTGTTCATAAATCATCAAGGGTTATGAGTGAGAGATGAGTACATTCGCCCGTGTTCACTGATCAGGGATCTCCAGGAGTCGTGGCTTATCGCCTGGAAATAAACACACAAACGAGTCCGTCTCCATCGTCTAATTCCACGCACATCTTCACGTTCTGGTGTGTGCTTCTGCTCGCTTCTAGCTCCATGTTGTCCGTGAATAACCGCTCTGGCTGTAAGTGTGAGATACAAAGCAGAAGTGAAAGTGGGTTAGTCTATATCGTGCCGTAAATTGGATTTGAGAAATAACTCTTGAAAAGAGGTCACATCTCCTTTGAGAAGATGTTACCGTACCTCCCGTATCACTGAAAGTGCTGAAGATAGTGAGTCTTTTACTGACCCGTGCTTAGCAAGGATTTATTTTATCTTATATCTTATAGTTTTCCTAAATCATAAATTAAATCTAATGAAAAATACTGCATATTTGACTTTCATAAATATGAATGATTCGTTGGTGCAAATGATTCTAAAGCATGTTTTTCTTTGTAATTTTTCATCAAAATTATAATTTCATTTGTGATTTCTGAAAAAAAATAACTGAATGGTGAAATCAATGTTTTCTGATTTGATCATGATTAATTTTTATTTCATTCTGATTTGATTGCATTGTGATTCATTTTTGTTTTAGTCCATTTTGTGTATGAATGAAATAAATTGATCGTCTGATTAAGCTGTAAATTGTTTTAAGTCTGATTTAAGTCTGTTTTTTTGAGCTGTTTATTGAAAGTTTGTTTCAGGATTCGAGTTACACTAGTTTTGATTCGGTGATTTGATTAATTATGGCTTTTAATAGTTAAATCTAGGCAGTAGTCAACTAGATTGTCCATACAAGCTTTACAGTCATTTTTATTAATTTATTTAAATGTTTTTTGTTGAAGAGACCGCATGTAAACAGCGGAAGATTGTTTTAATAATTCAGCATTCCAGCATCAGGTTTGTGCCTCATTTAGAATTAAATTTATAATTGATTAAATTCCTGAGTTTGAATTTAATTTTAATTGAGGTAACATAATCTAGAATAGTAATTTTAAATTTTAAATTTTCGTCTTTTCCTGGATACTATTAATAATCCATATTTGAAATCAAATTTGTATGTAATTTATATATTCTATAAATGTTTTTAAATAGTATAATAATGAATCAATTCTATTGCATTTTAATAATATTTCATATATAAATTAATATTCCTATTTATTTACATTTAATGAAATTAAAATATGTAATATTTAGGAAAATATTTAATATTAGTTAATGAAAAATTGTATTGTATTCTTTTATTTTGAATGGTATTTAATATACCAATGTTACTATGGTGGTAGAGCATAATAATTCAATTTAAATTCACACCCATGAATTGAAAGTGAAATACATTCAGGGTTAATAAAGGAGCAATGAGGACACTGGCGGTGGCTTTTAATAATTCAATCTATCAAGTGGTCAACAAGATTTTTCTGTACAGACTTTAATACCATTTCTTGTCAAGAATTTATACTCCTCCCGTGTAATTTTGCTTCCCAAGTGTAAGAAAGGTTAGTTTTTATCCCCAAAGATTGCACATTACCCAGTTAAGTGCCTTTTTTACTGCTTCCCTTCGTCATTTGGGCTTAAACTTTGCAGTAGATGTATAAAAAGGCTCTTTTAAGTGTCCGGGCGTTTTGAAGGCTCTGATAATGGCCTCGACCGTTCGCCTCGTCAGCTGACTCTCCAGCGGGGTTCCTGGACCTTAACGATGTCAACTTTATATCGTAAAGAGTTCTTTAACATGGATATTAGGGAAGGTGGGGAATGAACTGAAAGTGTGTTTGGCAGGGGCTCTGTGTCATGAATGGAAGTCTGCTCGGCGTTGATGGAAGTGTTGGCAGGAGACTTTCTGCCGTCTGCAAAGCGCTCCATTGCTTTCTGACAGACCTGCATCGATCGGACATAACTTATATCTGCTTCCAGCACAAATGGCCCAAAAATGACCTACACTGGATTTTTTGATGGCATATATACAGCAGAATTGCTGATATATATATATGACATCACAATACTAATTTTAACGGTAGTAAAACACATAATAACCAGGGATCGATCTGATACTCAGTATCGGTATCGGTTCCGATCCGGTCCTTTTCTGCGGATCGTGTATCAGTCAGACGAGACCGATCCAAATCCGATGTTGTGTGTATAGTATTCTGTGTTAAAGTTGAGCCCCACAAAAGACACGAAAACATCATAAAGCACCATAAAGTGTTCTATTATATTTCAAGTGTTCTGAAGCCGTTCCATAGTTTAATCTGAGGTACAGATTAATATTTAAGTCGCTGTGACTCTGTATTGGAGACTTTATTATTATAATACTTGTCTGCGCAACGGAAGATTATTAATAGTCTTTTTTGTTCTGTCCTATCTATCATATGTTGCTGCCTTATTTCTGTGCTATACATTTAAAATAAATGTCTTTTATTTTTAAAGTATATATTTATAAATGTTTTCATGAATGTATTTTACAACAATACTAAGAGTAATGTGTAACATTATACCAGATTTAGTCTTTTACTTATTCACTTTTATTTGTAAATAAAAATGTTTCGCTAGATTTTATTAAATTATTGTGCACCCGTGATTTATCTAGAGTATCTTTTGCTGCTGAATTATCCACTAAACTAGTTATAATAGTATTTTTGTCATAGATTATGATTGTTTATTTTTCATTCAAATGAAATTGTCTATATGTAGTAGACTGTGTTTAACACAAAGAAGGGTGACGATCAGGTCAACACAGAGAAGTATAGAAATTCTATATTGATAAAAAAACCTGCGCTGGTATCGTATCGGATCGGTATCGGACGATACTCATAATTTTCGGGATCGGATCGGATCGGTATCAGACGATACTCATAATATTCGGTATCGGATTCTATCGGTTCTGAAAAAAAATTATCGTTGCATCCCTGATAACAACAATTACTGAAATTAAACTTATGTTTATTTTACATAATGTGAACTATTTAATTTAATATTTAATAAATGCTGTATGATTTTTTTAAATTAAAAAATAGACTTGTTTAGATAGCAACTTCTTGATACTTTTATTTTATAATAGTATTTTTTCACAAGTAAAATAATTGTTTAAAATATGAATAAAGGCATCTCACAGCTGAATTTGACTGATTATTAGATATTCAAAGAGCTTGTTTAAATGAGATGAGTAATTATGATGGTAAGTAGGAAGGTATTAAATAGAAATAGAAGCAATCGCTGTATTTTAAATTTTTTTTGTATACATATATTTATTTTCAAAGTTCTGTATAATAATGGTTTTGGTAAGAACGCTTAAACAGAGATAGTAAGCTAATGAAGAAAGAGAATGGGAGCTAAAAATACAAAGTCCACATACTGACCAAACTGGAGAAAGAATACCAAATATCTGCCAATATATCAGTTGACGACTAAAAATTACACATTTTTGGTTCACAATTGAACTGTAACCCCCCCCCTCCAAAAAAAAAAAAAAAAATACAAACATATTTTTCAAAGGTTTGAATGAAGCAAAGATTATTGGAGTGTTTTACAAAAAAAACAATAATAATAGCATTTGTCTCTCTACTTCAAAATTGAATTTTGAATTGAATGATTTGATTTTTCATTGTAATTGATTGTGAAATTTACTACAATTTCTTGAAAAATTGTATTCATTTTTTTCCCACACACTTGTTTTTTCAACATACTGATTTTAGGTACCTTTTCTTTTTTTTGGCTTGTTGATGTTGAGTCAATATTTTGTGTTATTTGCAACGTTCAGCTCTGAGTATTTATTTATTTGATTTAATAACGTCTAGAAGCAGTCTTTTGCTGGTTGTACTTGACTCTTCTCTCTGACGTTCCCTCTAAATGGGTTCATGTAAAAATATACGTCCACTTCTCCTTTTCATAAAAGCTTGTGTTTGACGTGCATGAATGAAAGCACAAACTGCACAGTGGCACAAGGCGAACTCAGCTCCGGTTATCTGATTTAATAACTTCCAGCAAAGTATTTAGCTGGTTGGAATAAAAACGTCCTTGACTTTTCCCTTTGGTTTGCGCTAATGGGTTCATGAAAGAATATACATCCACTTGTCCTTGTCATAAAATCAGTTTTAGGTTGTTTCAAAACAATACTCAGCTTCGTTTGGAGTTTTGGATGGAGATAATAATGATCGCGACTCAGAATCGATGCTCAGGTGAAGGCTGATAAGAAGACGAGTAGCGATAAGGAAACGGGTTTGTCCAGACAGGAAGGACACTTCAAAGACACCGGAGGACCAAGTATCCCATGAGGCTTTGGTTTCAATAGAACAGCAGATGATCTTCAATGCTTCATTGCTTTTTCACAACAGAATTGGGGCGATAATGGAAACAGTCGCAGCAAAGCTGGCCGAGGCGTTTTATATGTGCTTAAATCTTTGATATGTTCTTCTGAGTAGTACATGGGAGCAAATCCAATTACATTCTCATCTAATTAAAGTCACATGTGTGCTGAAATATTGAGTTCTGCATTACTGTGAGTTCCCGCAGGACTGGATTCAGTTCTGATGTGACGGTCCGACAGCTCGTCTTGCTGTGTTGGGTGTGTTTAATGTTTATAAATGTTCTGAATTCATTCATGGAACTGATTGGGTTATTGATTCACGTCTGAACGCATTTGGAAAGCTGGTTTTTGTTTCAGTACTTTAATATTCCAGCATCAGGTCTGTGCGTCATTTTGATCACTGAATCAATTCCTGAATTGAATTTAAATTAAAGTAATCCAGAATTGTAATTTGTATTAAGTAAATTGAATAATTATTCAATATGAATTAGCCTACACATCATCAGGCTTTTTAGAAACACTAGATGATCTGAATAATCAATGTTTATTTATTAAAATGTTTAATTTATATATTGAATCATTTTTAAATATTATAATATTTAATAAGTTATTAATGCAATATTTTGTATATAATATTATGTATTTATACCAAAAAATCTTGTTTTGATATGTTTGGTGAGATTCAGACAGTTATGGGATGAATATGATTCCAGAGAGGCGTGTAAACAGAAACATAATATTCTAAAATAAATAAAAGTGCTGTTAAATAGTTTTTTTTTCAATATGAACTACTCATAAACATCTTCATTCACAAAAAAAAACATTATATTATAACCAGTTTACAATGCCACCTATTAAAATTTGTATTTAATAAATATATTTATGTATTTATATTTGATAAATATATTTAGGTAGTATAATGTTCTGTAAAGTTATGTTGTTTTTTCAACAACATTTTTTTTCACATAAAATAATATAGTTTGTTAATTATTTTATTTCTCACATATTTAGGGATATCTATGAAATCCGTAAAAAAAAATTCCCAAATTCCATTAATTTTTTTTCTAAATTATGTTTTTATTCCGTTTAAATTTTTCTTTAATTTAAATTTTTCTGGACTCCTTTTTAATTATCAAATGTAATGTTAATCTATCAAAAAGCATGCCTAATTAATTGAAATCATGAAACGATTTAACACTAATTTATTAAAAGTGTAACAAAAAAGACGTTTAGGGCCGTATGAAATGTTTATTTTCTTCTCACCTTATGTGATATTGTTCATCGCGCAAATCATAGGGCTCTACATATTATTTGGATTTTCTAGAAACATTAGACAGTATTAATAACACTCGTGAATTCACACTCATGAATTTTGATCTATATAATTACTTGTTTAATTTATTTTTGCTGACCGTTAAGGCAAATTTGAGATGGGATTTATGGTGTTTCATTGAACAAATCCAGTATGCAATAGGTAGTTTATTTGCAGATGACTTTTTTCCTCTTATACATTGCTCTATGATATAATGGAAAAGAATCAACAACATTAACCCTTTAAGAATCCAGCGTACCGGGACACCTAGTGGTGACGGGGTAAAGTCGTCAGACACAAAAACTCAATAAACAAAAAGTTGACCATGTCATATATCCACGGAAAGCTGAGATTCTTGTGATTTCAACTATGTAAACCATTTTAAGATACAATAAACACAGCATGTACAATCAGTGTCTTTATCAGACCACTTTTTGTTGACATAATGCAGACATGCATGATAGTACAGACATGCATAGGAATAACACAGTAGGGATGCAATATAACACCAATATAAGAAAATACCCACAAATTAAATAATGTATTGTGTGCAGAAATATAGGAAAAAAATGTATTTAGATTATAAATTATAAATATATAGTAATTTTAAAAGTGTACACATTTTGGATTCTCTAAATAAATGTCACTATAATGTGTTTATGCTTCAGTTACTATGTGTCAGTAATTATTGACAGTGAATCTGGATGAGAAACTGAATAGCTCTAAGTGTAACCTTTCATTAGAGCCCAAAATGATGACTGTACATTAAAGCATTCAAGAATTACAGCATTGTATGTGTCGTTGTTACAAAGGGTCGCTTGGAGTCTCCCAAGTGTACTTTCTTTGGAAGCGTCTAGACATAAAATTAGATAAACATGTGTAAAACACTAATTTTCTAATATATTGTTTATCAAATGGTAAATTTGGCTTGGTAAGGCTTCATTCTGTGATCCCAATGTATTTTCCAGTTCATACCTCCCAGCTATAGTCATCTGCAGGCTTCTATTTACAACAAAAATGCAGGCGGAATTATTTTCTTTCTTTTTTTTGTGTGTTCAAGTGCTATTACTCAATATCAGTAAGACTTACAGTGATTCTGTTGAGAAACAAACCTCAGAGTGTCACCTTTCAAAGGAGACCAACACCATGCATATCATCCAAATGGCTCAAGAACAGCATGCAATCTACTTTGGGTATGCCTTTTTTAGGCGTTTTAGGCAAATTTTACAGGAATCGTAAAGGGTTAAAAATGCAGGATTGTGGGCATACACGGTAAAAGTTCAGGAGTAAAAACTAGAAAGATGGCAAAAATCCTGCGCGTGCAGAAGAAGCATCTGGAGACTAACGGGAGGTTTCCCGCGATCTGGGACATCACCGTCCCCTCGAGTCTACACGAGATGTGAAGCTCACATGTACTTGAGAAAGAGTCAAATCTCTCTCTCACTGCACTGGCACGGGCTCGAATGAATCACTTAGCCTCTCTAAAACCTCACAACGCCATCAAATGGCCATTAATTCATCAATAATGCACAGTTACTGAAGGTAACGTCTGATCTCTGAAAGAAGAGATTTGTCTGTCGTTTGCTGCATCGCTGGTTTCAGATCAGTTTGGCTGTGACTGATTTCTGTGGCTGTTCTCAACAGAATACACGCTTACTACTCCTGCTTTCATTTACTTGATGAACTAAAATAACTCAAATGATTTAAAATATGAAGAGTTCAGGTGCAAAAGTCTCTAAGTGCTGTCTGAAATGTTCTTCTAAAATGAGCATTTTTATCAGGCTGCTATATTCATGTTTAGTTATTTCACTTTAACTGCATAGAAAATTATCTACTGTATGCATTTCTATTATAATACATTTACTGAACCTAAGCACAGGAGCCTGATAAGAAATTATTATTTAGATGAAAATTATATGACACTTCATACTCTTCATGTATAGATGTATATTAAAACAACAAAAATACAATTATGACAATTTTAAATACAATTAAAATGAAAACAGAACATATAAAAATTAAAATTGATTCAAAATATTAATAAAATATAATAATACTACTAGTAATAATAGTAATAACTAGTAATAATTCTACTAGTACTACTAGTATCAATAATACTAATCTCAATAATACTACAATATTTCTAGGCATGTATTTTTATTTTGTTTACATTTATGCATGTATCAAAAGTGACTGAAGGTAAACATTTGATTTGTTGACGTATTGAGAAAATGTCATAATTCATAATTTTTAAAGACCATCAAATGTTTAACTTAAAAAGCCAATTAAAAATGTTTCCTTAATGATAACTCACATGCAACATAATTATATGTGTTAATTATAATATTTGATATTATAATGTTTATTTTTTGCCGCACAATACATACTGTTTACTATGTAATAAAACAGTATTCAGTGAACAGTGCAAGATTATAGTTAACTAAAACTAAAAACATCAAATACATTTAACTTGAAATATAAGTAAACTCATTTAATAACAAATTCTGATATATTAAGATGTCAAAAGCACACTTTACTAAAAACTCAAATTAAAATATAAATAAAAACTGATTTGGAATATGAATAAAACCGATATAGAGTGAAATAGCACTGGTCGGGTGTAAGCCGAGCAGTAACCAGTAGTTCACTGAACACAGATTTAGGAAGAGCATGTTGGCAAGGCGAGGTTTTACTCGCGGTCAGCAGGTATTAATGTGTCGAGCGCTCTAGTCGTGATCTTTTGTTCTCAGTGTGCTGAGAGCGATTACAGCTGCACAGAAGATTTAAAGAGAAACGGAGATAAATGGGGAAGATCAGTTCGAGTGCGAGTCTCTTTGTGCCGCGTTCACCTGAAGTGAGATAAGGACACGGGGCGAGCCACACAGCGTCTTCGAGGAGTATTACATCACAAAACACTCAGGGGGTAATTGGAACTTTTTGGGGCTTTTTATTGGAAAAAGTCACAGTTGAGGATCTGGAAATGTTGTACCTTTCCTTTCTGTGAAGACTAACACTTAGGTGTGCGTGCAAACTATACCAGGCCAAGCAGTCTCTGAACGTTTACCAGCATGAATGATTTACTTCAGTCCCAAAATATGATTGTACATATCTGGGTCAATTTTTTTGGAAGGAAAAAAAAAATCAATATTTGTTATTTATTCATCTTTTTTGAAAACAATGCAATAAACAAATAAAAAAAACAATACTTTTTATTTTTTTTATATATATATATTTTATAAAACATAACTGTATTTTGTACAAAGAAAAAAATTTATATGCTATATATTTTTCATTACCGTAATGAGAATGTGAGGTTCCTGGTTGATAACAACTATGTAACAATAATAATAAAAACACTTAAAAAAGGTCTCATTGTTATTTCTTGTTATTTTATTCTGACGTTCTGGGTAAAATACGACCTGGTTGTGTTCTTGGCAGGTTTGGTGATGGATATTCTTCGGAGAAATGTAACGTAATGGTCTGAAATAAGTCAAAGAGAGAGAGAGAAATGGCTCAGGATCCTGCGGTGAGATATAGAGGGACGCAGCGGAGAGAAAGCACAGGAATAAATACTTAACATCCATTTCCCTGCTTCCCGCAGCAGCACATCTTCATCCTCAGAGGTCTTCAGTTATTGATGGGCTGTCACACACTCCTGATAGCATCGGCACACAAACACACACCGTGGACTTGTTTTGGCTGATTCGGATGCACACAAATACACACATTTGCACACAAAACACGCAGATGTTTATAAACCTGAATCTCATTTTAATGGCCACAGACACACTGGAAGTCTTGGGAGTGACAATCGCTTTATTTATGGAAATCACGATGCCATGTGTTTACGGACAAGGGCCTGCTTTTTAAAGACACGTGTAAAATGATTCGAAATGTGAACACACAACAATTTTGTATCTCATAATTGTGACTTTTTAGCTCATAATTGACTAATGATCTTAACCTTGACTTTATCTCATAATTATGAATGAATGAATGATGTATTTATATAGTGCTTTATTGTGTATAGCTGTACACCCAAAGCGCTTTACAATCATATGAGGGGGGGGGGGGGGGTCTCTCCCCCATTATGAGATACTAATTATGACTTAGTATCTCCTAATTGTGACTTTTTATCTCAATTTTGATTCGTCGAAATTGCTAAGGTTCGATTTGTCATCTCATTGTGACCTTTTATCTGATAATTATGATTTGGTATCTTATAATTTGACTTTTTAATCTCTTGATTAAGACTTTTTATATCAGATTTTATGTCAATTTATCAATTTATGTCATATTTGTGACTTTTTATCACACAATTATGTCTTAGCATCTCATATTGACAGTTTCATTATTTTGACTTATGTCTAAATTTGGACTTTATCTCATAATTATGTCTTAATATCTCATAATTTTGGCTTTTTGTTTCATACATTTGACTTTCAATCTCATTGCGACTTTGTATCTGATAATAATGGCTTAGTATATTATAATTTTGACATTTTACCTCTTAATTAATGCTTAGTATCATATATCTGACTTTTTATCTAATAGTTTTGATTTATGTCATAATTTTGGCTTTTATCTCTTAATTATAACTTAATAGCCCTAGTTAAGACTTAGTATCTCATAATTTTTTACTTTATCTCATAATCATGATTTTTCACTACCTCAATATTTTTGTAACTTTTGTAATATTTTTAAAGAAATAATATCTCATAAGTAATCTCAGTGATGTAATTATCTCAAAGCAGTTGCTCGTTTGTGCATAGATTAATATTAAATAATAATTATCTGTTTATCTGAACATTTAGATAAATAATGTTGGGTTATTGTATTAATGGTATGAGTGTAAAATGCTCTTTAAAATTAAATCCTGATTGGTTTTGATGTAGGATGAAATCATGTATTTGTTATATAAACACACTTGCATATCAATGAGTTCAATGCTAACAAAAAGCCACAAACATTCAACAATGCAATTAAATGTTTGAACTCGATTGTGTGTTCATGAACGTTTGTGTAGCATCACTTCATTTCTACACATGTGGACACTTTCCGTATTCACTGCTATGACTCATTTAATGAATATAATCTAATATAATGAACTCTGTCTGATGTAGTGTTCAGTACAGACACTGGCTCTCAGATGAAGAGTCCAGCCTCGTTATGTACCCTGTGTTGATTTGTAGCGTGTCTGTTGCCTGTTGAATTAAAGCCGTAATCGCTGCCTTTAGACTCTCATTAGTTAAAGCCTCCAGGAGTGCATGTAAATCGTCGTGTACTAGCTTAGCAGGAAACCGCTACTGTGCTAGTGCGTAGCATTCGTGTTCATTAGCTTGATTGCAGTGTAGTTTCTCCCCAGTCTCATTGAATCAGCAGGAGGCTAAAGCTCTAAGAAATGCATGTTCCCGGTTTAATTGCATTTATTTGTGGGCGGCATCAACAAACATCCTAAATATAGCGGTTCTGTACGATTTTGTCTTGTAACCCTTAACCGAGGGTTTAGTTATGCACTGCTGTTCCTCACACGGTGTGTTTGCAGGGAAATGTGTCTGTAAGAGAAGAAAATCACAGTAATAAACACTTTACATTTGAAGAAACTGTGAGTTATGCAAACCTGCCGTCATTGTGCTGGAATGCTGCTATGCAGTTAGCGGGTTACTGTTGCTAGGGTGTTCTGGATAGTTGTAATGTGGTTTCTAGGGTGTTCTGGGTGATTGCTACAGTAAGTTGTTTTCGGCTGTTCTGGTTGGTTATACGGTTGCTAGGGAATTGCTAGGTTGTTTTGAGTGGTTACTATGCTCTTGATAGGGTGTTTTGGGTGGATTCTATGCAGTTACTCGGGTGTTATGGATGGGTTCTATACAGTTGCTAGGGTTGCAAAGTATTTGTTTGGGTGGTTGCTACAGTAGGTAGTTTCTAGGGTATTCTGGGTGGTTTCTATATGGTTGCTAGGTAGTTGTTATGGTCTTTACTGTGCAGTTGCTAGGGTGCTCTGGCATGTTTCTAAGTAGTTGCAAGGATGTTTTAGATGGTTGGCATGCAGTTGGTATCATGGTCCGGGTGGTTTTAATATAGTTGCTGTGTTTTTCTGGGTGGTTGCTAGTTAGTTGCTAGGGTCTTGCTAAGCAGTTGCTTGGGTGTTTGAGTGGCTGATAGGTAGCTCTAGGGTGTTCAGGATCATTGCTACAGTAAATAGTTATTGGCTGTTCTGGTTGGTTGTTAAATGGTTGCTAGGTTTTTTCGTGGTATTATAGTATTATGCTTTTGATTGCATGTTTTGGATAGTTGCTAATATACAGTTATTTAGATGTTATAGTGGTTATTTGCTATATGGTTTCTTAGTAGTTGTGAGGGTGTTAATATGCAGTTTTTTGGATGGTTGCCATGCAATTCCTTGGGTGTTCTGGGTGGTTGAAACGTTGCTAGGGTGATTTCTAAAGTAAGTAATTTCTGAGGTGTCCGGTTATTATACAGCTGCTAGGGGGGTTTGAATGGTTGCTGTGCAGTTGTTAGGGTTTCATGAATGGGTGCTATCCAGTTGCTAGGGTGTTGTGGGTGGTTACTACGAAGCTACTTGGGTGTTCTGGGTGGTTGCTACAACAGGTAGTTTCTAGGCTGTTCTGGGTGGTTGCTACAATAAGTAGTTTCTAGGCTGTTCTGGGTGGTTGCTACAGTAGGTAGTTTCTAGGGTGTGCTGGGTGGTTGCTACAATAGGTAGTTTCTAGGGTGTTCTGGGTGGTTGCTACAGTAGGTAGTTTCTAGGGTGTGCTGGGTGGTTGCTACAATAGGTAGTTTCTAGGCTGTTCTGGGTGGTTGCTACAGTAGGTAGTTTCTAGGGTGTGCTGGGTGGTTGCTACAATAGGTAGTTTCTAGGCTGTTCTGGGTGGTTGCTACAGTAGGTAGTTTCTAGGGTGTTCTGGGTGGTTGCTACAATAGGTAGTTTCTAGGCTGTTCTGGGTGGTTGCTACAATAGGTAGTTTCTAGGCTGTTCTGGGTGGTTGCTACAGTAGGGTAGTTTCTAGGGTGTGCTGGGTGGTTGCTACAATAGGTAGTTTCTAGGGTGTTCTGGGTGGTTGCTACAACAGGTAGTTTCTAGGGTGTTCTGGGTGGTTGCTACAATAGGTAGTTTCTAGGGTGTTCTGGGTGGTTGCTACAACAGGTAGTTTCTAGGGTGTTCTGGGTGGTTGCTACAACAGGTAGTTTCTAGGGTGTTCTGGGTGGTTGCTACAACAGGTAGTTTCTAGGGGTGTTCTGGGTGGTTGCTACAACAGGTAGTTTCTAGGGTGTTCTGGGTGGTTGCTACAGTAGGTAGTTTCTAGGCTGTTCTGGGTGGTTGCTACAACAGGTAGTTTCTAGGGTGTTCTGGGTAGTTGCTACAACAGGTAGTTTCTAGGCTGTTCTGGGTGGTTGCTACAACAGGTAGTTTCTAGGGTGTTCTGGGTGGTTGCTACAACAGGTAGTTTCTAGGGTGTTCTGGGTGGTTGCTACAACAGGTAGTTTCTAGGCTGTTCTGGGTGGTTGCTACAACAGGTAGTTTCTAGGGTGTTCTGGGTGGTTGCTACAACAGGTAGTTTCTAGGCTGTTCTGGGTAGTTGCTACAACAGGTAGTTTCTAGGGTGTTCTGGGTGGTTGCTACAACAGGTCGTTTCTAGGGTGTTCTGGGTGGTTGGCTACAACAGGTCGTTTTCTAGGGTGTTCTGGGTGGGTTGCTACAATAGGTAGTTTCTAAGGTGTTCTGGGTGGTTGCTACAATAGGTAGTTTCTAAGGTGTTCTGGGTGGTTGCTACAATAGGTAGTTTCTAGGGTGTTCTGGGTAGTTGCTACAACAGGTAGTTTCTAGGGTGTTCTGGGTGGTTGCTACAACAGGTCGTTTCTAGGGTGTTCTGGGTGGTTGCTACAACAGGTCGTTTCTAGGGTGTTTCTGGGTGGTTGCTACAATAGGTAGTTTCTAAGGTGTTCTGGGTGGTTGCTACAATAGGTAGTTTCTAGGGTGTTCTGGGTAGTTGCTATATGGTTGCTAGATATTTATTAGGGTTTACTGTGCAGTTGCTAAAGTTGCAAGGATGTTTTGGATGGCTGTTTGGATGCAGTTGCTATCATGCTCTGGGTAGTTTTAATACAGTTACTAGTTAGTTGCTGTGTTTTTGGGTGGTTACTATATAGTTTCTGTATTTTACTCTGTGTTTGCTAGGTAGTTGAAAGGATGTTTTAGGTTATTGGTAGTTAGTTCAGAGGATGTTTTGGGTAGTTGCTATGCAGTTGCTAGGGTGACTTGTTTGTGCAAAAATATGGCTCAGTTTCCTCCACATGAGGAAAGAAACACATGAGACATAAATGAGGACTAATCAAAAACTCCTTTGTCTCTGGAGCTGTAATAGAGTAGTAACGGTTTCCTCGCAGGTTCAGCGTGATTCACCGTATTCAGAGTGAAACAGGCCACTTGTAATTATATCTGAGCTCTCATGTCAGTTCCAGACGCCTGTAATAGTGAAGACGTGATGTTGGGCTGCAGAAGTACACTTTAAAGCGAGTGCACGTATACAGCGTGAAACGCAGTGCATTGTGGGTAGCGCGGGAAGCAGATGGTATGTGCAGCGGCAGAGAGAGATGATGACAGACCTTTGAGAGACTCCTCGGGGCTCAGAGCGCATCTACAGGACGACACGCTGTTCTCCCGCTAGTCCCGCTGCCAGACGCCGTCGCCACACGTCTGCTTGTTTTCACCTCATTTACACACATGCACATTTATTCATAGATACTGTATTTTTTCTACCACCTTTACTCTGTTTTACTACAGTGTGTAAACACACATCAGTTGCGTTTTCTGTCAGGATTTTGGGTTTTCAGATGCAGAATTGCTGACAATGATGCTTGCATGTTTAACCAAGTTTCTGGTGTATAAATGTAGTTTTACCATTGGAATGATTCCCAACAAGCCCAATTTCTATACAAATGAAGTTTAGCATATAACTAATCCATATTTATTAAATTACATGGCTCAATTAATGTTGCATTATTATTATAACTGACTATAAAGCATGTATTAGGTGGTTGATATGTAGATTCTAGTGTATTCAGGATGTTCTGATGTAGTTGCTAGGGTTTTTTAGATGGTTGCTATGTAGTTGCTGGGATAATCTGGGTAATTGCCACAGTATCTAGTTTCTATGGTGTTATGGTATTTGCTGTATGGTTGCTAAGTAGTTGTTTGGGTATTCTGATGCAGTTGCTAGGGTTTTTTAGATGGTTGCTATGTAGTTGCTGGGATAATCTGGGTGATTGCCACAGTAGCTAGTTTCTATGGTGTTATGGTATTTGCTGTATGGTTGCTAAGTAGTTGCTTGGGTATTCTGATGCAGTTGCTAGGGTGTTCTGGATTGTAGCTATGTAGTTTCTAGGATGTTCTGGGTGATCTCTACAGTCAGTAGTTTCTATGGTGTTATAGTAGTTGCTAGAGTGTTCTGATGCAGTTGCTAGGGTGTTCTGGATTGTAGCTATGTAGTTTCTAGGGTGTTCTGGGTGATCTCTACAGTCAGTAGTTTCTATGGTGTTATGGTATTTGCTGTATGGTTGCTAAGTAGTTGCTTGGGTATTCTGATGCAGTTGCTAGGGTGTTCTGGATTGTAGCTATGTAGTTTCTAGGGTGTTCTGGGTGATTTCTACAGTCAGTAGTTTCTATGATGTTATGGTATTTGCTGTATGGTTGCTAAGTAGTTGCTTGGGTATTCTGATGCAGTTGCTAGGGTGTTCTGGATTGTAGCTATGTAGTTGCTAGGGTGTTCTGGGTGATCTCTACAGTCAGTAGTTTCTATGGTGTTATAGTAGTTGCTAGAGTGTTCTGAGTAGTTACTATGCAATTGCTAATGTGAACGTGATGGTTGCTAGGTGGTCTGTGTAGTTGCTATGTCATTGTTAGGTAGTTGCTGGTGTGCTTTGGTTAGTTGTTATGGATGCTTTCTGAATCCGTGAAGCCAACGCAGTATGCTTCTGATTTTTACACTGTTGTGTCTTTTACACAGTTTCAAAGTCCTCATGTGCTTTCCGGAGCCGCTTTACATTGCATTTACTGACACATGCGAGATGCTCATCCAGCCAGAGTTGGACATTAAAATAAATATCAAATTAATAATACAGTTAAATAGGAAAGTAGCCTTAAATAAGAAAGTAAAATACACCCTGCGACCCGGTCTACCTCACGTGGCTGTCATTGCATGTTTCATAACAGATTAATTTAAACATACATAAAAGACAGAGTTAAATGCGGTTTTGTTGATGTCTTTCCGCGGTTGATTGAGTGATTACACGAGGTATGAGACTTTCAGTCATGTTTATTGGCATTAAAAATAGTAGCTTCAGAGGAAGGAATGATCGTGTTCACTCGCACGAGTTTGCGGGGTGTCACGACTAGGTGTGTGAACCTACACTGATCTTACGGTTCGGTTCGATTACGATTATCATGTCATCGGTTCGGTTCAATTCGATATCACGATGCATCACGGTGAATTGACGATGCACTGCATCCTCACTTTTCAATTTTACTTCACATACAATTTTGTCAATAAATACAAACAGTCAGATATATGAACTGAACCTTTAATTTTACCTGCTCAAAGAAAACACGCACCTTGAATGTATCAAACATCAAACAAAACTAAGTCAGGGCACAGAAGACAACAGGAGCATTTAGAACAAATACACTCGAGTAGTAAATACTAAATACTTGGTACTGACAGGGTTCACAGCACAAACGGCTGATGTGGTTTTCAAGTTAGTTGTATTACCTCCTGCATATTTATTTGTGCGTGACATGATTTACACCAGCGGTTCTCAATTCCAGCCCCCCCCCCCCCATATTTTGCATGTCTCTCTTTGTTAACACACCTAATTCAGATAATCAGCTCGTTTAGAAGTGCGCTCCGTGCATGAACTGTGTTCTGATTGACATGCTCCCTACACAGGGTCCATTGCTCTCTACTCCCTGAGCAGGGAAATGTGTTGTAGTTTACTTCACTTCAGAACATTCATTAATGGTTTTAATGGTCTTCAAGCACAGACAAGTGTGACATCATATACCTCTGATATATACAGTTTTAATTCACGTCTCGCAGACTTATGTGCACTTTGAATGGAATACATTCGCTTCGAACTGGAATCATGGTGGAATATCCTGATGTCCACTTCGCAGGGGCACTTACGTTCGAATAGAACAAACATCTGAAGCGGTAAGAGTAATTAAGAAATGTGCAGTGCGAGGTCTGGAATCGATAACCGCTGATTTACACACAGCGTGTCTTCTCCAGGTCGTGCTTACCAGGTTGTTCATAAAAGCCAGATGTGGGCTTTTGAAGTAATTGGAGCATTTTGAATTATACACGCACTCGCGTCTCGCCTGCCTCTGCCATTGTATGCTCCCGCGACAAAGTATGTATGCCACAAATGACGTCAGAAAAGCTTCAGTACATTATAATCGGTTATGGTCTATTACTGAACCGATACAGAATCATCCTCATCTGCATTGCGATGCACCGTAGAAACGATTCATTTCGACTCAGACACGGGAACCGGAGCTGATCGCGGCCGCTCGAGTCAATGCTTTTGTTGGGTTTGTACCAGCACGTTTCTGAACCGTCCCAGAAGCGGCTCTACGAGGCGTTAATACAGCGATCTTTCATGCCACATCAAAGACTGTCAAAACGGCATTTATTATTTACATTTCCCGAAAAAAAAGACTGTTTTTGTTCAGTGCACATGCGGTACGAATACGTGTAACGTTATACCCCCTAGTTATTAACATATGGCGATAGGTAAAGTTCATCAAGATGCCCTTTGAACTTTACTTTCCAGCATTATATGAACATTTACAAAGAGAGCAAAGTATAAGTTTTAAGATTTGATTTACTTTTAATTTCCCAGAATGCAGTACCCGGTTACAATGCAATTCAGTGAATTCCTCGTCCTGTCATTCTCACTGCAGCATGACTGAAATGTCCGTTGTCACTTTACGAGTATTAAAGATCCTGTTCAGTTGACAAGTAACATGTTTGGTTGACGTCATGCTGTGTAGGACGGCATCTCCCGCTGGCCCCGCCCCTGTGGTGTGATTGACAGGTCTGTGGTTTGGCCCAGAGGCGGGCGAGTATTAAACACAGTGCATTCACTTCACCTGCAGCTCCAGCAGCTGCTGCACTGACACACACAGCAGGACACCAGAGACAGAGACATGCTTACGCTCACATTCCCATCACTGCAGCAGCACTGGGGAATGTTTTAGTGATTGTGTTTTAGTGATTTTTGATGAATTTAGTGAGAAGGCAGAGGCTGAAGAGAAGGCAGAGGCTGAAAACACCGCGAGCATCGCACACTTCAGTATGTGTTTTTTGAACAAAACCACTCGTCTGTGCCATTCACATACACAGAGACACACAGAACATGCATGATTCATATTTAAATAGTCTTTATGTGGCTTAATGTTTACAGAAAACTAGTCCATAGCACGAGTCGATTTAAGTGTACTGACCTACCCATCGTGTAAACCATAAATAGATCATATTGAGGTGTTTTGCAACTTCAGTGTAGTGGATTGTGATTTATTGCAACTTCAGCAACATCTGCTTCTGCCTTTGAGAAACAACTGATGCGTGATCAGTGCTTTCGGTGTGAGAGTGCCTTCAGCCTTCCATGTTGATTGGTCGGACTCGTGACTCCCAGCCAATCAGATGGAAGGTGGGCGGAGTCTGCTCTAGGCCACAGAGTGGTGAGTTCCAACAGGCATCATCAGAGCCAAATATTACATTATTTTATCGACAAATCGGTTTTGAAAATGACTGATAAATATAACAATGCTTAATATCGGCACCGATAATCGGTCGACCCCTAGTCATTACCACACTTCTCAGTCTTATAAGTGAGTTTTAATAGCACATGTTGCTGGACTGTTAAGCTGTTTGTTCATTAGAGTCCGCTTGATTTTGGGAAACTGCTGAAGAACTTCCCATCCAGCAACAGCAGCAGAGATGTTCCTCCGAATGGCTCTCGCAGTATCTGGCACGTGTTATTCATCTCGTCGACTGATCCTGGAGCAGCTGTGTGTCTCCTCTGGGAAGCAGCGTGGGACCGGCGGCGTCTCGCTCGCTGACTGATTGAACTCATTACATCAGACTAGTCTCACACTAATGTGCTGCTTTAGCACAACATCTGCTGCGTCATGCTTTCATCCAGGAGTTTGCAGAAGTCTTGAGTGATGAGGAGGTCACTGGTTTGTTTTCGGTCTTCTGTATTTATATAATGACCGTTGAATACATTTTGTCGAATGAAACGAGCTCCTCCAGTCGTGTAATTGAAGGCGACCCCAAACTGACTAATGATTGTTTATGGAAAACCCTATTTTTTTCCTCTTATTTTTGGAAGTCAATAATATTCGCTTGCTTTAGTCTCAGAGGAAGAGCAGAGAAACACTAGATGTTTCTTCATCTCTAATAGGGTTGTAAAGGTGACCCCTGTGATGACAAATTACTTTAAATATCTCTTTATATAATCTTTGCTCTGAGGCCGGTGCATTTATTCCACTTATTTTGTGTGAAATTATGCATTCGATTTCTTCTCCTCTGCTCACCACGGCTGCATATATTTGACCAAAAAATATTGTGAAATATTTGTATAACATAAAATAATGTGAATGTATGTTAAAATGTATGTATTCCTGTGATCAAAGCTGAATTTTCAGCATCATTACTTTATATATTCACAGATGGATAGAAAGTTCAAAAGAGCAGCATTTATTTGAAATATAAATATTTTGTTACATTATAAATGTCTGTTGCTTTTGATCAGTTTTAATGCGTCCTTTATGAAGAAAGTTCTCTAAGTCTAAAAATCTAAATTGCAGACCTGCCAACCTTAATTTATTTTTTGCGTAACGGATATGCATTTTGACCTGAAAGTCCGCAGGTACGATTTGTCACTGAACTACGCCTCTGTCCACACGCAGCATTCAAATCAAGCAACAGAAAAAGAAGAAGAGTTCCACCAATCAGAGCGTGTTTCAGTTTGCATTGAAATCATTTCCGTGCGTTTTATTTCTCTCCAAACTGGCTGTGTGTCCGTGAGTCTACGTGCTCCCCCAGCCTATAATGTGCACATCTTCCCTAATATTAGAGAAGCGTATCTAAACCTGCTGTCCCAACAAAAGAGAACATTATAACATACTATAAGGTTAGAAATCACTTACTTTGGTGATCTTTGGTGACTTCTTATCGCAGAATGAGGCAGACATATATATCCTCTACTGTAATAAAGGGTATGTCGATTAGCGATGGATTATAAATGTACTTAATTATTATTATAAAAATACCCGAGGTGGTTTTAAGAACACAAACTATATATAGTCACATTCCAGTGTTTATTCGCTTAATATTTCATAATGGATTCTATCTTCATTTATTCAGTTACGGTGATACCTGGATGCTTTTGACCATAATAATAATAATAGGATTTCTGCGGCGTCAGTTCTTTTGCTTGTGTATGCATATTATGTGGATTTTCTGTGCTTCCATATGAATGAACGCATTGCCTTTGTTTATAGCATTAAATAATGGCCAGTCCATAAAATAATACATCTCTCCCGTGTTTTTCTGCAGCATTTAGTTTTTTATTATTTAAATATAATTGTATATATATATAAAGGTTGGCAGGTCTGAAATTGCTTGTTGATAAAATGATAAAAATGTATATGTGCCATAAAATGAGTAGGTCTATGTTTTGGGGTATGTAAGAAGTCTAAAATGTACATCGCTTATTGATAAAATGATAAAAATGCATTGATAGGAATATCTTAATGATATAAAAGATATGTAAATATTTAAAGTTTTTCAGCTAAAAATACGTAGTGATTTGCACATTTTTAAATATTGAAATACATCTAAATTGTACATTTTAGCATAAATAAAAACATACATAAATACATATATTCATTAAAATATAAAGAGTATAAATTAGACAATTATGAATTAGATTGCTATAAAATGCATTTTGTCATTTCATTTTTTATTTTTTGTATCGAAGATGGTAAATATAGGTACAGTTAATATTTGTATGTATTTACTCATTCTTTCAAGGTAATAGAGTTTATATTTTGGCCACATTTATTGTCACCACAATACCCTTTATTTTTCCCCTGAAATGATGATATTTGTGTTTCTCCTGCAGGTTTTTACGTCACTCCAGAAGTTTTATTCAGAAGCCGAGCGTTCAGAGCGTCTCTGTGATTTTGCACATTTCAGTCTGATGCGCCGGTTCTGAACTTCTCCTGACTTTCTCTCATCTTCTCAGGCTTTGCTCATTAATTGGGTGGAAATGAGTCAATCTCACGCGTCAGTAACAATAGCAGTGCTATGCTACATTAACCCCCGCCCGTGTCCCGCGCTCATAAAAGAGAACAGCTTCTCTCTCAATGAATGGGTAGATGAGGAA
Source organism: Oxygymnocypris stewartii (assembly GCA_003573665.1). NCBI lineage: Eukaryota > Metazoa > Chordata > Actinopteri > Cypriniformes > Cyprinidae > Oxygymnocypris > Oxygymnocypris stewartii. The sequence goes on along the minus strand of QVTF01025040.1, from coordinate 31,976 downwards.
ATGAGGCTTTCTCCACGCTGTGATTGCTTTTAGTGCAGTAAAGAAGAGGGAGATTCTCATATCCTCTGTTTGCTGTGGTTTTAATCGAGGCTTATCAGCGTTACAGACGTGTGTGTAATCTAATAAGTCCCAGTGCTGTTTTCATGGTGTAATAAAGTCGACTCGCTCTGCTCTCTCACAGTTGTGACCACATTCATTTGGATTATGGTCTGAGTCAATCTTATCACACCCACAAACCTTCATTTCCACTCGCTCAACCGAAACCTCCCAAAGCTTTGTTTATCTTTGCTTTTTGATATATTTTTTTTAACATTTTTATAAATAGTTTATTCAATTATTTTGCATAAGTGTATATCATGATCATAATTTCTGCCAGATTTTTTAAGAATATTGTATTTTTTTTTATTAATAATATTAATAATTAAAAATAATGATTTTTTTATTAAAAAAAACATTTAAAAAAAATTATACGTTTTAATATTAGTTATTTTATTTTGCGTAACTCTGTCATGATCATTATTTTGAACAACATTTTTAAGAATATAATTTTTTTATTAATAGTTTTAATTTAATTAAAATTAAATAATATTTAATAATGTTCAATAATTAAAAAAAAAGATGCACAGCAGATGCATTTGTATTTATTTATTTATTTATTTATATCTGTAGTTATATAGTTTAAATAGTTAATAATAATGTATTGCTGACAAATATAAAAGTGTCTGAAACAGATGGAAATTGTATTTGCAATTCAAATATTTCAATCATAATTTGATGGCCGACTATTTACGTATAAAAGCATGTTAGCAGAAGCTCAGATCTCCTGGTTTCAGGAGAATCAGATGAGAAATGATCGAGATCTCTGATAACTGAGAGTCTGGTAATCTGAGCATTAAGGGAATCACGTGAGGAGATCTTGAGTCTCTGAAGGTTAGTCCAGCTCTGTCTCATCAGCGGGGTGTTGAGAACTTTATTCTGAGGAAGTGGATTTGAGGTAAATGACCGTCCGCCGGAGCTGAAATGTGTTACGCTCGTCTGAGAGTCTCCGTCCCATCTGTCCTTCTTTCTCTTCTCTATAGAAAGGAACGAGGCAGAAACAAGGACCCTTCTAAGACCCTATGTTTTATTTTTCACAAATTACATTTCATTCATTCATCCATTCATTCATAAAAAAACTCAGTTTTAATACTTCAATTAAATTTTAGCAATCAGAAATCATGAAAATCATTAACTGAAATCATGAAACATACAACTTATTTTATTTTAACACAAAATATTTAGTTTAATAAAAAATACATTTCTAGGCTCTATGAAATATATATATATATATTTTTTTAACCAAATTCTTTGGTTTCTGTTTAAATTTGTCTGGATTACAATTGAATAATCAAAAAGCATAGCTAATTCATTTAATTTATTAAAACAGCTTAATTAATTATTGTTGTGTAATAACATTTTTTTGGTAATAAAATGAAAATATAAAACATAAATGAAATGTAGGCTTGTATTTTAATCAGATGAAAATTAAATATGTCTTTTTTTACAATCAATGTGCTGCACTACTGTTAAAACGACATACCAAAAATGTGTAAATATTTCTTAAAAATATAAAGTTGAAATTATAATAATAATTATTATTATGACATATTATTACAGATGCATTATTATTATTATTATTACATTGAAGTACATTGCCCTGTACAACGGTCAGTTATATTTGTCACAGTTTCTTTACATTAAACCGATCTTGTATTTTGACGCAAAGATGTTTAAGTTGTTATTCATTGATGTTTTTTATTGGTGTTGATGTTTCTGACTGGATCCTGCTTTCCCTGGTCTCTGTCTCTCTGGAGGAGGTGTAGTGAGATGGGAGTGATTGTGAGAAGCTCATGCTGGGAGATGATTAAAAGCTGTCCAGCTTTATTACGGCTCTTGTAGAGAAGCACACAAACAGACCACTTCAGGCAGAGCAGAGCACGTTTATTACGCCGGCCGGCTGAACGAAAGCAGTGTGCTGCGCTTGTGTTTTGTCTTCTTCTAGATCTTTCTTTTGTTGTTCGGTCTCATGAAGGTCCACTTACGCTTTAATCTGCTGCGCTGATGGTCTGAAAGCTCAAACCTTCTGTACAGACTCATGCTGTCACTGTCTGTATTAGTCCGGTGTGGAGTAATAGAAGCGTTTCAGACTCATCCCAAACTACAGATCTGCCTACTGTCAAAAACAACTAGTGTGTGTGAATATTTGTGCGTTATTCAGTTCAAGAAGGGCTCACTTCCACAGGAGGAGCCTAACCAGTTGTGTTGTCTTGTGCCTTTTAGTGATGTGTCAATAACCAGTTCTTTATTTTCGAGTTAAGTTTAGTGATGTCACCGCTAGGGTGGCCATTTCCATTACACCAAAAAGGAGGACACTTTGCGGCATTTAGTGAGGCAAGAATAATTGCAGAGGACTCTGGTGTTGGACAAAATACAAAATATGATGGACAAAATACTATTTTGTCCATCATATCGATGGAAATAATAGAAATACATAAATAACAAATAATCTGGCACAGTGCCTGAAAACATAACATTTCTGAACTTCTGGAAATAATATAAATACATAAATAAACAAATAATGAATGCAAAAAATAAATGTAAGTTTTTAACAAAAAAGTTCACCTTCAATCCATGAAAAGCATCTCTACTGCTTTTTGATATAAATCCGTGCTCTTTTGTCCGGATTAAATGAGGTCAGACGTTTCGGCATGTTAATGTTATAATATTACGTAGCCAGCACGAGGAGGCTTGTTTACGTTTTTAACCAATGATATATCAGATATTTATTTGACACCGCTCTCAGCCAATCATTTGTTTGACCAGAGATCTTATGGCATTAGACGCTATGCTGCTGCGTCTCAATAAAGATTCTATTTTTTTCCCAAACATTTACATTTACATTTACATTTAGTCATTTAGCAGACGCTTTTATCCAAAGCGACTTACAATTGGGGAGTACATAAAGCGATTAATCTTGAAGAGGCAAACATACAGAGGAAGTGCCAATAACACTAAGTCACAGGCATTGTTCAAATAAGTACAAGCTAGCAAGGGAAGGAGAGAAAGATGAAGATTTAGAAAAAGTGAAAGAGTTTTTTTTTTTTTTTTTTATATAGTCAAGTAGAGTTGAAAGAGATGAGTTTTCAGTTGTTGCTTGAAAATTGACAGGGATCCAGCATTCCGGATGGGGGGGGGTCATTCCACCGGCCAGGAACAGTGAAAGAGAATGTTCTGGAGAGTGATTTTGAGCCTCTCTGTGATGGTACCACGAGGCGTCGCTCACTCGCAGATCTCAGACTTCTGAAGGGATGTAAATTCGTAATAGTGAGTGGAAGTAGGCGGGTGCTGAGCCTGTGATTGTTCCCAAACTCCAAAAAGGAGGACGAATGATTGTCCGTCTTCAGACAGAGGGCTTAAAATCCAGACTGTCCGGCCAAAATACAGACGTATGGCCACCCTAGTCACCCTAGTCACTAACCAACTGTGTTTTTTTGCCGGAGTGTCTGTTTACACTAAGTGCAAATAGGCCACCTTGTTGGCAGAGGCTATTTACACTAACTCCACCCACCAACGTGTCATTGGGATAGTCAACATTATAAAAAACAGCTATGAATCATAAACTCCAGTGGTGCAGATGGTAAAGCATGTGCCGTGGTCTTTTTGACCTGATCGACCTGGGTTCGACTCCTTTTCAAATGTCATATCACATCGAAAAGGCATTTGTTTTTTAATATAAATTAAGGAAATAACCAAAAGTTGAAAATAAAGTACAAAAATTGGGTAGGGTTAGGGAGGGCTTTATTGCACCAATAAGGTGGCATCAATTTACTAATTTGAATTAAAACTATAATTTACACTCAATATATTATCATTGCATACTGTTTTATAATGTACTACAATACTGAGGTGCAGATAATTGCCACTATTTGCAATAAGTACTATAAATAGTAGATAATTCTGCTATTTTAACAGTGTAAATATAATCTATAGTGATTTTCACTTAGTGTAAATACCCGCAGCCTTTTTTATGATGATGTATCACTAACCAGCTTTTTTTATTCTAGTGACTTTTAGTGATGTCACTAACCGGATGTGTTTTATATCACGTTCATAATCGAATGCGATTCATCTGCGATTATGAACGTGATATTGTGTAGCTTGTCAGTGAACTACGGCTCTGTGAATTAAATGCAACTCCATTTGAGAGCAGATGATGGAGATTTACTACTAATCACGGAACCGGCTTTACTGACGAGATGCGCATGACAATCAGTGATTTATCATGCAGCCCTAGCTGTCTAGTGATGTCACTAACCAGTTGTTTTTGTAGTGATGTTTATTCATGTAGAGTCAAAACAGTCTTAAGCGCTCCTTTAGTGAGACTAGCCGGTATGTCCCATGATGCAACACTGTTTTTGATAACAGTGGTGATTTGTTTGTGTGTTTGCATCTCAGTTCTGGTCCTCGTTTACATTCTGCATCTCATTAGCACAGATAGTTGTGTCATAAATGTATCACGCTTAATTAACACAAATGCTAATGTGGCTTGTTAAAATGTTCTGAAATATAAAATGGAAACATTGACTCTAATGGCAACACGCAGACATACAAAAACATGCACAAATATACAAATACAGCCACGTGTAGCGTATATGTCCTTCAAAGCAGGGTTATTAATGTGAACTAAAACAAAACGATCTATTACTTGAAATAAACCTTAACTTAAAGGAAATTATTTGTAGTGATATTTAACACTAACCAGTTTGTTTGTGCCTAAAATCCTACCTGAAATAATAATAATAATAACAATAATTATTATTATTATTAATATGTTTAATTTCAGGTAATTGGCAAAGATTTCTGTTTCATTTAATTTTACTCTATGCATTAAAATAACTAAAATAAAATATAGACATATTATTTTTTTATTTATAAAAACACAATACAAAATTACTAAAAGTTAACTAAAACTAAAACAAAAATGAAAACAGGAAATACAAAATAATTACACATATTTATTAAAACAGTGTTATACTATCTTAAAATATTAAAATAACACTGTTTGGAAGACTGATACATGAACTAAACTCACTAGACCACTTTAACTGGACCCAAAGTGAACTATTATATTAATCAAAATATGAATTATTCATCATTGGTGTTACAAAATGAGTTTCATTAAAATAATAATAATAATAGGAAATTCACAGTCTATGTCCGAGTGGATGCTGTTTTGTACACGAATGCGTTTTAGTTTGTTAAATTGCTGTTTCTGGTCTGTTAAGGAGCTTTTGTCTGAGTCTGAGCTGATGCAGCACAGCAGTGATGATCATGACGTGAAGCGTTCTCAGTCTCAGAACATCTGTAGCAGCAGGTGTCTCTGACCGCCGACGCCTCGGGAGAGTTAGAGTCCAGTGAAGCGAGGAGCGGGTCACACCTGCTTTACATGCACCAGACGGACAAGAACACACTAACAAGACAAGAACTGTTCTACTACAGCTGGTATTCAGACGTGACTCTGAGCATGTCCTAGTGACACCAAACTGAATTACAACTTGTTTCTAAACAAGTTTTCCACATATGTTCATATGTTTTCACCTAATAAGAGAATAACACACACACAGCCATTAAGAACTCAAACCAAAACTACTGCACTAAAGTGTATCTAATTTATAGATCAGACCAAATTTCAAGATTTGAAATGCATGTAAATGAATAATAATAGTACTATGCATTTCCGTTATTGCAGCAAATGTATATTATACATTACTGTGCTGCACGCTAGAATTAAACTGCTGGTTTCGTCTGGCCAGAGGAGAACGCACACTATTTCCATGTTTAATACTGTAAAGCTGCTTTGACACAATCTGCATTGTATATCAATAATGCTGACTTGACATTTACATGCATTTTCAATAATAATAATACTAATTGTTGTTGTTATTCATTAAATTATGTATTAAATATAATTGTTTCTATTATGTTTGACTTGAATATATTTTAATGTAGCTCCTCGATGTGTGTACACACACACACACATATATATATATATTTTTTTAAATCTCTATCAAATATTTTTTATCAAACTAACATTTATTGGGAAAACTCTTGGAAATTAATTGGTGAAAAATTTGGAACACTTAGTTTTATTTTGAAGCATGAAGCAACAACTATAATAATAATATTATATATATATATATATATTAGTTATGTTTGACTTGAAAAAGTATTTGTCTGAGTTGTAGACACCGTGTGTGTGTGTGACTCTTTTGTGTGTGTAATCCCCCCCCCCCACACACACACACACTGCATTATCCTCTAATCAGAAACAAATGAGAAGTCCTGAACATTCATTGGTGAAAAGTTCGGGAGACATGTTTAACAGCTAAATGATATTTCAAAAGCAGGAAAACGAGTAGGATGTTGGTGGTTTTGAATGCATTTAAAAACTTCAGAAGTGTGATTATAAAGCAGCATATTTCCCCTGATTTCAGCTCGAGCTCTAAACTGATTTCACGGCTCTCTCTTGAACTAATGACTAACCCTCCGGATCATTTCATTACGCCGAATGCATTCAGAGAAGTTTGCAGACTTTCTCTTAAGTATGACCTATTTTATTTATCCCTATTGTTGTTTTGTCTTGAGGGAGGAAATATTGTTTTAATTTACATGTGACAAAATTAACACTCGCTTAATACCAAACGCAATTAAATAACCGTTTCAACATCAAATACATGTTTAAGACGATCTGTAGTTTGTAGTGTAATATGTATTACAGTCAGCAGGTAAATACGTTGACTTTAGACCTGGTGTATGTGTGTGTTTCATCATATGAGCGGCGGCTCGTGTTAATTTCCTCCTGACAGTGATAACACACGGACAGGTTATGAGTTTGTACGTTCGCTCCTGTGAACATCGAGGCTTTGACGTGTGTGATGATCTTCTTCTTCTTCTTCTTCTGTTGTTGTAGAAAGATTAATAGAACGGTTTTGAGGCTGTGTGTTTCTCCTCAAGGACACGCTCCTCTTCATCTTGTTTATTTGGGAATGACGGCTCTCTTTCTCTCTGTCTCTCGACTTTGAGCTGTCTGAGATAAATGATGGCAATACACTGAAAAATACTTGCATTGCTCTTGTTTACCAGTACAAATATCTGAAGCTTCTTAAATCAAGATAAGAAGCAACATAAGTCACAATTAAGAGTTTTTTCTTAAAACAAGAAAATATAGTTATGTCAGTGAGGTCAGAAAAATCTGCTTGTTTTCTTTCGAAATAAGTTTTTTTTCTGACCCCATTGGCAGATGTATTTTCTTCCACATTTACATTTATGCATTTATCAGATGCTTTTATCCAAAGTGACTTACAGTGCATTCAGGTTATACATTTATTGTCAGTATATGTGTTCCCTGGGAATCGAACCCACAACCTTTTGTGCTGCTAACACAATGCTCTACCACTGAACCACTGGAACACAATCTAATAAAAGCTATTTTTTTGCAATTGTTCTAATCAAGCAACGCACGAGTAACTTTTTTTTTTCATCTATTTTTCTCTTTTTTGGAGTTTCTCGAGACAGTTTGGACAGCAGACCACAAAGGGTCTGTCAAATGCTAGAAAGGATAATTATACAGACAGCACATAATTAATACTCATGGCTCCTGATGACATATTGAGGTATTATGAAGAGAAACGATCGGTCTGTGCAAGAAACTGAACATCATTTACAACATTATTACCTGTAATCCAGAGCCTCAGACAAACGGGGAAATACGATTCTTTCCCATGAACTGATTCTTTCAGACAGTTCATTTCAGTTTAGTTTATTTACATAATCACACAATGATGTACACAGTTATATTATTAAAGCACCAAAATGTGGATATTGTTCATGACTAAAGCATATAAAGTGAATGAAATAGTCTTCATCAACTCAACTTTCTACATAAACCATGAGAAACCATAAAAACGTTCATCCATCCCTTCATTCAAGTGTTGGGTTCACTCGTATCAGCGGCTCTGGATTACAGGTGTTATATATATTGTAAATAATGTTCAGTTTCTTGCGCATGCTAATCGTTTCGCTTCATAAGGCCTCAGTATATCATCAGGAGTCACAGGGATTCATTTGGTTTATTTAGTCTGTATGTTTTTTGACTATCAAAGTCTCGGTAACCATTGACTTGCATTTTATGAATCACCAAGGAGCAAAAAAAACATTACTGTTTCTCTGAAGAGCAAAAAATGAAAGACCTGAGGGTGAGTAAAATAACAGCAAATGTAATTTTTTTGCTGAAGTATCCATTTAATTCTGTTCCATTTGTGTTCAACAGAAGCCAGTAAATGATGACAGATTATTCCTTTAAGCTCGATTGCTTTAAAAACTAAAGTCGTCCCTTGATTGCTGTGTAAAGAAGTCGTTTATAGTCGGCGGCTGAAATAAATCACGTCGTTGTGGTGTTTATCACGCCGAGTGATGGTTTTATGTGAATGAGAAGCAGATGAAACGCGTACGAGAACATGATCTCCCATTACAACTCTCTGAGAAAACACAAGCGCGCTTCTTCATGAGATCTCAGAGGAGCAGATGATGTACAGTTTTTAGATGAATGACGTCCGAGAGCGACGTATGAGAAATCATGTGTGTTCATGAACAAATATAATGATGTGTTTGGAATAGTGCTCTAACATACTGATACTATACATGCAGAGTATGCACACTGTGTACTATAATGATGTCTTCTGATCAAGTGTGTTGAATGTGTTCCCCACAATGCACTGTACTTGAATTGACTTTAACGTTCCTGTTTGATGAATAACATGAACGTCATTAGATCTATTTCTTGATGCATTATTTTTTATTCAGACACTTTTCTTTTCTTTAAATGAAATAATTCAATTGATTCATTTCTTGACTCGTTATACTGCCTTTTTTAACACATCAATAACTTTTCATTTTTGTAGTGTACAAAGTATGAAAAGTTTGTTGCATTTTTTAAATAAATTAATACTTTTATTCATCAAGGACACATTAAATTGATCAAAAATGATAGTAAAGATATTTATAATGTTACCAAAGATTTATATTTAAAATAAATGCTGTTCTTTTGAACTTTTCTGTGAACATCTGTGAATTCTGAATAATTGTATGTATCTCAGTTTCCATCAAAATATGAAATATAATAATCAGATATGTTTCTTGGACAGCAAATATTATTATGATTTCTGAAGATCATGTGACACTGAAGACTGGAGTAATGATGCTGAAAATACAGATTTAATCACATAAATAAATTACAGTTTAACACATATTCACAAAGAAAACAGTTATTTTAAATTACAAAAATATTTACAAATTTTCACTGTATTATTGATTAAATAAATGCAGCCTTGGTCAATAGAAACATTGTTTCTGCCATAAAAAAGTAATTGTGACTTTTT
>QVTF01025040.1:0-17500 GCA_003573665.1 Oxygymnocypris stewartii | reverse complement strand
GCCAGGATGTTATCATAGGGGGGGGGGCAGGGAGGGGCCAGCAATCAGCCTGGGGTAATATTCAAAAGACCACATATGAAAGTGGCCTGGGCCTGATTTGAAAAAATATATTGTCATAAGAAAATCAGATATGGGTCACATTTGGGCAAAAAAGTAGGATTTGGGCCACTTTAGCCTGCAGTATAAACTAAGGGTGAATCCCATTTCTCTGTCTTACCCCTTCCCCTTCGTCTCACCCCTTGTCCCTCGAAACCGAGTGGTAAGCGCTAGGGGTGAAAACATCCCCCTATGAAATGAAACACCACTTGGTTACTGTTACGTCATCATACATCGTCGCTAGCTGCTGCTACGTCACCAGAGGAGACAAGTGTTGATCACAAACTCTCCGTCTAAAAGTGTGTGTTTGATCACTAACTCTCCGTCTAAAAGTGTGTGTTTGATCACAAACTCTTCGTCTAAAAGTGTGTGTTTGATCACAAACTCTCCGTCTAAAAGTGTGTGTTTGATCACTAACTCTCCGTCTAAAAGTGTGTGTTTGATCACAAACTCTCCGTCTAAAAGTGTGTGTTGATCCCAAACTCTCCGTCTAAAAGTGTGTGTTTGATCACTAACTCTCCGTCTAAAAGTGTGTGTTTGATCACTAACTCTCCGTCTAAAAGTGTGTGTTTGATCACAAACTCTCCGTCTAAAAGTGTGTGTTTGATCACTAACTCTCCGTCTAAAAGTGTGTTTGTCGAGGGTTTTAGTGATGTTTTCTCTATTCAGAGAAACGCGGGACTGTTGTGCAAATCAGCAATGTAACGTTAGCGTGGAAAAATAGGGATTTATAAAAATATTTCAATTAAGAACATGGTTGCAAATATACTGTATATTTAAGTTACAGGACTGTGTAGAGCACAAAACAAGACCGCCGTCATTTTAAATAAATGATTTAAACCGAAAATACTCTCTGGATGATCTGGACGCAGTGTGTTCTGGGTACCGCTTGGTTTCAAGTAAGCTCGCGAAAATGCTTGGTTTTAAGGGGTATCTACCCCTTCCACTTACCCCTACCCCTCGATCAAAACCAGAACTAGCCCTTACTCTCACGTGAACGCGCACAACTAAGGGGAAGGGGTAAGACAGAGAATTGGGATTCACCATAAGTCTCTGATGTGTTGATGTGCCGCTGCAGTGAAGTGTTTATGAGGCTTACTCATATCATAAATCACAAGCACATCATTGTTTGGTATTTGACTGGACGATACTGGATAAAATCAGTGTGTTTTGTGCAATCGCTGAGAGCAGTAGTACGTGTGCTGAGTTAAAGATGCGAGTCTCAGCTGAACGTTTGAAGGCAGACCTGCGGTGCTGCTCCTAAAGGAGGAGATCACGAAAGAAAACCACTGTGCGTTAATTAACATTTTAATTGCTGTAATTTTCTTATGCACGTTTACTCAGCTGTTACATGTGCAGCTGCTTTCGTAATGATAGAAGCAGCTGGAGCTCCTGCTGGAATATTCCTCATCCTAAATGTAGTGTGAAGAAAGCTGCACCTGTGAGAAAAACACTGCTGGAATGCTGTTAGCAGCCGACTGGGAACCTTCACAAGTTCTGAACAAACATTCTTCTAATACAACTTCTGTTCAAAGTGATCTGCTCTTTAATAATGTTCTCAAAACATCATGGAACGTTATTTCTGAAACATTTTAGTTGGACGTTCATCGAACACTTTTAAATGTTACTGCTTGTTTCAGAACATTCACAGACAGTCAAAAGTAACATTTCCATAATGTTCGCACAATTCTAAAATGGAACATTCCAATAATGTTTTCTCTAATGTTTGTATTACCAAGATTTTTTTTTTTTTTTTTTTTTTTTTTTTACATTTAGAAAACATTTTGAATTTCAGACAAGACGTTCATAACTTAATGGCAGCGCTTACAACATTTTCTTTTTTTCAACATTTTTGCTAGCTGGGAGTGATTTTGCCTAATTTCTCATTTTTTTATAATAATTTCCCCCATTGTTTTTGGTTGTGCTAATTATTTATTTATTTGTTAGTCTTTTTAAACTAGCAATTAGCAATCAAGTTAAGTGTAAAGGTGCGTTCACACCAGATGCGAATGAAGCGAATAAATTGCGCTATTCGCGTGTAGTTGGACGCTTGAACATTTTGAGTTTACTCGCTTCATTCGCGTATGAGATTCGCTTCATTCGCGTGTGAAATTCACCACACAACAGTTCTCATTGTTGTTTCGGATTTTCAGCCTCCGCTCGTAATCACATCACTGCTAGAGCAAGCTCCTGATTGGTTTACGCGGCGCGAATATCCGCCAAAGTTCAGATTTTCAACTCGCGATGTTTGCGCGAATCGCGTGTCAAACGCCCTAAACGCTCAATTTCCATTCGCGCCGCAGGATTGTCTATCGCGTCTTTGCATTGACTTAACATGTAAATCATTCGCGCGTAGCGCTGCAGTCGTGTCTGGTGTGAACGCACCTTAAGTCTACTTAAGTGTAATTTCATATAAAACTATTTATTTGAATGAACTAATTTGGATTATTATATTTGTTCTAATTCGTGTAAAAACAATGTATTAGCTTTGCCTAATTTCTTAATTATTTATAGATGTATTGATTGATGTATGTATGTATGTATGCACACTGCACTAAGCCTCACATCTCTTAAAGGTCCACTGAAGTACCTTGAAACACGCAGTGTTATTCTATGTGGTGACGTAATTTCAACTGAAACAGGAAAGACAGGGCGGGACATTTTGAGCAGCCCCGCCCCTTTTTAAAATAGCCAATAGTGTTTTGTTTATATCTGCTCGGGCCAAAGCCTTACTTGAGATCGGTGAAGCCGCATTTGACAGCCACAGTATAATAGACCACCCCCTAGATTCAATATGAAACTCTTACTAAAACAAAATAGTGATTATAATCATGCTGAGGCTGTGTAGTTTTAAAAGTGCTTAATATATGCCGACTCACGCATATGATTCGCTCCATGCGATCGCGTCTCTGGACCGGAGCCAAAGTCCGGATCAGACAACATGAAACCAGACCTCATTTGTCCCAATGGAAAGCATGTTTACACTGTCTGAATCGTTCCCTATCGCCTACATAGTGCACTACGTGCCATTCACCGTACAGGAAATACTGTGAACAAATAACCGACCTCAGCGTCTATTTATATTGTAGGGGGCGGGCGCTTCGCGTTCTAGAGAGCATTTGATTGGACAGAAAGTTTGATGAGAAGCTAAAGTACAATGTGACGTCCAACAAATCATTGATCCGTTTTGGTGGAAGTGACGAACTGCAACCTTTGAATGCATATATTATAATTACTGGTTTAGAGCACACTGGCTTATAGATAACCTTAAGACTACTAACACCCCAAAAAACTTTTTGGTTCACGGGGACTTAGAGTAAAATCAGTTTTTCTAATGATTTTGAGGATTTTTGTTATTTTTTTAAATGTGTAAGTAAGAGTAATTGTTATAAGAACTCTTATCAAGTGTGTTTGGTTCGCTGCACTCAGTGTGTGTAAAGTGTGTTTGGTTCGCTGCACTCAGTGTGTGTAAAGTGTGTTTGGTTCGCTGCACTCAGTGTGTGTAAAGTGTGTTTGCTGCACTCAGTGTGTGTAAAGTGTGTTTGGTTCGCTGCACTCAGTGTGTGTAAAGTGTGTTTGGTTTGCTGCACTCAGTGTGTGTAAAGTGTGTTTGCTGCACTCAGTGTGTGTAAAGTGTGTTTGCTGCACTCAGTGTGTGTAAAGTGTGTTTGGTTCGCTGCACTCGGTGTGTGTAAAGTGTGTTTGGTTCGCTGCACTCAGTGTGTGTAAAGTGTGTTTGCTGCACTCAGTGTGTGTAAAGTGTGTTTGGTTCGCTGCACTCAGTGTGTGTAAAGTGTGTTTGGTTCGCTGCACTCAGTGTGTGTAAGTGTGTTTGCTGCACTCAGTGTGTGTAAAGTGTGTTTGGTTTGCTGCACTCAGTGTGTGTAAAGTGTGTTTGGTTCGCTGCACTCAGTGTGTGTAAAGTGTGTTTGGTTCGCTGCACTCAGTGTGTGTAAAGTGTGTTTGGATCGCTGCATTTAGTGTGTGTAAAGTGTGTTTGGATCGCTGCACTCAGTGTGTGTAAAGTGTGTTTGCTGCACTCAGTGTGTGTAAAGTGTGTTTGGTTCGCTGCACTCAGTGTGTGTAAAGTGTGTTTGGTTTGCTGCACTCAGTGTGTGTAAAGTGTGTTTGGTTCGCTGCACTCAGTGTGTGTAAAGTGTGTTTGGTTTGCTGCACTCAGTGTGTGTAGTATAATCATGTAAAGTGACCGAATCATCTTGTGCTTTGTTTATGAGTAAACTCAGATCGGATGCTCTCCTCTCCTCTCATCTGTTGCTGTGGGCACTTTGGTTATCGTCCATCGTTAATGGCTCATGTGGAGTGCTTGTGATTATGATGCTGGCTCTCATATAGACATGTGCGATGCTTTCAAACACAGACAGACGTACGGCTTTCAAACACAGGCGCCAAGATATTCATTGAGGAAAATCAATTCTAGGACATGACTTGATTTCATCCGTGAGGAATTGATTAGACGGTGAAAAGTGTCTCTATATGAAAACTAAGGGTATTTGATGTCAGTTGCACAGGAAAGTCATTTCAGAAGCTATTATTATTTTGATGAAACATGCAAATACTAGCACAAGTATATACTGCACTCATCTGTCAGCCTTCACATGACGGGAATCCATCTCTTCTGGATAAAGGTGAACGTTCGGTCACGTTCATCATTCAAAACTGAAAATAATATTCACAAAAGACAGATCAAATGACACGGTGGCAGTTATTTTGTTAGTTAGTGTTTCATTATTGAACTCCGCAGAGATGATTAAGTACAAAGTACGGCGTTTGATGATAGACGTCCAAATGGCGGCGAGTTCTGTTGAATTGGAGAAAAGCACCGCATGGACCTTTCCAGGCAATTTGCTCTTCCATTTCTATTCAATCGGCATCATTAATGTGACAGAAGGACAATCATCTTCACACTCCTACACTTACTGCAGACATCGCTGCTGTTCTGCTGAAGATTCGAGGTGCATGATGTTCAGATGATCCTACGTAAATTGCTTGCACGTGTTTTTGTGAAATTTATGACCAGAAATTACTTTTACCTGAAAGCTTGATGGTCTTGTCCATTACTTGCTCAAAATGGTTTAGACAGTATGTTCAAAAATACATTTTTGAATAATAATATGTAATATAAAATAGGCCCTATATAAACATTTATAATGAGAAGCTAGACAAATAATATTTTGGTATTTTATAAAATGTTGAATTAGCTTTTATATATTTTAAGTGTTATTTTTATTATTATTTTAATATTTGTACTGTGATTTTACCATATTGTAGTTTTTTTCTTACACTTGTCTTTTTATGTTTATTTGTTTATCTTTTGTTTTTTCACGTTTTGTTGCCAAGGCAGCATTTATAGTTTATGCTCTATAAGACTTTCATCTGATATTTTTTATATTCATCTAATAATTGTACTATTATTTATATAGTATTATAATATTTTGAAATCATATCATGCCCCCGGTTTCACAGACAAGGCTTAAACTTAGTCCCAGACTATTGGACTATTTAAATGCCTTAAATGTCTTAATTGAACTACGGCCTAATCCTGGTTTAGTCTAAGCCCTGTCTGTGAAACCGGGCCGTGGTGTTTTAAATACGCTTTTATTGATATATTTTCAGTTTTCATTTCAATTTTGTTGATTTATGTGCTTTTGTCATTTAATTTATTTTTATCAAAATGTTAGTACTTTCTTTTAAACTTATTGCCTTTGTCAATGCATCATTTATAATCACCAAATGAATAAATATAAATATTGTAATTTTATGTTATATTATGTTTAGCTAAGGGAACCTATTTATAGCCTATTTATAGTTTTAATTTGTTTAAACAATAACAACCCTTATTTTTATTAATTCGCCTTAGTTCAAAACCATAACAAAAATACCCTATTTGATATAATAACCAGCTTAAAGTGACACAAAGCCTCACATTTCTGATATAAAACTATTTTTCTCCAATGATTTCCAGAATTTCTGTTGTGCAGAGTACCTGTTTTAAGAAGTCTAACCAAGTATGTTAAGATGCACGCTGTATTGCAACGCTTGCACCTGAACGCTTGATGGTTTTGTCCATCGCCTGCTCAAAACGGCTTGGAAATGTGCTCAGACGTTGAGTTTTGTGTTGCAGGAGCGCTGCAGATTCCCAAGCAGAGCTGGATTTTGTAGAGGCGTTTGGCTGATAAGAACGGGCTCATGCATGAGGACGCGGCGCTCCTCTAAGCCAGATTCTCCAGCGCTGAAGCACAGAACTAATGAGCGTAATTCCCTCTGATTTCCCTTCAGACGCTCCGAGCTGGAGACTTCAGTCCGAGTGCACATCTGACCTGCTTCACAGACGCATCACGCGTCAAGACTTTGGGATAATTCATGTTTCTGATTAAGTCTCTGAATTCTGCTCGCCGAGGCTGCATTTATTTGATCAAAAATACAGTAAAACTGGTGAAACATTATTGCAATTTAAAACAGCTTTTTTCTTTGTGAATATCTGTTAAACTGTCATTTATTTCTGTGATGCAGCGCTGAATTTTCAGCATCACATGATCTTCAGAAATCATTCTAATATTTCTATTCATTCTAATATTGTGCAGCACAACTGTTTTCAACATTGATAATAATCATACATTTTCTTGAGCAGCAAATCAGCATATTAGAATGATTTGTGACACTGAAGACTGGAGTAATGATGCTGAAAATACAGATTTGATCACAGAAATACATTACAGTTTAGCAGATATATACACATAGAAAACAGCTGATTTAAATTGTATCTATATTTCAAGTTTTTATTGCATTTGTGATCAAATAAATGCAGCCTTTTTAGGCAAAAGCGTAGTTAATTATTTTAAACTTTTGAGCTGTAGTGTGTTCATAACACTATTCTTCTTGTTGTGTTACCTTTAAATGAAATCTGTTTAATGCTCTCTTCTGAGCAACACAATCAATCTCTTTCCTTTTAAAAGTCATAGAAACACTATTATGGATTTCTTCTTCTGATATTTGTTGTAGTGTTCATTCACGACTGTAGTCGTCTCTGTGGAAAGGGTGGCGTGAGATCTCTTCTCTGTACTATGCTTGTACTATAGTAAAGCATCCTTGAGCTCTTCGAGAGTCATTGTGTGAGAGAGTGTGTGTGGCGTGTGTGTGTGTGTGTGTGTGTGTGTGTGTGTGTGTGAGAGTGTGTGTGGTGTGTGTGTGTGTGTGTGAGTGTGTGTGTGTGTGTGGTTGTGTTGTCTGTGTCTGTGTCTGTGTCTGTGTCTGTGGTGTGTGTGTGTGTGTGTGTTTGTGTGAGAGTGTGTGTGTGTGTGTGTGTGTTGTGAGTGTGTGTGTGTGAGGTGTGTGTGTGTGTGTGTGTGTGTGTGTGTGTGGTGTGTTGAGAGTGTCTGTGTGAGTGTGTGTGTTGTGTGTGTGTGTGTGTGTGTGTGTGAGAGTGTCTGTGTGAGTGTGTGTGGTGTGTGTGTGTGTGTGTGTGTGTGTGTGAGTTAGTGTGTGTGTGTGTGTCTGTGTGAGTGTGTGTGTGTGTGTTGTGTGTGTGTGTCTGTTCTGTGTCTGTGTCTGTGTCTGTGTGTGTGTGTGTGTGTGTGTGTGTGTGAGAGTGTCTGTGTGAGTGTGTGTGTTTGTGTGTGTGTGTGTTTGTCTGTGTCTGTGTCTGTGTGTGTGTGTGTGTGTGTGGTGTGTGTGTGGTGTGTGTGTGTGTGTGTGTGTGTGTGTGTGTGTGTGAGTTAGTGTGTGTGTGTGAGTGTGTGTGTGTGTGGTGTGTGTGTGTGTGTGTGAGAGTGTCTGTGTGAGTGTGTGTTGTGTGTGTGGTGTGTGTGTGTGTGTGAGAGTGTGTGTGTGTGGTGGTGTGTGTGTGTGTGTGTGTGTGTCTGTGTCTGTGTGTGTGTGTGTGTGTGTGGTGTGAGAGTGTCTGTGTGAGTGTGTGTGTGTGGTGTGTGAGTGTGTGTGTGTGTGTGTGTGTGTGTGTCTGTGTCTGTGTGTCTGTGTGTGTGTGTGTGTGTGTGTGTGTGTGTGAGTGAGAGTGTTGAAATCGATCGTGTCTCAGACTGCACACGTGATGTTTCTCTCAGCACTCGTTTAATTGTGTTCTGGCTGATAGAGATGAATAAGCCGGCTGTGTTGAGGATGCTGTTGATTAAGTAAACACAATGCCAATAATGATCCACCGAACAGAACTCCTGAAAGAAATATGAAGACTAATATTGTGATTCACGTCATAATGTCAGAGTTAAACTCGTCTTGTCTTTTCTTTCTTTTATTATTCAAATGGTTGCATTGCATTTCAGAAGTCATACCATCATATTTATTTATTTAAACTTTTATTTACTAGATAAATGTTTTAAATAAAATGTATTAATATTTTATAGAAGCAAAACAGTGTTTATTTTATTTTAATTAAGTCAATCTATTTCCAAAATCTTTATCTTATTGATTGATTGATTGAAACTTGTATTTATTTACTAGATACATTTATTAATTTCTAATACAATTTATTCATGCATTTTATTTGATTATTTTAATAGAAAGAAAACAGTATTTTATTGTATTTATTTATTTTTCAATAGAAGGATTAAAGTAATTAGGACTGCAATCCATTTCATAAATCATGGTATTTATTGATTTATTTGCAGTTATTCCTCATAATCTGGTCAGATTTTGAAACAGATTTGAAGTAAGATTCATGACGACTCACTATATTTTATTTTGATCTTCTCTCTCTACTCATCTCCAGGTTCTTTAATTAAACCGTCCTGGGGATATCTCATTTGGAGTTGATGCAGAACTTGTATCATTATTATATTCTCCTGAAACGTCCCAGCGCAGGAGTTATTGATATGCTACACAGTCAGCATGTTTGTCTCTCTTTGATCGTGGTTCCCCATCGGTCGCTTCATTTGTCTGCTGAGATGTTTGGAGGAAGGCGTTTGTGTGGGATGAGAGTCTCTCGAGTCTATCTTTTAAACAGCGCTTCATTAGCGCCGCTTTGATCTGATTGGAAATTAATGCAGTGACTGTAATGTGATGCGGTGAGAAATATACAGCTTTTACAGAATTATGGATGATTGCAGTTCATATTGAGTTTATTGGGCTTTAAAGAAGTCAGACCATTATTTTATAATCAAATGCATTTAGATTATATTTAACGCTCTGAGGGAAAGAAAATCAGATCTCTTTAATATCTCAAATAATTCTCCTGCTGAAAATAATATGGTTTAAGATGTAGTTTTCACTCAGAAATGGCTTGTAAATTATCACAAATAATATAAAACAAAGGGGCAAGTAACTTGGGGTGTAACAGTTCTGTCATGAATCTGGTTACCACTCACTCAAACTGCACATCACCCAGGACTACATCTCCCATCATGCACTGCACTCACACATTCCCGTCCACCATTACACCAATCACACAGCTGTCAACCATTCACTCATCAACCCTGATTGCCTCACCACACCTGCACCTCATTCACTCACTCACATAAAAGCAGCACACAAACACTCACTCACTGCGAAGTCTTGTTTTCCCCTGGCTACATTTCCGAGCGTTTTCCCTAGTTGTCTTCCCGTGTTTTACCTGGACTGTTGACTCCCTCTCCTGATCGTTTGCTGCCTGCCTCTCTGACCCCGCCTGCTTTCTGGTAATCCTCTCTGTCTGCCGCCTGCCCTGACCCATTGCTCTGCCTCTGATTTCGACCCTGCCTTGTCTACGTTGCTCTCATTACCCCTGCTTGATATTTGCCTGTTTGACCTCCTCTGTGTAAAATAAAGCTGCAAGTGGATCTACTCTCGCCTCTGACCAGTCATTCATTACAGAAGACTTCGCCACACAAGGATCCAGCACCCTTCAGGTCAACATATTTCAGGTATGGATGCAAGAGTATTGTTTGCCCTTAAGCAAGGCCCACGATCCCTGGAGAACCATATTAAGGAGTTCTTAGCCTGTGCTCACTACTCAGACTACCGGACATTATTTTGATTGACATTTTTTGTGATGGCTATTAGGCAGCCTCTACAAACTCAGCTCAGACGCGAGGGTCCGCGGCTCATCACTGAGTTGTTTTTTAGAGTTTGCTTTGTTTACTGCGGGCTCACCATTCCCCTGGGGGTGTCGGCGGGGGGGAATTTTTGAGAATCGCGACCCTTTGCAGCTTGTCACAAGATGGCCGGCGATCCATAAGCCTCATACCAGGCCGGCCAAGCCGGGAGTCCCTGCCAGGATGGCTACCACGCCTGCGGATGCCACCTCTTTGGCCAGGGACTGATGACTAGTGTGGTGGCCGCACCACTGGGCGTGTGCGAGCAGCAGGCATCCCCAGGTTCGTCGGCAGAGGCTCCGCCCTCCGATCCGGGAGGCTCGCAGAGTCCGCTCCAGAGCCCGCTCCGATCCGGGAGCTCGCAGAGTCCGCTCCAGAGCCCGCTCCGATCCGGGAGCTCGCAGAGTCCGCTCCAGAGCCCGCTCCGATCCGGGAGCTCGCAGAGTCCGCTCCAGAGCCCGCTCCGATCCGGGAGCTCGCAGAGTCCGCTCCAGAGCCCGTTCCGATCCGGGAGCTCGCAGAGTCCGTTCCAGAGCCCGCTCCGATCCGGGAGCTCGCAGAGTCCGCTCCAGAGCCCGCTCCGATCCGGGAGCTCGCAGAGTCCGCTCCAGAGCCCGCTCCGATCCGGGAGCTCGCAGAGTCCGCTCCAGAGCCCGCTCCGATCCGGGAGCTCGCAGAGTCCGCTCCAGAGCCCGCTCCGATCCGGGAGCTCGCAGAGTCCGCTCCAGAGCCCGCTCCGATCCGGGAGCTCGCAGAGTCCGCTCCAGAGCCCGCTCCGATCCGGGAGCTCGCAGAGTCCGCTCCAGAGCCCGCTCCGATCCGGGAGCTCGCAGAGTCCGCTCCAGAGCCCGCTCCGATCCGGGAGCTCGCAGAGTCCGCTCCAGAGCCAGCTCCGCTCCGGGAGCTCGCAGAGCTCCGCTCCGCTCCAGGAGCCTCGCAGAGCCCGCTCCGCTCCGGGAGCTCGCAGAGTCCGCTCCAGAGTCCGCTCCAGAGCCGTCCCGATCAAGGAGCTCCAGAGTCCGCTCCAGATGCCGCTCAGAGGCCGTCCCGATCCAGGAGCTCACAGAGTCCGCTCCAGAGGCCGCCTCCGATCCAGGAGCTCACAGAGTCCGGCTCTCCTTCGTCTCCGCTGGTCCCGCCCAGCTCTCCTTCGTCTCCGCTGGTCCCGCCCAGCTCTCCTTCGTCTCCACTGGTCCCGCCCCAGCTCAACAATGCCTCCGCTGGTTCCGTCCGGTTCTACCGAGCGCCCAAGAGAGTCAGAGCCACCTGGTGCCCAGAGAGTCAGAGCCGCCTGAGCGCCACCGAGATTCAGCGCTTCCAGAGTGCCTCTCGAGGTAGTGGAGTTCCACAAGAACTTTCAGGAGGGAGCTCCCCTCCATTGCCCACGGAGACCCTGGACCCGCCATGGCCCATGAGGTCCCCTGATCCATCATGGCTGCCCGAGGCCCCGGATCTACCATTGCCGCTTAACTTACCTCCCTGCCCCGGTTCCTGAAACCAAATGTGCTCTCTCTGCCTCTTGTGTCTCCATTTCCTCTAGGTCCCAGTCTCGGCCAGGGATCTCTGCTCCGCCCTGGTGGGCGTCTGTCTCGTCTGCTCCGCCCTGGTGGGCGTCTGTCTCGTCTGCTCGTCTGCTCCGCCCTGGTGGGCGTCTGTCTCGTCTGCTCCGCCCTGGTGGGCGTGTCTCGTCTGCTCCGCCCTGGAGGGTGCCTGTCTCGTCTGCTCCGCCCTGGTGGGCGTCTGTCTCGTCTGCTCCGCCCTGGTGGGCGTTCGACCTGCCAGAGTCACTCCACGTCTCCGTCGACCTGCCAGAGTCACTCCACGTCTCCGTCGACCTGCCAGAGTCACTCCACGTCTCCGTCTCCGTCGACCTGCCAGAGTCACTCCACGTCTCCGTCGACCTGCCAGAGTCACTCCACGTCTCCGTCGACCTGCCAGAGTCACTCCACGTCTCCGTCGACCTGCCAGAGTCACTCCACGTCTCCGTCGACCTGCCAGAAGTCACTCCACGTCTCCGTCGACCTGCCAGAGTCACTCCACGTCTCCGTCGACCTGCCAGAGTCACTCCACGTCTCCGTCGACCTGCCAGAGTCACTCCACGTCTCCGTCGACCTGCCAGAGTCACTCCACGTCTCCGTCGACCTGCCAGAGGCACTCCACGTCTCCGTCGACCTGCCAGAGTCACTCCACGTCTCCGACGACCTGCCAGAGTCACTCCACGTCTCCGTCGACCTGACAGAGTCACTCCACGTCTCCGTCGACCTGCCAGAGTCACTCCACGTCTCCGTCGACCTGCCAGAGTCACTCCACGTCTCCGTCGACCTGCCAGAGTCACTCCACGTCTCCGTCCGACCTGCCAGAGTCACTCCACGTCTCCGCCGACCTGCCAGAGTCACTCCACGTCTCCGCCGACCTGCCAGAGTCACTCCACGTCTCCGCCGACCTGCCAGAGTCACTCCACGTCTCCGCGACCTGCCAGAGTCACTCCACACGTCTCCGCGACCTGCCAGAGTCACTCCACGTCTCCGTCGACCTGCCAGAGTCACTCCACGTCTCCGTCGACCTGCCAGAGTCACTCCACGTCTCCGTCGACCTGCCAGAGTCACTCCACGTCTCCGTCGACCTGCCAGAGTCACTCCACGTCTCCGTCGACCTGCCAGAGTCACTCCACGTCTCCGTCGACCTGCCAGAGTCACTCCACGTCTCCGTCGACCTGCCAGAGTCACTCCACGTCTCCGTCGACCTGCCAGAGTCACTCCACGTCTCCGTCGACCTGCCAGAGTCACTCCACGTCTCCGTCGACCTGCCAGAGTCACTCCACGTCTCCGTCGACCTGCCAGAGTCACTCCACGTCTCCGTCGACCTGCCAGAGTCACTCCACGTCTCCGTCGACCTGCCAGAGTCACTCCACGTCTCCGTCGACCTGCCAGAGTCACTCCACGTCTCCGTCGACCTGCCAGAGTCACTCCACGTCTCCGTCGACCTGCCAGAGTCACTCCACGTCTCCGTCGACCTGCCAGAGTCACTCCACGTCTCCGTCGACCTGCCAGAGTCACTCCACGTCTCCGCGACCTGCCAGAGTCACTCCGTCTCCGCCGACCTGCCAGAGTCACCTCACGTCTCACCTGCAGAGTCACCTCACGTCTCCGCCGACCTGCCAGAGTCACCTCACGCCACAGCTTTACCCAGTGTCACTTCACGTCTCTGCTGTCTCCTCCGCCCCGCCCTGGTGGGCTCCTGTCTCATTGGCCCCACATGGACCTGGCCCTCCGTCCCCTCCCCCGGTTCCACCTCCGCTCCACCACCCTCCTGGAGTATGCTTTGTGTAAGCGTCTGGAAGCCGCTCTTTGGGGGGGGGCTCTGTCATGAATCTGGTTACCACTCACTCAAACTGCACATCACCCATGGACTACATCTCCCATCATGCACTGCACTCACACATTCCCGTCCACCATTACACCAATCACACAGCTGTCACCATTCACTCATCAACCCTGATTGCCTCACCACACCTGCACCTCATTCACTCACTCACATAAAAGCAGCACACAAACACTCACTCACTGCGAAGTCTTGTTTTCCCCTGGCTACATTTCCGAGCGTTTTCCCTAGTTTGTCTTCCCGTGTTTTACCTGGACTGTTGACTCCCTCTCCTGATCGTTTGCTGCCTGCCTCTCTGACCCCGCCTGCTTTCTGGTAATCCTCTCTGTCTGCCGCCTGCCCTGACCCATTGCTCTGCCTCTGATTTCGACCCTGCCTTGTCTACGTTGCTCTCATTACCCCTGCTTGATATTTGCCTGTTTGACCTCCTCTGTGTAAAAATAAAGCTGCAAGTGGATCTACTCTCGCCTCTGACCAGTCATTCATTACAAGTACACAGATGTCACGGCTCGGTACGTACCTCGGTTCACGGTTCAATATGATTTTGGTACAACAGGAACAAAACAATCTACTATGCTTATTATCATTTATTTTGAGCAGACAGTAGTACATTATATATATTTCACATAGATGTGAAAATACTAAATATTATTACATTATTTTGTATATATTATATATACACACTATATTGCCAAAAGTATTGGCACCCCTTCTAATGAAAGGTTAGAAAGGTACTTTAGTAATGTTCATGAGTACTAATCTTAATGTTTAAGCATATGATGGTATTCTAGAGAATCTAATAGTATAGCAACAGTTTGGACTCTTTTCTATTCTAACATGACAGTGTCTCTGTGTATAAGACAAGAATCAAAGAGAAATGATGATTCAGTCAGTGTGGAAGAACTTGACTGGTCTGCAGAAAGCAGCTGAACACCTCTGGTGTGACTTTAAATGAGACACAAACTCATCACCAAACACTAATTACTTGTACATTCATTATATGGACAAAAGTACTGGCACCCCTTCTTTAGAAGAAAAAGGCACTTCCAAACTGTGCCAACAAAGATGGAAACATAATTCATGTACTTAAAATTGTATTTCCACCTCTGTTGCAATGATTTTGAAGTGTATGAAGTGACGGCACCCATCTGTACAAGTCATTAGTGTTTGGTGATGAGTCAAACCTTTCATTAGGGTGCCAATACTTTTGGCAATATAGTGTATATGTATCAAATCTGTAGTACATATATACAGGAATGAATTCTTGAAATATTTGATTTAGTTTACAGATAAACTGTGCGACACGTAACATAGCCTATACTGTATATGCTGAGTTTCAGTTAATTTCTGTACCTTCAGCACGAGCTGTATTGAGTAGCTTGCTCTGCTTCAGACTCAAGGACCTGAGTGAAACCTCCGCGTCCGTGTCACAGTTTAGCGTCTGCAGATGTTCTTTTGATCCGGCCGTGTGTGTAGGTGGATGTTACTCCAGACGCAGTGACAGATGAATAAATCATCTCCTGTAGTTTCAGCTTTCTGCTTTGATTGGTTTGGCATCTACACCAAGCTCAGAGCAGGAAAACACGCTTCATTATTTGTGTTATTCACAGACACTGTAGCTTGGCTCACTTCCACATATATTCCTAATGGAGATCTGCTTAATTAACTTTTAACAAGGCCCATCCTGAAGTACTGTACTAATTATGATACATCTCTGATTGCAATTTACATTTACATCATGATTTAATGTTATTCGCTCACCAAAGGCTGTTTTACTTTACATTTAGCATTAATATTAAACCATTTAATGATCTATAACATCAATTATTTATCACAGTTTTGTTCATTGTTTGTGTCAAAGTGTGACAATGTTTTTGCGCTACTTAATTCTCTGTAACTTAAGGTCTAATTGGTTAAAATGAGTTAATGCAATAACTAACATGATCAAATAATGATCAATACATTTGTACAGCATGTATTATATTTGCTAATGTTAGTTAATACAAATATTCCTGATTTAGTTCGCAAGGCATTAACTGATGTTAGCAGTTTTAATTTTTGTTGAAGTTGACATTAGTTAAGATTAATACATACTTTAAAGTATTTTTAATTGCTAGTTAACTTTAAACAATGTTTTTTGAAGCTATAATTGACCATTTAATCTATATTATCAATTATTTATAACTATTATATTTTACATCTCTATATTATTTATTTAAATGTTATAATGATAATATTTGTCATATTTCTAAACATTTAATATATTTTTATGTACGTACTTGTTTACTACTGTTAATTAATTGCATGTATTACAATGTATGTTGTATTTGGAAGATATAATTATCATTTTAATTTATAATATACATTTTTTATAACAATTATATTTTAACATGTTTATTATTTAAAATTTACAGGACAATACTGTCGCATTTTATTTCTGTATTTATTCATTGATATGTGTCAATGTGTAGAAATTAGTGTGGCAAAGTTTTTACCACACACACACACCCACACACACACACACACACACACACACACACCACACACACACACAGACACAGACACAGACACACACACACTCACACACTCACTCACTCACTCACTCACTCTCTCACACACACTCACTCACTCACTCACTCACTCTCTCTCACACACACACACACACTCACACACACACACACACACACACACCACCACACACACACACACCACACAGACACAGACACACACTCACTCACTCACACACTCCACACACACACACACACACACACACACACACACACACACACACACACACACACACCACTCACTCACTCCTCACACCACACACACACACCACTCACTCACTCACTCCTCTCTCACTCACACACACACACACACCACTCACTCACTCACTCACTCCTCTCACACACACCCACTCACACCCACACACACACACACACACCAAACACACCACACACACACACACACACACACACACACCACTCCTCACTCACTCCTCACACACACACTCACACACACTCACTCACTCACTCACTCTCTCACACACACACACACACACACACTCACTCACTCACTCACTCACTCACTCACTCACTCTCTCACACACACACACACACCACACACACTCACTCTCTCACACACTCACTCACTCACTCTCACACACACACACACACACTCACTCACTCACTCACTCACTCTCACACACACACCACACTCACTCACTCACTCTCTCACACTCACTCACTCACTCTCTCACACACACACACACACACAACACACACACACACACATTCAGATTAATGTAGTAATAACTTAAATTAAAAGTTTGATTGAATAACCAGCTTTAATGTCACTCAACTGAATAGGAAAGTGTTCCCTTGCATACGTTTATTTTGCTCTCGTAATCACCGTTGTATGGTTAGTTGTGTTTGTATTTTATCAGCGCCGCTGTAGAGAGACTTCAGCGTGTGCTAAACAGCATTATGTCGGCATGAACAAACAGAAGACGACTAATGAATGAATGACATCATCGCCTCTGTATCCGCTGCCAGCGTGCGACGCCGTCTGAGTGATTCATTCGTTTAGCATGACGCCGCTAACGAAATTAAACCACACTGACCAACGGCTTTCTTTAGCTGAGATTTCCAAACAAAGCACGTGAGGGATGTATCCAAATGTCTCCTTTCTCTGCCTTTCTTTACAATTCTCCCTGAAAGGCACTTTAGCAGGAGTGCTTGTGCTCAATTAATCTGATTAGTCTTCAAAGAGAATAAACGAGCAGCCGCTAATTACTGAAACCGACAGACGGATGGACAGACAGGCGTATTTTGGCTTTTAAAGAGGTCATGAAATGCATTTTATTATTATTTTATGATGTTTCCTGAGATGCACTTATAATCCTAATATGTTTTCGTGTCAAAAATGGCTATAATTTAGATTTAAATGATGATTTTTAGCTCTGACCTTAGGTTTGAAGGCTC
>QVTF01025039.1:0-43980 GCA_003573665.1 Oxygymnocypris stewartii | reverse complement strand
CCGTCACATTCAGTGATCTCCGATTGCGTTACCTTACACCTACAGCTGTCATAAGGTGTGTGGAACAAAGTGGTCTTAGAGGTTAGTATATCTAAAAAGCTATAATAAAACACTGCCCAACTGTGAAACTTTCAAAGGGTTTTAAGCACAAATCAAGTGTCTAATATAGCCTTGTTTTATATACACTCTTCTGGTTCTAGTTAACGTTATATATTAACATTATAAGTGCACTAGTAGCCGCCTACACCCAACATAATTATAAATACTAGTAGGAATAGGCAAAACTAATTTTGTTAAAAAGTAGTCACTCAAGGGAGTTGAGTCTACAGGTCTCAGTTCTGCTCGTTGACCACACGACTTCCTCTTGGTTACATGCTCATGCTGTAAACCTGCGCTAACTGCTGCCTTTCTTTGCTTACCCTACAGTAGACATCTGATCATTAGTGTCTTTTTTCTCCTTTAGGTCCTCATCCTCGTACTCCCGGACGTCATTTAACTCCGTCATCTGGCCCGTCAGGACTTTGACCACAAACATCACAATGAACTGTAAAAAGGAACATTTGAGATTTACAGAGAATAGTTATAGCAATAACACATAAGAAATGCAACAGGCTAAATGATGGTAGGTAATTGGCTAAAGTTCTAAGCCAGTTATCTGAAGTTTGTAGGTTAACTTTAAAGTTACAGTTAAAATCAGGGTAGCATGCACTGTTCATGTAAGTGTACTGCAAGACATTTTGGATAAAGTATCTGCTAGGTATCTAGCTAACACGATCTGACACTATTGATTTCAGCAAAGTAAGATTTAATTTTAGAAGTAACCATTTTTATGTTAAGCTACCTAAAAGTACACTTATTCCGGAGAAAATCCCTCTAGAGCAGGGGTGTTCATTCTTGCTCCTGGAGGGCCACTGTTCTGCAGAGTTTAGCCAAAATGTTTCTAGTACAGGCGTAGGTAAACTCGGTCCTGGAGGGCCACTGTTCTGCAGAATTTAGCCTAAAAGTTTCTAGTACAGGCGTAGGCAAACTTGGTCCTGGAGGGCCACTGTTCTGCAGAGTTCAGCCTAAAAGTTTCTAGTACAGGCGTAGGCAAACTTGGTCCTGGAGGGCCACTGTTCTGCAGAGTTCAGCCTAAAAGTTTCTAGTACAGGCGTAGGCAAACTTGGTCCTGGAGGGCCACTGTTCTGCAGAGTTCAGCCTAAAAGTTTCTAGTACAGGCGTAGGCAAACTCGGTCCTGGAGGGCCACTGTTATGCAGAGTTTAGCCTAAAAGTTTCTAGTACAGGCGTACGCAAACTCGATCCTGGAGGGCCACTGTTCTGCAGAGTTTAGCCTAAAAGTTTCTAGTACAGGCGTAGGCAAACTCGGTCTTGGAGGGCCACTGTTCTGCAGAGTTTAGCCTAAAAGTTTCTAGTACAGGCGTAGGCAAACTCGGTCCTGGAGGGCCACTGTTCTGCAGAGTTTAGCCTAAAAGTTTCTAGTACAGTCGTACGCAAACTCGATCCTGGAGGGCCACTGTTCTGCAGAGTTTAGCCTAAAAGTTTCTAGTACAGCCGTAGGCAAACTCGGTCCTGGAGGGCCACTGTTCTGCAGAGTTTAGCCTAAAAGTTTCTAGTACAGGCGTAGGCAAACTCGGTCCTGGAGGGCCACTGTTATGCAGAGTTTAGCCTAAAAGTTTCTAGTACAGGCGTAGGCAAACTCGGTCCTGGAGGGCCACTGTTCTGCAGAGTTTAGCCTAAAAGTTTCTAGTACAGGAGTAGGCAAACTCGGTCTTGGAGGGCCACTGTTCTGCAGAGTTTAGCCTAAAAGTTTCTAGTACAGGCGTAGGCAAACTCGGTCCTGGAGGGCCACTGTTATGCAGAGTTTAGCCTAAAAGTTTCTAGTACAGGCGTAGGCAAACTCGGTCCTGGAGGGCCGCTCTTCTGCAGAGTTTAGCCTAAAAGTTTCTAGTACAGGCGTAGGCAAACTCGGTCCTGGAGGGCCACTGTTCTGCAGAGTTTAGCCTAAAAGTTTCTAGTACAGGCGTAGGCAAACTCGGTCCTGGAGGGCCACTGTTATGCAGAGTTTAGCCTAAAAGTTTCTAGTACAGGCGTAGGCAAACTCGGTCCTGGAGGGCCGCTCTTCTGCAGAGTTTAGCCTAAAAGTTTCTAGTACAGGCGTAGGCAAACTCGGTCCTGGAGGGCCACTGTTCTGCAGAGTTTAGCCTAAAAGTTTCTAGTACAGGCGTAGGCAAACTCGGTCCTGGAGGGCCGCTCTTCTGCAGAGTTTAGCCTAAAAGTTTCTAGTACAGGCGTAGGCAAACTCGGTCCTGGAGGGCCACTGTTCTGCAGAGTTTAGCCTAAAAGTTTCTAGTACAGGCGTAGGCAAACTCGGTCCTGGAGGGCCGCTCTTCTGCAGAGTTTAGCCTAAAAGTTTCTAGTACAGGCGTAGGCAAACTTGGTCCTGGAGGGCCGGTGTCCCTGCAGAGTTTAGCTCCAACCCTAATAAAACTTACCTGCCTGTAGCATCTAGTAATCCTGAAGACACCGATTAGCATGTTCAGGTGTGTTTAATCGGGGTTGGAGCTCAATTTTGTAGGACAGTGACCCACAAGGAGCAGGACGGAACCCCCCTGCTCGATAGCATGTCTATTTAATCGAACACACCTGATTCAGGTCATCAGCTAATTAGGGTGTCTCCCTTATCTGACGCTCTAATGAACTGATTGGTTAAATCAGGTGTGTTTGAAAAGTGTGCACTGGTGGAAGTACTCCGTATCAGGGTTGGTAAACACTGCTTCTAGAGCAAACTGGGGCCTATCTAATTGAATAGTTTGATGATAGCTCACAGTGGATTCTTTGTAAGGCTCAAGCCAGCAACCTTCGGGTTAATAATCATTAGCTACACTACAGTTGTTCTTAAACTACACATTCTTACCAGGAACCAGTAGATATTCATGAGGAGCAGGGCAAACAGGAGTATGTTGAAGAAGAAGTAGAAAGGGATGTGGGGAACCAAATTGATGCTGGTGACACAGGAGGCCCACAGAACTTTGAGGGGGAACCAGTACAAGCGGAACCAAAACCTGCACAAACAGCAAGAACAAACTAGCTCACATGTGAAGGCAACTGGATCTCTCAAGCATCCTCTGGACAGAGGCTAACAAATTTATTACAAAAGGGCCAATAGGTAGTTGTTACTCATACAAGGGATATGGCAGAACATGGGTGGGAAAACTCTGGCCTTTGAGGGCCACAGTCCTGCAGAGTTTACGTCCAACCCTAATCAAACAGACCTGCCTGTAATGTCTAAGCAATCCTGAAGATTTTTTCAAACTCTGCAGGAAAGTGGACCTGGACTGTTAGAGTAGCCCACCCCTGCTATACACATCACATAGATTATTAATCCAAGAAGGGGCTGTTGCTAGATGAACACCTATTGTTGTTGCATAGCATTCCCATCAACCTTTCCTAACCCTAAACCAGGGGTACCCAATCCTGTTTCAACAGATCTACCCTGCTCCAGAGCTTAGGTCCAGAAATTACTATAAGTTTTGTCAGATCAAAGTGGAGGATTTAGTAAACCGATCCATGAAATTTTACGGCCATGATCAGTTGATGGGAATGTTGTCCCGGGATCAACAAAGGGTGTGTGCCTTATTCTGCAAATCACTTTTAGGATTGTATAAGGTTTCAATGCTGTGTCACTATATATGCATCAATAAAGAACTTCTGGTTTCTTGAAAAATAAGCAAACCTCACCATGTGATGCTAAAACTAATGGACCCCATGTTGGACAGGACATCATTGATGAGGTACTGTTTCCCTCCTCGGGTCTTAAAGTAAACGTTGACCTTGGTAAATTCCAACTGAATGTCACTGATGTCATGAAGAAAGAGGACGAGTATGCCAATGTTGTGATATCTGAGGATGATACAAACAATGATGAGTGGATTATGTGCTTTTAGTGGCATATAATTTCAGTTTATTATATGTCAATTGTTGTAACTTGAGACTAGAACTTCAAAACCCATTTTGACAGGCTAAGCCTGTGCATTTGCCTGACCTGAAGGCATAGGAGAATGTGATCAGGGCCAGAGTGATGAAATGATGCACCACCATGACAAGCGAGTCCTTCCTCCAGGCGTCCATGTAGATGGTGGCATATATGGAGTGGCCGTAGAAACTGCCCTGGATTAGGTAAGCTATTGTGATATCAGTGGGAACCGACATCCCACTCTTCCAGTCTAAACCAAGAAAGAGAGAACAAACAAGTGACAAGTTCTCCAAGTGAACCAACAATCATAAAAAACATCTCTCGATTGTAATGACCTTGACTTTCAATCAGTGGCCTCATAAAACATGATTTATACTGATATAGTTTAAAGATGTTTGTATATTGCTGTCAAGGGCATTCACACTGCCAGTGATTTGCAACCTAAATATATGCTATTCATTTTCAATGACAGTTTATGGGTTCTGACAACAACAGTAATCTTTGGCGATGTGACAAACTTTATGCAAATAAGCGATGACATGTAACAGCAACACCCAATGGGAGCGTAAATAGTGATCAGTGGCCAGCGCAAATAGGGCCTTCATTGTGGTGATAAGGAGTGTTAACAGATAATAGCAACTTGTGACCTTTTAACATTTTCTTTTAATCAGATCACAGATCACTTTAGTCATTAAACATTTAACCTTTTCCTCAAGGTGTCTAACAACCCCAACCCTGCTTCACGAGCTTTGTTGGACTTTCAATGATTATTTAGTATATTTATAACATTTAAAAGTAACATGCAGTATGTTTACAACACAACTCAATTGCTGTGGTGTATAAAGTACCTTAAAGCCATACTTAAGTAAAACTACAGATATCTTCTTAGAAAATGACTTTGGTAGAAGTTGAAGTCACTGTTTAGAATATTACTTGAGTAAAAGTCTTAAAGTATGTGATATTTATTGTACTTAAGTACGAAAAGTATTTTAAAATCTTAAACGTACTTAAATGTTCATACACGGCTTGAGTAGCAAGATTGTGATCGGTTTTAACTTTATTTAAATTTTTTGTATATTTGGGTAAGAATAAGCACTTCATCTGGTACTTGGTGTCTTTCATTCCAACATAAAAAACAAACATTTCTGGAATCTGCATCTTAAATAGCATTTA
The DNA here is from genome assembly GCA_003573665.1 of Oxygymnocypris stewartii. Lineage (NCBI taxonomy): Eukaryota > Metazoa > Chordata > Actinopteri > Cypriniformes > Cyprinidae > Oxygymnocypris > Oxygymnocypris stewartii. Next base: position 38,833 of record QVTF01025039.1, on the reverse strand, counting down.
GTTTATTTACACAGTTCAATGTATCTCAGAGGGGATATTAAGATATTAAATGACAGGTGACATTTAAACTGCAGTTACAGATGCATAAATGGGCCTAATGGTTTTTTTTAATAACATAAAATGTTGAATACTGATATTTGAAATAATTTAAGACATGACAAAAACAGCAGAAATGTGAAATTAAAACCGCCAGTAGGTGGCAGCAAGTGACTGTTAATGAGCGAGTCATTGAGATTCAACGGATTCATTCAAACGCTGATTTGATTCAATAAGTAAACACCGGCCATTGCTCAGAGATGCAAAACAGTGCTGTGATCTTTGTTTGGAACTATTTTCGTTGAAAAAATGTAACAAACACAAGCAATATTATGTCTAAAATGTAAGTCACTTATTGTTTTACATAACATGTGTTATGCTGATATTTGCAGAAAAACAGTGTAAGTTAACTATATTAAATTATATAAATATAAAAAGCATAAAGAAGCATTTTTGCCTAATTTTTTAGTTTTAATAGACTAATAAATCACATGCATGCACGCTGTGTGATTTGGTGATATAGCCTACTTGATAATGGCAGATCGCAAATGATTACAACAACACTTACCATATTATCACAGAATATATGCTATATATCGCACACCCGAGACTTGACTTGAGTGGAAAATGAATCATCCGCGGTTGCGCACTTGTTTGCACATGAGCAAAGGTGTTTTTAGGAGTCTAACGTGCAAGCGCCAGACCACTGATTTGTCAAACCTGCTTTCCAGCAGTCTGTGTTCTTCTGACTTCTGACTATTTTGTAGTAAGTAATGAATATGCTTCGGGGAAATGTATCGGAGTAAAAGTATGCATTTTAATTAGGAAATGTAGTGGAGTAAAAATTGGCTGAAATATAAAAACTCAAGTATTGTCCCTGTGGCTCAGTGGTAGAGCATTGCGTACCACAGGACTATATTTGTAAACTATAATGCCATAACAAGATGCAATTTTTTTCCTTTCTTGTTGCCATTATTTTATTCTCTTTGAATTCAAGAGGTTCACTGACAAACGTAAAGTAATGTGCATACGTCCATCTCGCGAATGTACAGTCTTCACCCATTAGCCGCTTTTCCACCGGCCAGTGCGAGCCGGGCGGGGCTAATAGCCTCGGACCTCGAGCACAGAGGCCGAAATCATGCCGTGTTTCCACTGCCGGGCCAGTAGCCTCGCGGCACTCCTGTAAAACCCGCCCTAAACACGCCTTCACTGGACTACATCACACAATACAAAGTTCCACCAGCGAGAGGGAGATAAATCGCTAAGCTGTCGTTTAGTCTTTATTTACAAACACGGACACCACAAACTTGACTATTGACTGACCACGAACAGGTCTTACTTGCGGCATTTGTTATTCGTTAATATCTTGCGTTTTTTTTTTTTTTTATTGAACAATAACATTTTGGGTTTAAAGTGTTACTGATCATGTACAGAGTAAAATATTACTGAAAATTGATTTGTAATGCCTTACACTACTCTGTTACTGTAATGCATTACTTTTGAAATGTGTTACTACCAACACTGCTTATAAGAAATCAAGGCCTGACAGAGTTTTAATCAAATTATTACAAAAAAACAAGACATGCTTGACGCATGAACCTTACCGTAAAACACAGACGAGGGGTTTTGAAAGAAGGAATAGCTAGTGAAAAACAAAAGGTAGGTGCTGTAGGACCACGACATTGTGTAGAAGACCAGCTTCCAAGCACTCTCCGGCATCTTTGAGACATCTTTTGGTTGGATACAACACCATTGTGCAAAAGGCTGTGAAAGACAAGAGGAAAGAATGAAATTACAGAGCCTGCGTTTGAATAGCAGCTGTTCATTTGTAAACAAAGAAGATCTAACAACCAATTTGCAGAGGATAAATGATGCTACACAATGCTACCAGGTAAAATGTATTTATCATGATGTACATGCTTTGAATCAATTTGCTTAATTAGCTTGAAAGTGAGTGTTAACATTAACGGTTTATATCTCCCCAGGTGCCGCAATATTAGTGTGATGCCATGCAACCACATCAGGACAAAATCTGTTTCCAAATGTTCTTCAATTTGGAAGTTGAAAAGACTTTTATTAGTGAAATAATACATAAATTTCTATAAATTTGAATTAAACAAAACAAGTACAGCCTTTCCTAAAGTAGGATTAGTTTGATGACTCATCATGACCCACTAATGGTAATAGCCTCAAGCTAAAGTAGTACCTGTACTTGGGTACTTTGTTCATACGTGCATTCATGTACTGAAATGCCTTTACGTTATCTCTCCTGTAACAGACTATCCTGCATGTCACAGTAACCAAAGATGCGATGAAAAGCTTGCCTTAATCATTTATCCACCACCGTTACCTGATCTGCACTCTGCCTTGTGCTCAAGACAATCAAAGAAAGTAAGCCTTCGAAACTAGGCATATGCGTTGACACTATATGGCCCCACTCTTGTGGATGTAGGTCTCATGGTTGCCTCTGATTGGTCATAAGGCAATGTGGCTCACACTGCAGGATTCTGCTCTCCGCCTCCACCCGCTGGGGTTATTTATAGAGGCCAGCTGTCACCAAAACGTCCCACCCCCATTCGTCTATCACTGCCTCTAGCTGAGGTTCAGGCTGACTGCTGCTTATGGTTGTGATAGAGAGCACACATCCGTTCTCAGCCGAGCAGCCTGACATTACTCTGTGGAATAATGGCTACAAATTAATTAAAGTTGATTTTAAGCCAGTCCCAAACGAGATCGCTTTAATATTCCAGTAGCTTGCTGTAGAAGTTCAATGCTTCTCAGGGCTCATCCACATGAAAAGCCAGAGTTTTACCCATCCAATATTTTTTTCCCTTCTTCTTCCGTAAACACAGCATTATCTCCTTGTCTGCATACACAACCACTGAATTAAACCGACTCAAAACGATGTAGTATACATGCCAGACCAGTGTGTGGCACTGTCATTTTGCCACCGAGATACACTAAAAATGTCATCTCTGTGTGAACAGGGCCTCAGATTGACTGTTTTTGAGACTGCTCGGGTTTTCCAAAAGAAAGTATGATCTTCAATATGATTCAATATAACCATTTAATTTATTATGAGATTTAGCTATCCACATCAGTTTCATAGATCTGGGTCCGTATTCATAAAACATTTTAATCTTACCACAAAGAGTTCACAAAGTTTTTAGCTAAGAGTTTTCTCTTAAAACGTATTCACAGAGCTGCCGAGACAAATGTTTACTAAGGAATAGAGAGAAGTCTTAAGCTAAGAGTAAAGGCCCGTACACACCGGGATGAATTTCGCGCGCGATATTCGCCGACGTTTAACGCCTCGTGACTAAAAAAGGGCGCCAATGTGAGTGTGCACACGGACGCGATTTTTTTTTTAAACGCCTCGGGTTCGTTTTTTTGGTTTGACACGCCGCGTCAAAAATTATCCGACCAATGAGATTGGCACTTTTGCTCACGTGTCTGGAGCAGCTGAAGTTACAGTAAAACACAACTTGGGGGCGCTCAAACACAAAATAGTCTTGCCGAGCACACATACGTAACGACGAAGAAGAGAGACGCCAAGTAGCGTCTACACTGCCGGCGTCGGCGTCTTTTCCGGCATCTTTCCTCATTCAACAGAACAATAATTTCTTCATCGCTGGAGCTGCTGGAGCTTGAAATATCCATGTTTTCTTTGTATGATTTTGACAAGCGCGTAAATACTTGCTCTCTTCTTCTGAGTGACAAGTGAGTGTCAGAAGCGTAAAGTTGCGCAGCGCCACCTTGTGTACCGGGGTATTTCGGTCTTACATTAAGCGCCATCTAATGTCAGGGAATTAATTTGCATGTTCACGGTCCCGGTGTGTACGGGCCTTAAGGCCAGGGTTGACCTCATTGTAATGGATGAAACAAATATATGTTCAGCTAAGGATCGGTTCTAGGATTTCATCTTTAGAAGGCTTAGTCCTCAGAGAGACCTTTAGATACAACGACAGGCCACACATGACCTAAATAAACAGTATTATAATTACCTATTAAAGTTACAGAAGTGACTTATTGAGTGATTCTCATGTTTTTCTTTTGCTGTTTGATTAACATTATTAGCCTTATATAAGAAATGCATACTCACACACATCCAATATTTTCTTAAGGGTTTATGTTTAAGAGATAACCAACTACATTTACTTGGATAATTGTCATTGTGACATAATATTTGGTGTATTTGCTTATTTGCTCGAGAGGGCGTGAAAGTGAACGAGACTGTGAGTAAGACTGACACGCCCATTATTTTTAAGATTTTCTCCTAAATCGGCAAGTTACGAGCTACTTTTAGCCTTAAGATGTTTTGTGAATACGGGCCCTGGTCACTTACTTTGTCAACCATGTTTAATTTGTGTCTCTTGACATTTCTCTGTAGGAGTCGGTGGAGAAACTTAATGAAACACAAATGAGTTCCCCAAAAGGTCTCCTGAGCTTTGGAAGACCACCCTCTGTGCCGTCGAAGTCTCTTCTGGGAATGTGGTCTTATGGAAAACAAGTTACAACCCCTATTAGGTCACCAACTCCTTCTCCTCACTGCCCCAGCACATGCACGGCAAGCAGAAGCGAGGGTGAAACTGAACCTGGTGACCGAATTCAACGTTTTGTTTTGAGGTCTTGTACAAGAGCCGACCTATCGGCTAAACATGCAGTTTCCATGGCAACTGTTTGAGGATAAAAGGTGGTTTTGTAGAATAAATAAAAGACAAATGACAACAAACATAATGAATAAGCCCATCTCCCACACATGTAAACCGCTTTCCGTCACGCAATGTCATTTCCCTACTGGTTTGAGGCGGTCTTTGGATTTGCATTGTACTAAAAGAGCATCTTGAAGCACAGATGAAAAGACAAATGACAACAAACACAATGAAAAAGAATAAGGTCATCTCCCACGTATGTAAACAGCTTTCCTTCACACGGTCATTTCCTTAAGCTTGGTGTTTTCTTAGGATCTGAATTTCAAACTTAAAAGGATAATCCACCAAATATTCCATCAAAATTATGAACTCATGCCTTTCTTAACCAATATTTTTCCTTTAAAGTTTATTTGAATCTTCATGCAATTTTTCATATGGGTAACTTTTTCAAATATGGTCACTTGTATGGAAGTCAAGATTGAAGATTGTTCTACTAGTGTGTTCCATACAGGTTGAAAACGACATAAGGGTGAGTAAATTATGACCGTTTTCATTTTTGGGTGGAAATTCACACACACTTATGTGCCAAAAGGGTGCCAAAACATAATCAGATCGTAAAGAGATCTGGTCCATAAAACCCAATTCCCAATACTCTGAGGGGACAAAAGTGACAAAAGTATCCAGATGGAGCCACAGAGCCTCATCTTATACTCATTTTCCCCTCAAACCCCCTCCTCCTTCCTTCCTGTTGGGGCCGAGTTATATTTCCTTAAGCTTTGATTGCTCTTGCAATCACAAGTTTGTTTTCTGTCATCGTTTCGGGTGAAAATGATGTATCTGATCAAGAGATCAGAGTAGAAGTAACAGGGAGGCACAAAGAGGAAGGAAGGATGCAGATGTATTTAGATGCGTAATGATAATGGCATGCAATTACCACTCGGAGCACCAAACATTCAAAATACATCAATACAAGCATCTAGTACAGTGCAGTTTATCAGGTCTCTGAGCTGGCATAAATTAATGAGTGCTTTAATTGCCTTTCAGGGTCAATATACGGGGCGGCACATTTTGAAGGGTTACCTTTAGAAGAATCTTTCATCAGCATTAGCTAATAACCGCTTCTGCTTGGTCATATAAGTACTATTTTGCGTCAGTATATGTATACATACAGGAGCGGACTTAACCAATAGGCGAGGTAAGCGGCCGCTTGGGGCCCCGTCTGATATTCGCGAAACATACTTGGCAAATGCACCATCTTTAGCGTCAAATGTTTTTGTCAGGTGCGGAGTTCTGCAAGCTTGTTAATCCTCTCATTATAACGTAAATAAGAGATGAATTGTGCAGAGCTTAATAACGGAAAGTCGTGAGATCACGATGAACTGAAGTGAGTGACAGCTTTTAGTGATTATAGACGGAGCGCTCTTTGCGCACATTCTAAGCTGTTTTGACTGTCTCAGAACATATAAGCTATTTACCTCAGTAAACAAATTGTGTTTCAAGTCATAATTTTATTTGTCTTGATGTTTCAAAATGACTCGTGCTTTTCCTAGGTGCGCCAGCGCAAACTAAATGCAAATGAACTATAAACTAAAATCGGATATCGGTTTTGTAATATCGGATTCACCAATAAATGCCACCATCTTGTGGTTGTTTTGAGAATTGCGTGCAGGATCGCTATTGCAGCGCGTCTGAGGGGAGACGCGACAACAACAACAGCGGTGTGCACAGGTACTTGATTAGCTATAGTTTGTAAACTTTATTTAACATAACAGCCATTAATGCACTAATTGGATGTATTAAACAAATGCCTGATATGCAGTTTGGTAAGAAATAGAGACGAACTCACTAATCCGTCAAGTCCTCTCCCAATAAAGATATAACTTTGCCTGAATTAAATCATATGCAGCCATGAATGAGCGCATTAAAAGCACTGAATTGAATTCTCTCTCTGTTGTATTTGCTCATCTAAAGGGGGTCGCACACCGGATGTGCAGCGCCGCGCCGCGTCTAGAACAACCCGAGGTATCGCACACCAGATGCGCACCAATTTATACTAATAAATTACCTGAAGTGTGTTGTAACGGTTGTTTCCTGGTGAAATTCAGTAGGTTGCAACCGACAACAGTGAATGTAATCACGACAGACAATTGTTACATAGGTCTATACTGTAATATTTTGTGTATGTAAAAATGTCTCAAGAGAAATATAAAAACATTTAAAGGATTACATTTATTATACATTTAATTCCTATATGTTTACATGTTATCCAAGCTGTAAAACTAATGTGTACAGTATTTTGCAGCAGTGGTATCTTGATGTAATGTATTAACAATGGTTTGAGACAAATATGATGTTATTTAATATAAAATAATGCCGATGGCGCTCTGTGGCGCGGCAGGAATTGGACAGCGTTCTGAGTCGTTGCTGGGCGCTGCGGACAGACGCCTAATGACGCCGCCGGTGTGCGTACACTCATAGAAAACAAGGTGTTCGAATTTGAAAGACATGGCGCGACGCTGCGCTTCGCATCGGTGTGCGACCCCCTTTAGTCTCCTGAAGCTGCTTTCATATTGCTGTTCACTCATCGGTCGATGCTCAGGAGAAGCTCCAGCACGGCCACCGCAATGTAACTTTATACAAGATTTCACTCGTATAAAACACGCTGAATTATATTAACATTTACTATTAACCATTATTTCACCAATAATCATCTAAATAAATACATCTCTATCTAAATTAATTATTTTATTATCTCCGCACGCGATTGCAGTTTGAGTATAGTTTCGTGTAAATAGATAAACCGCTGTCAGCAGTTTTCATAATCTAGACAAAAACATTTTAATAATTCTGATAAAACAGTTAAGAAATGCAATAAAAATACGATGTTTTGTTTGTTATCGCTTACTTCAATATTCCAGAGAATATTATTCAGTGAATTATTATTCACTCTTTAGTCTATTAAAACAGATTATAAACCTAAAACTGTAGTTTAAAATGAAAGTTGATATGACTTCTGTCCTTTATTTTCTCCATTTGAAAATATTAGACATTATTTTGCTTATTGTTAATATCAGTGTTGCTGATTGATGCTTTTTATAAATAAAATGTTTAATTGTTGTAATTTTAAGATTAAATTTTACATGAAAATGTTAATTTTTAACAGTTTTTTATTGTTGTTAAGATGACTGAAAGGAGGAAAAACCAAAGTGAAGAATGAACTTACTTCACTTACTTTATAACAGTAAATACATATCGGTTCTGCATATCGGTTATCGGTACGTAAACGTACAAATAATTGGTATCGGTTATATAAAAACCAATATCGGTCGATCACTAATCGCATGCCTTAAGAACACTTGGAATACGGAACGAGTTGCATGGGATCATTTTTAATTACATTTAATCCTTTTTGTAAAAAGATTGAAGAAGTTTACAATTCAGTAAATGGGACAAGTGCAAGCATTTTTTTAATATAATGTCTTTTGTGATCCAAAAATAATAAGGTAGCTTAATATGGCTTTAGAATAGCATCAGGTTGGCTAATTATTTAGGAGATCATTAATTATGAGAGAGAGCTATAGTGAGTAAAATAAGGCTTAAGGCCCGTACACACCGGGACGAATATCGGCGCGCGTTATTCGCCAGCGTTTTTCAACGCGTTTTTTGTGTTTCACACCCAAGCGATTTTCGCTGACGATGAGCCGAAATTCATTCCCTGACATTAGATGGCGCTTAATGTAAAACAGAAATACTCCGGTACACCAAGGTGGCGCTGCGCAACTTTACGCTTCTGACACTCGCTTGTCACTCAGAAGAAGAGAGCAAGTATTTACGCGCTTGTCAAAATCATACAAAGAAAACATGGATATTTCAAGCACCAGCAGCTCCAGCGATGAAGAAATTATTGTTCTGTTGAATGAGGAAAGACACCGGAAAGTGTAGACGCTACTTGGCGTATATCTTCTTCGTTGTTACGTATGTGTGCTCGCAAGACCTGTTTTGTGTTTGAGCGCCCCCAAGTTGTGTTTTACTGTAATTTCAGCAGCTCCAGACATGTGAGCAAAAACACCAATCTCATTGGCCGGATAGTTTTTTTGACGCGGTGCGTCAAACCAAAAAAACGACCCGAGCCGTTTTTAAAAAAATTACGCTTTTACGCGTGGCGTTTTTCGCGTCGGTGTGCACACTCACATTGGCGCCCTTTGTTTAGTCACGAGGCGTTTAAACGTCGGCGTTAAATACTTAGGGCTCCCAAATCACTAAGTCTGCCCCTGTATACATAATTGATTACTTAAAAAACAGATTTACAGTCTTTTAACAGGTTCATGAAAAATCAATGCAACTATTGGTGTCACATCTACGTTTGTTCAGCATGTGTTAAGAATGTAAATCATCCAAACCAACCTGTAACGTTACTATCTGAAGAGCTGTTAAGACACAGCACTCAAAGATTAGCTAGTGCCTGCAGGAATCCACAGCGTGACATGATATTCATTTGGCAGCTCTTCAGACAGCTCATGTTTGCCTGAACACAATATCGTTGTTCATTCTGATTTAAGTGGAGTGATTCCTGAAAATATCCTCTAGTCCAGTGAATAGTGATCATCACAGTCTTATCAAAGGTCAAAACAGCATGCTTTCAGCCATCCAACACCTTGATTTTTTCACACACAGTTTTCCAGTACTGGCCAGATGGCCTTGTGTTGGTCATCCATCGAGTCTGAGAACGTGAAAGTGCAAAGGGAACTTAAAAAAAATGAATGGGCCTCATTAGCACTAAGTGCTCATGGCATAAATTGTTTATTAGAGATTCGTTTAAAAACGCAGGCGGAACGATCATGTTTCGTACCCCACTCATGTGTTTTAGAGTGCAGGACATAGTCCACAAAACACTTTAAAATCTGCCGACTATGTCAGAAATTATCTCCCAAGACATAAAAGACAATCTTGTGGCCAAAGTACAGTATGCTAAAACTGCACGAGTGAGTTCAGACAGCCAAAAATGCCTCCATATGACTATATTTTGTCTTCTGAAGTCCTATGATAGCTGAGTGCAAAGAACAGACACATATTTATGTCTTTAAACCTTAACATCTTCCCCAGCAATCCTTGGCACATTTCATGAATCAGAATAATTTAATATTTTGAGTTAAACCTATCCTATGAGTTTGCGATAAAACACACCGGTTCTAATTGGGTGAAGCCTTTTGGTAGTACCAGTACACCAGAATCCCATCTCGTTCCTTTTGATTTTTTTTGCAAGCAATGCTTTAATCATATGGCAACGTGTTGACTTTAATGCTGTGTTATGTAGAAGGGACACCCTCTTTCATGAAGAAAGTATTATTAGCCAAGAAGCACACGTTACACGTGACTAACGGTCTACAAGTGACGAATGCATATCTCTTGATTTTCAAAGCCATGTCTGTTTTTAAATTACAAACTACGGTGCTGCACCTCTTCGCCAAGACCTCACGGTCTCTTACTCGAGGGTTACAAACCAGACAAGGTCCTTATAAAACATCATGCCAGCTGCCCCACGCCATCCGTCAGGGTTTCTCAAGAGGAAATAATTTACAGAAGGTGAAATAAACCACGGCCCAGAGTAAACATGAAAGCAGGGGATCGTGAATCACATTATTCACGCTAACTGCAGCACATGTGCTGCGCCAGAGAGAGCTGTAAACGCACTTGAAAAGCATGTTTTACGCCCCACACGCTTCAAGACAGGGAAGTGAAACCAACGTTTGCATGTGTCAGCTAGGCCGAAAATAAGCATTGAATGCCAAATGAGGGGATATCATAATCCAGGCCTGAGGCAATTTGGTCTAGGAAACTTGATAGTAATATGACCCTGTGTGCATGCATAGCCATCTTGTATGTAAAAGTATGTAAAGGGTAAAATGCAAAGTAAAAAAAAACTATGTAAATAGCTCTTGTGCACATTGTAGCTTTGTACAGTGAGTTTAAAACTAATTTCTCACAGACCTGTGAACAACTTTTCTGGTTCAACGGAGGATAAACTACACCACAAACACATCTTAACAAACATTTTGCAGTCACAGTTGAAATAATGACTTGTGAAATGTCTGCATCAAGTGTCAAGACTTCTGTTACACTGCTGTCCAGAAACAACAAGAGCTAAAAGCTAGACTTTCGAGTGGTTTGCTTGTGCACAACTAACACCAAGTATGGGTGGTAGTACTAGTAATACTAGTAGACACCACTAAAAACCCCAGAAGCACACTTTCCCACATGTAGATGCACAAATATCCTTTAACATACAAATGGTGATGCAACGTCCAATGTTTCAAAACAACTTAAAATATTCATTGAGGGTGCCAGTGACGCTTTCAAGACCTTGGGCTTGTTCCATAAAACAAGTTTTCCAAATAAGCCACGCTTTTTTCAATGAGTCCAACTTATTTTGAACCAAATCAATTGATAATAAGTCAGACTAACTGAAATAAACCCGGCTTATTTGGTAAACTTGTTATATGGAACAAGCCCCTGGTGTTTAATACTCAAACATTTACAGGATACTCTAATGAACTTTGACATTTTCAATAGTCGATGCCAATTTGAATGGTTTAAATCAATTAAAACTCATTGTACACAGTATACATAATTGATACTGGTGTGTCACTTGTTGCCTTTGAGTTGATAGTGACTTCTTTGGTATATTTACCTGAAAGATGTACACGGTCAGTACCCAGCGCACCTTTGTCCACATGACTGCGCAGATGAAGAACATGAAGATCTCCGTCCAGGTTATGTATGCATGATCCAACAAGGTTCTTCTGGACAGCTCCAGCCCGCAGTCTTTACAGTCTCTAAAGACACTGAGCATGACTGAATATCCTCTAGTGATGAGCTCCATATAGCCAGGCATGATCTCCATCTCCATGCCATCGCTGGAGGAACCATCATCCATGTGATGGGGGTCCATTATATTAGAAACACTATAATAACAAGCCACTTAGGGGCTGGAGATGCACAATGCAAAAGTGCCACCAGCTGTAAAGCTTAAGCTGATTATGGTCTCTGAAGTATCCGGTCTTTTCTTGTCTTCTAAATTAAGACTACTAATGCTAATTAACAAATCATGCCAAATAAAACAGAATCCAACATTAATCCCTAATGCCAAGAGAAAAGAGATATTTATATCCTATGCATAGAAGCCAATGTCAGCTATTGGGGTGTTAATGGCTTTAGAGTGCCACCATAATAGCCTATGACAAGAAACCTTCTCTGTAGCTATATAATATACACTACAACACTTCCCTTACGGTATGATTACAAAATCCATCGCACATATATGAACCAGCATGCCTACAACAGTTCCTATATTATACATTTAAAATGGTGGCTTACAATTTAAGCATTCTGAGCAACCCTGAAATTAAATGTTCATAAAAACCATAAGCATTCGTCCGTTTATATTCCGCGCATGTGATGTGTGTCCAATTCAGTATAACATCTCCTCTGGGTTTCAGCTCATGTCGAGAGGTTTACAGCAGAAATTAGCCCTCGGTGTGTCCAAATGTGGGTCGGATATAAAATAAAAGGTCGAAATAAAATCGCCAATGAATACTTCACTCAAATGAACCTGCGCATAACATCGCTAAATATTCACAAACGCACAACGAGAAAAAAAAACCACCAATGTCTATGAAAATGTGTCTAAAATCGAGCAAAAGCATCCCGTGAGAAGCGGCAGACACGCCGCGCTGTGAAGAAGTTGAGGTTAGTGAACTAAAACAAAGCAGATGATGTCCTTGTTCTCGTGTTAGTCGGTTCTTTTGAACGATTCAGAGGAGTCGATTCGCAAAGCGGTTATGAATCACTTGAATGCCATTGCGAGCGAGACGTGTGGGTGTTGAAAATAAACGTCAGAAACATTTTTAAAAACAATAAATAGTAAGTATAGCATGTATGATCATAGTTTCATAGCCCAAGGCAATTGGAAATTGTGGCATTTGGGACAAAAGCCATCAGCATTTCAGAGCAACAACTGACATCGCAAATATATGTACAGTAAGAAGCATACTAATTTATATAAATTAATCAATTATACTATGATAACATTTTTATTTAACGAAATGTGTATGTTTATCTAAAGAGACCGTTTAATTGTTGTTGCAACTTTGAAACAAATCGTTCGAACAAACCGAATCACTAAATGACTCGGACTTCTATTCAAGCAGCCAAACGGCCCGTTATCTTCAGATTACCACAACACACACACACACACACACACACACACACACACACACACAACACCACACACAGCGAGAGAGAGAGAGAGAGAGAGAGAGGAGAGGAGAGAGCGAGAGAAGAGAGAGAAAGAGAGAGAGAGAGCGCGCGAGAGAGAGATAGAGAGAGAGAGAGAGATAGAGAGAGAGAGAGAGAGAGAGAGAGAGATGAGAGAGAGAGCGCGCGCGCGCGAGAGAGAGAGATAGAGAGAGAGCGCGCGCGAGAGAGAGAGAAATAGAAACAGGAAATGGTTTAAAGTGACAGTAGCATAATTATGTCGAGTAACTTGTGCGTCGCAGAAATGAGAAGAAAATTCAAAGGGTTTGTTAATTATTGAGGGGATTACGGTTTCAGAATTTAAGTTTTATTCAAGCACATTTCAGTTCAAAGACCATTTGCTTAATGTTATGCACTCTCTGTAATGAATAATCACATTAGTATAGATTGCTATACTAACATTTCACTACCTATTATACCCTGTATGATTGTGTATGTGACAAATAATAAAGAACCTTGAACCTTGAATTGATTATTTCACTGCATTATATATGCCTTCTAGATGAATCAACAATAATTATATTAAGACGTTCTGACGTATTATTATTATTATTGAATTACGCTATTTTAGTCATTTATTATGTGATGACAAACCAAAATGGCAGGCCTACAACATGAAAATCGCGTGCTATGTGTTTACGAATTATCCGGTGTTCAGACACTGTGCTACCTCTCAGAATGAGCTACCCATACACAATGCGCATGCGCAGTTCCCTACTACTCTTTGAAACCCTCTATCTGAAGACCCGCCCATAATTTTGAGCTACCCTGTCTGAGTTGTGAACGAGTGCGTAAGTAAATCTGTTTAGCTTAATTACAGTTGTGTTTTTTTGTTAAATTGAATCGCTCCCATTAAATATGTAATAATTTATTCAGTGTCTAATAATTTCTAACAACAAAAACGAGTTTTCTTACCAAGAGGGTGCTTCTTCAAAAAAGCATGTGGTTTTGACGAGTCCCCGATTTACTAAATAAAATGTGTCTTTGTCATACTAAATATAATACATTTTCACTGTACGTCGAATCTTTTACATTAAATATGTGATATGTTTCCAGTGTCTCTCATTCCAACGCTTAAGTTTATCACAAGGGTTTATTCTCCCTAAAACGCAAGCAGTCTTGAGGAGCCAGTGATTTAAATTGATCTTGCTAAATTAAAATACTATATTCAAATCGAATGGCTCCCAGTAAATGGGTGATAATTTCATCATTGTCTGTGATTTCGATGAGCATAACGTTATCAAAAATGTTTTTGTCATAAGCCCGAGACAATGCACGAATTTCGGCTGTCCCAAACCGTGAAACAATTGCGGTGATTTCTGATTCACCATCAGTCTTTCGTCTGTGACAGCCGAAAATTGTGCAGTGTTGTCTTGGGCTTTATAGTTCAACACTCTTAGGCTACTATATTAAAGTTTTGTGTAATACTTTTAATTTTTACACAAGGTAGTTGTTGACGTTTTAAGTGGGCTACTCTTCATAACAGATTATTTGTGAGCTACTTTTGGCTACTTATTTGTAATTGACCCGTCATTTTTTATTATTAATAAATACATGTATGTAATAAGTTCTTTAAATAAAAGTATTATATAAAAAAGTATATTAAGAAAATAATAGCTTTAGAGAATTTGTCCATGTTTCTGGAATTAGCCCCAAATGCAGCAATACAAAGTTGTAACACTGTGCGGCGCCATCGGGCTGTGTAACATCCCATAATAACGCGCTGCTTTTCTTCCAAAGCACATAGTGGAAGGTCTGAATACATTTTTGATTTTAATAGTAGTAAAAGCATTATTAGAATAAGAAATTAATGTTGAGAAACGTAATGAATTCTGGTTAATTTTTTAAATATTTTTTTAATTTAGAAGGACTATCATTGCTGTGTATACTAGATGATCTCCATCTGTGCTCGCAGGTGTTAGGCCTGTTTGTGTTATCCAGTCACTGAAGAGGATGTTATATGGTGTAAGACTTGCTGGTGTTTATTTACAGCCACCGGATGTTTATGAATGTGTTCCATTTATGAACGGAAAAAAACAGGTCAAAGACATCCGGGGAGGAATGACTGGATCTGTCTCGTACCTGTCATACAAAGTGCACAAATATATACATAATAAAACTCTCAGGTACATTACAGTTCAAATGACAGGGCTTTTCGCTCGGAAACAAGTACATTGAACGTCCGACAGCCATGTTGTTTACAGAAAACAAATGACTAGTTACGAGAGTCCCCTTCATTGTTCAAGAGAATTTCCTCTGGGAAATCTCCAGCCTTGGATTTTCAGCATAATGACGGAAACCATCTGGAAGGCTGGATGCACGGGCCTCTCTGCCTTCTGATTGGCCCGTCGGCGTTCCAAACCCGAGCGTGATTGGTCAATTAGAACGTCGCTCACCGAGCGCCTTGGACCCTCAAGTTTGAAACTTTCGAAAAGGTGGAGTCAGGTTACAAACTCTGGTAACCAAACGAGAAAAGAGGGAGAAGAAAGCGCTTGAATTATTTACACCAGCGGTGTAAGACGCAACACATACCTGTTGGACACATTTACCGTCTTTATATGAGAGTTCTGAGCCTTATACATGCGGCTGTAGCTTGTTTATCGGCTGTCAGGGGTGTTTAGATGGAGGTTTGAAGAACGAAAGTTATTCTTTAGACGCAGTATCCGGTTCAAATAGAGGAGAGGTGAGTCAGTTACTGCCTTGCATTATGAACCCTTGAAAATGTGTTTGTTTCATCTGTGTTATATGAAAATCAATAGTCCTGCATTGAATACATGCTTTTATTATTATTGATTTAGGTTATTTTGCATTCAGTGATGTCAATGTATACAGTTTTCTCTGCAATGCAGAGAATAAAACAGAGCTTGTGCTTTTACTGCATGCATAGACAGATTATAACTGAAATAACAAACTGGTATGAAAAGTATGAATCAACACTAATTTGCCAGCAACTCAAATGCAGGGAAGCATACTAGTGTAATACATGTTTGTGATGAAGACCAGTACAATGGAAAGTCTGTAAGAGTAACTCATTGATAGAGACAGGGGGATATGACCTTATTTACTGGACTGCAGAGTTCCACTTACATGGAGGCTTCGGTTGTAACCCAGGAGACATTAACCGTCAGTTGTCTGGGATGTGTCTTCACATTGTCTGAACCTTCATTATGTTCTGTTCTCAATAGTCAGTGCTTATTATGGGCTTTAAGGCTCATGTTATCTGGCATTAATTATATGCTAATACATTTCGGACAAACACCTGAAGTCTTTCCCCATATATCAAGACAGAGACTTTGTTGACAGAAACTCTGGAGTTGAGAGACATAGAGAAGATGCAGTTTTGGTTCATGGAGGCACATTGATGCTGACTAGGCCTGTTCTATGTGTCTGGAGACACCGGATGCAGGACAAACCTCATCCATCTTAGGCTCTTTAACTTTACTAGTGCTTTGTCAAGGTTGCAACTCGATGCCTTGAACGCCGCTTTTGACCTCAGAGCAGAAAATATAAGGGTAATTGTGATGTAATGTCTCACATTATGAAATATTGCAATTACGAGCAACACAACTGCAATTCTGAAAAGTTGCAATTACAAGAAATAGTCACAATTACCTTTTTTATTATATTTTTTATGAAAAAAAAGAGAAATGTACACAACGATTTGCTTAATATTTACTAAAATCCCAGAAATGGCTAATTATTAAATACATTATATGTACAATTTATATAATCATATGTATAATATATAATGATATTT
This sequence comes from Oxygymnocypris stewartii, assembly GCA_003573665.1. Taxonomy (NCBI): domain Eukaryota; kingdom Metazoa; phylum Chordata; class Actinopteri; order Cypriniformes; family Cyprinidae; genus Oxygymnocypris; species Oxygymnocypris stewartii. The sequence goes on along the minus strand of QVTF01025039.1, from coordinate 22,075 downwards.
TAAATAGTAATTATTTTAATAATTAATTTGCTAAAATGTTTAATTAATAAACAATGTATTGATAGTGAAAACATACACATTATTTACTCAATAAACTTAATTATATATATAATTATTAAAAATCACAATTGATTTATGTAGTTATGTATTTTTTTTATTATTGGATTATTGGTATGTAATTCTCAATTGCAAAAAATATTTGTTATAAAATAATTTTATATATATATATTTATGAAATAATTATTTTAATAATAGATTAAATATCGTTATGTAATTATTTAAATTGCATATATATATATATATATATATAATATAATATATACACATACATATGTATATATATATATATATATATATATATATATTTATTAAAATAAATAATATACATTTTTCTTACTAAGATGATTAATTATTGTTATTTAATTCTCAATTACAGAAATATATTCTATAAAAGTTGTTGTTGTTGTTATTATTGCTTAAATTGTGGATTCATGTTGACTCTTCAGAGTTGCATATTGAATAGATCTGGCTACCAATTCTTCTCCTTATTCAGTTTTTATTTAATTAAACAAACAACAGATTAGTTTGTTTATCTTTTCAGCATCTTGTATCTCGTGATCACTAATTCTGTCGGAGAGACTTGTTCTCGTAATTAACGTTTCAAGCTTTGATCACAAAAAACAACATTTAGCCGACCCAAACTTTTATTCCTAAATTGGTTCATGCATTATTAAAATGCAGGACTATTTTGTGAAACCGCTGAATAATTCATGTCACCGTAGGCGTCTGTAGATCTATGTGGCCTGAAAAAAAAGAGAATGCATTTTTTATATCACTTTGACTATACACCATGAACCCTGCACAGCAGATGATCGATAAGACCAAACACAGCAAACAAGAGCTAAACCACATGAAAGACATGCTGCTGTTATATGCTGTAGCTCTGTTGCCTCAGTCCATACCTGAAAACAGAGCTAGAGTTTGGACAGTGGCCCTTTTGTTGGCTTTTCCAGCTTCAGGAAGCTTGTTCCTCAAGGCATAATTTCTGGGGATGGTCGTTAAATGTCAAGGAGGTCTAGCATGCTTGGAGAAAGTGGTCCATTAGATGTAGTTCCAGCATCCACCAGAAGGGTGGGAGCTACAGGTGAAATCACTCACTCGCTTACACACCTGAAACAATCAGTTCAGACAGACTCAGCATGGCTCAGTGATCTCCAATGTTCTCCACCGTCCTCCCCAATCATGGAGAACGCAACCTTAAACCTCCAGGAAGGTGAGTGTTGGCTTCTGGTTGATGCTGAGCAACTGAAAACCCCAGTCTCTTGTTTCAGCGTCTTTGTCCAGTGTTGAATCGAACACCACGAGCGTTGCTGGGATATCTGTGGTCCGAAGTTGTTTGTTTCATACCAGTTTCTGTTGTTACATGAGCTTTTATGTCTTGTTTTGTTTCCACCCATGTAAAACTCACCACTAATGATGATGTTGTGAAGTTGGTCACTGCCCAGTGTTGCTTGGCTGCAGTGTTGCAGTGTTGCAGTTTTGTTCAGCTATTTAAAAACGAGAGATTTGTATCAACTGAGAAATGTGGCTTGGAATCTCATTTGCTTTTGAAACCAGATTACCTTGAGATTTTTGAATGATTTAGGTGTCAGATGTTTTGTGGGAGTATTTTGACAGCAGTTATTATTAGTGCCCAAATGCATCTAGATTTGGTTGTAAACATGCACATTTGGTTGGCGTTTATCTGTCAGGAGTCCAGTCTCACCTTGTCCCTTTCTCAAACAACTTACCTTTTGATCTCGACAGATATTAAAATGAGGCTCAGCAATCGGTGTGTAATCCTCTGAAAACAAGCGGCGTTAGAAGTCCCGCTAACCAGGGATATAGTCTCGCAAAGACTTTCCCAGGGAATTGAGTCACATCAAACGTGCCTTTTCAAAGAAATGCAAATGGTGTGTGTGCAAAAAGACAATGTTCTGGAGAATCCGCCGGTATAAGACCATGCACTGCGGTTTAATTAGCAACAATTCATCGCAGTGACTCAGACTTGAAGGGATTCTGTTGCGAGCAGCGTTTCCTCAGGGAGTGGTCATTTTTAAGAAGGGGAAATTGTCCTGTCAGGCCTTTGCGAGACTTAGGAAGTCCATTGTTTTGTTAAAGCCTCTAAAGTGTAGCGTTTTCCGTTTGAGAACGGAAATGCATGGATGTTGTGTTGGGATTGTTTAGTCGCATACAAAATCTGTGAATTGACCATTTATGTGTGTATGTGCTGGAAGGAAACATGCACATGGAGTAGTTTCAGAAACCTTTTTATGTCTTGCCTCTGATGAGAACGAGTCAGTAAGATTGGTTTCCTCAATGTCCTGAAGTGAAACCTGAAGTGATGCACGCATGAACGCCTAGCGTGTTTCATGTGCTCTTTAAAATTAAAGGTTCCACATGTTTTTTTGCAGAGATGCCATAGAAGGTCTGTTTTAGGTTCTCTAAAGAACCTTTCATGGATGTTGAAGGTTCTTAATTGGACTATAGATGCCAATAAAGAACCGTTATTTGTCTGAGTGTATAAGCCTGGTTGTGTTCCTCGCATTCGATTGTGTTTGATGTCAAGAGTTAATATTTAGCATGTTTTGACTTCAACGTGGGAGTCATCTACGCTTTCCATACACGCTTCCAGGCGAGAGACTCAAGATAAACATATGTTATCCCAATTCGGATGCACGACTGTTGTTTGAAAGAATGTTAAACCGCAGTTTTTCATGTTTATAAAACTAATTTTGAATGACTGCCTTTGTTTGTGTCTCATCCGTAGACATCATGGACTCGTTCAGCACGAAGAGCCTGGCCCTGCAGGCCCAGAAGAAGCTCATGAGCAAGATGGCGACCAAGACTGTGGCCAACCTCTTCATAGACGACACCAGCAGCGAGGTACTGGACGAGCTGTACCGGGTGACCAAAGAGTACACGCGCAACCGCAAGGAGGCCCAGAAGATCATCAAGAACCTCATTAAGATGGTGGTCAAGTTGGGCGTCCTCTACCGCAATGGCCAGTTCAACAATGAAGAGCTTGCGCTGGTCGAGCGCTTCCGGAAGAAGGTATACACGCTTGCGATGACGGCCGTCAGCTTCTACCAGATCGACTTCACCTTCGACCGCCGCATCATGAGCAACCTGCTCAACGATTGCCGCGAACTACTGCACCAGGCCATCAACCGGCACCTGACGGCGAAATCTCATGCCCGTATCAACCACGTCTTCAATCATTTCTCCGATTGTGAGTTCCTCGCGACGCTGTACGGACCTTCGGAAGTGTACCGCGGCCACTTGCAGAAGATCTGTGAAGGAGTTAACAAGATGCTGGATGACGGTAATCTTTGACCAATACCTGTTGTCTTTTTTATGGTAATGCAAAATGGAGCTTAAACTCGGAAGATCTCGTGCCTTATTTGTGCATTGGACACCAAATCATCTGTCTTGAATGCACGTTTGTCCTTCCAGTGGAACGTCTTTCTTCTTAACTCCTGTATTTTTAGACCGGGGTTAGAGGTGGTTTACAACGCAAACCTAACGTGGCCCAATGCAAATCTTGCTCCTGTTCGTCCAAAGGTAATTTGGGAGCACAATTTGTTTAAGATCCAGCATCGGAAGAAGTACCATTTGCAACAAAATGTTGATGCTGAGAGGATATTTCAAGCACTGCAAATACGAAATGCACTGGGGGATACGTATGAAACGTTTAATCTCTAATTTTAGGAAATGAGCCTGCAGCATCACCCTCTCACTTCCCGAAAATAGACACGTTAAATCCGCAACCCAAAAGGACTGTTTTTGGACATGTCTCTAGTGATTCATCTTCAGGTTGATGCTAAACTATTTGTAAATGATCACCTCTGTGATTTCTAAACTTGGTCAGAGAGCGGTTTACGTTCATCTTATGTTTGTTTTCCCCTCCATATTGCCCCCCCCCCCCCTTATGGGAGTTCTTTACCGTGATGCAGTTCCTTATCGAGGAATGAAGAATGTGCTACGATGTTTTAATGAAGATTTTATCTGTATAAATACACGACTGAGCCGTTATTTCCCTGATACGTCACTTCTGATTGTTTTTAACTTATGTGAACAAATAATTCAACACCTTAAAGTCTCATTGTCCCATTTCTGCCATCGCTTTGTTTTAGCTCCAGCGGTTTTGACAGATTATTTTGTGTATTTTACTGGGCGTATACAAGTTCAGATCTTTCGACATCACATCTGGGATGTCGGTTACCACAAAATATTGTACAAGCCAGCAAAAAAGTGCATACAGAAATACTTTTACTAGAAGTCTATGAGGCACTGTGTCTCATAGACTTGCATTGTAACCGCAAATCTGCCCACGTGTTTTATGTTTGTACATGTACTTGATTTTAACCTAGAATATTACAAATTTGTGTCTTTTTTACTAAATGTCTTCCTGAAAGAATCACAAAGTTTGAGTTATTTGGACCTTTCTGGTATACCTAAAGGCCTGTATAAGGCTCAACTATTATTGAATAGTTTAATGTGTCTTTTTGGCCTCAAAAACCTTTTTTTCTGTATCTATGCACTTATTATTGTTGTTTTTTTTACTCTCTTTAATTTAGTAGCAAAGGGCCGTTTGAATTTGTCTTGTCTTATTTTTAAGTAAAGCTCCAGCTTACAAATAAAGTATCTATAATTTCAAGGGAAAAAAAGTGAAACTTTTGACTAACTTGGACAGCGTTGAAAGCCATACCTCCTGATTATCCTAAAACCTCTCAGGGTTCAGTCTCGAATGCCTCTTACGTGTGGTGTTTTGGGCCAATTTAAACCGATAAAGGACCAGATAGCTTGTTTTGATATGTGCAGATATCATTAAAGCATTAAGACTATCTTTCACATTACAACATGTTTTTAAACTATAGAATGCTATTTTTGTTAATCACAAACAAGTCCCTGTTAATGTACATTGTTTTCTTGGTTTTCTAAAAATGATGTATGCAAATACAGTATTTGTGTGTGTGTCTATATATAAATGTGTCATTCTTGAAAGGCAAGTGTTCTGTTTTTATTTAATAATCTAGTGAAAGAATCCAAGCAGTATTAGCATGTTTGTACTGGATTACAGTATGCTAATCTCTCTAGGCATGATATTGTTTTTTTCAGAAAAAACTAAGCTGAACTTTTGTTTCCCTTACATGAATCATGAGATTACATAATGCATGTTTAGCATTAACATAATACCACATCTCCAACCCATTTGTTCTATATTGACACATTGTGTGGGAAAAGTTATTGATTGGATTGTGAAAAGTGGGTGTTACCAGAAGGGGCTTGTTCTGTATGACAGGTGGTTGGAACTTGGATGAATGTTTTCGTGATGTAAGCCAAAAAAGACAATAATTTCACAGTTATTACATTGTGATTAAAGATTACAAAGGCTAGTATGTTTTTTTCTTTTGGAATGGCATACACAGATTAATCTTTCACAATAAGACCAGGGACATATATTAAGAACGTTTTAGTTGATTTAATTTTCACTAAAACAAATTCTGAATAGATTGAAAGTTTTATGCTAAGAAATATGGACCTTTTGTTATATCCTGGTAGAGACTTAAACCTGTATATACACCAATTCATGGGGACCTAAATTGAGGTCTCCATCAGGAAACAAGCTTATAAATCATACAGATTTTTTTATGTAAGTTTTCTGTAAGGGGTAGGCGTAGGTGTAGGGTGATAGAAAATATGGGTTTTACAGTAGAAAAACCATAATGCCTACGGCGAGTCCCCACAAGGATAACAAACCAGACATGTGCCTGTGTAGGGCATTGATGTTTACAGTGTGGCATCAGTATAAAAATATATTCAAGCAAGTTATTCCCAAGCTTGAAACCAATCGCAGTGATGTTCACTGGTCTGACGAGAGCGAGACAATATTAAAAGTGTGTGAAAATGACTCGCTGGTTTAATTTGCTATTCTTCTCACGGCTGTTTCGTTTTGACACTGCTTCTGTTCTCTATGCTGATGCTCGATCCCCCTCCGGTTGATACCTGAGACGTGACAGTTACCAGGGACTTAAGTTCTTAAACCTCGCAAGGTTCTTTGCTTTTCTCTCCTCTAAAGTGTCCTCTGGGGATCTAAAACCTGCTGTGTTTGATTCCAGTTAAAAGCAAACGTGAATGTAAAGCTATTATTTATATAATAACAAATACGTCGCCTATATAAAAAATTCATTGATATTCTGTATGGCTCTCAGGGTTATAGGATCAGCGACATATCACCTTGTTTGTCCTTATTTTTATTTATTAGAAGTCGAAGTTATTAATAGTTGGCGACAACGTCATGCATTGACCCGATCTCCGCAATGTCCCTTCACACCTAACCTGCAAAAACACAAGGCTGCCTGTCAGTTGTCTTGGTAACCGCCACCAGAGGTGTAGAAATGACCATCTGACCACAAGACAAAGACTAGAATCACATTAATAGCTCTTATTACAATCAGCTAGCGGAGGCTTGTAAAATCTGGTGCTTTGTCTTATCAAAATTCAGCATAGAAAACGAGCATAGCGTTGGTGCTTCATAGTCTAAGTGTCTGAGTTTAAACACACCACGGCTGTTGAACAGCATCTGCAGGCCATTAGTGTGATATACTGTATAATATATAGTGTCGTCAGTCTTGACAGGTAACAGCACTTGTGCATCCAAACTGAATCTGAAATGAACAGCTGCGTTCAAGCGTTTTGTGCTATTTATGGCTCGCACTCAGCGTGAGAGTGACGTCTCTAAGCACTGCGTTTGCTGCTGCAATGATGTGTCTGGTGTTCAAACAGAAGGCCCTCTGACCGGCGGTCTGGGAGCGTTAGCCCACAGAAGCTACGTCTACAATAACATCTTTGTGGCTGCTTTGTTTATCATTAAGTCTGAACAGTGACTTTTTAGTCATTTTGCCGTTGGCTGCAAGACCTAGTGCTATATACAAGATTTGTATTTTATTTCTATTAAAGTGAAATTTCTGCACCATTTACTGCTTTTCAAATCAGCTTACTGTTCAGATAGCATGCTACTATCACAATCTTTGGAGTATATAGTATGTACGTACAATATACAACATTTTCTGTTTGCAATATTACGTTTGCTGTGGAATCCAGCATACAACAAAATATACACTGTCTGCAATGCTGTATCCCACAATGCAATGTCCTCAACTTGACCTTACCATTTCCAATGTGATAAATTAACTGAAAACAATTAGATCCATATTTGTAACATTACAAATGGTAACAAGTGTACTTAACCCTTTAAGAATCCAGCGGGACGCCTAGTGGTGACAGGGTAAAGTCGTCAGACACACAAAAAAAAGTTGAACATGTCATATATCCATGGAAAGCTGAGATTCTTGTGATTTCAACTATGTAAACCATTTTAAGATACAATAAACACAGCATGTACAATCAGTGTCTTTATCAGACCACTTTTTGTTGACAATGAAGACACGCACGATAGTACAGACATACATAGGAATAACACAGTAGGGATGCAATATAACACCAATATAAGAAAAAAAACACAAATTTGAATAATGTACAGAAATATAGGAAAACAATTATTTAGATTATAAATTATAAATATATATATGTAATTTTAAAAGTGTACACATTTTGGATTCTATAAATAAATGTCACTATAATGTGTTTATGCTTCAGTTACTATGTGTCAGCAATTATTGACAGTGAATCTGGATGAGAAACTGAATAGCTCTAAGTGTAACCTTTCATTAGAGCCCAAAATGATGACTGTACATTTAAAAGTACAAAATAACCATATTTTATTCCAAGATGATAATTGGACATTATATAAGATGTAATGAGGTCATGAGACAAAAATAAAACCCAATTTTTGCAGTTGTTTATTGTATGTTATATATAATTGGTATCTAGCAACATTAAAATCACGAGTAGTACTTTATAGCAAAATATAGTTTGGAGAACTGAGTAAATAAATTAAGCCTGGATGTAAGATCTTTTTTGTTGGCTGTACCTTAGTTTGGTTTGATATGAATCAGAGACTTTTCAGAGGTAAAATTCCTGACCTTTCTCAGAGTGATCGTTCAGTTTATGTGGAAATGAGAAAAGAACTGAAACCCAAAGCAGCTGGTAATAACAATGGTAAACATTTACATTTGTGACCTTTCAATCTTGGATATGGAGAATACAAATGTTACCACTTCAATCTTAAAAATGTGTGAAATATATAGATAAGACTTTCCAAATAATTGCACTTTAATTTAATTGCAATTTTTCTATAGGTCATTATATAGCTAAACTGTTGTGGTTACTAAAACGTTTAAAACATGCAACTAGTGTATAATTAAAACTTAAGTCTGATAACCCCTCCACACCCGAAAAATCCAGAAATAAACCAAAGACATGATGAAGTATTTTCATACTGCAGCAAGCCAGGTTATTAATTTTAAAAGTCACATCCTCATGCGTTTTTTTTTTAGGGACTAGCCCTGCCTGTGCTGCCCCATAAAGCGCTAGAGGGGGAGTGTGCCTCCCCTGGCATCCTGCTATAAAATCCTTGGTGTAATTGTAGCATACTGAGGCAGAACAGAAGTAATCAGATCAGTCCCGAGGCTGGGAACATACATGGACACACAGCATCAGCACTGGATTAAATCCTCCTCTACGACTCCCCTCGCTGATTGAGGTATGACGAGTTTCTGCAAGTAGGTAAACGAGAGCGAGGGAGAGAGGAAAAGCCACGAGAGGGAGTGGGAGGAAGAATTAACCAGAAAGGGAGGCAGTGCAGAGCGAGCAAGCGAGAGAGGGGATGGGGAGGGAGTCAAAGGCAGGAAGCAAGCAACAGCCAGTGGAACAGAAATGCAGGGAGTTTGAGGGAGAGTGTGGAAAACGGAAGCCGCCGCCAATGAGGACAACGGGAGTGAAGTGAGGTAAGAGAGAAAGAGGTGCAAGGGTTCAGAGGAAGAAAACACACCGGGATAACATCTGGGAGAGGAAACAACACACCAGAAGGTGGGGGTCAGGGTAGAGAAACATGCAAGAGAAAGTTTAAAGACAGATGAGAAAAACATCTCCTGGAAATGACAAGGCCAGGACACTTAAAGAAGGGACACATCCTCTCGAGAGTCCCCTTCTTGGGCCGCAGAATGTTCTCCGAAACAAAAGGGGTCGGAGAGACACGCATTCAACCCACCACTTCAAGCCAACTACAAAATGGAATACAAAGACCTCAAGCGGACATCTTTGCCTATTTTGGTACTGGGAACCACGGAACGAAAACCTGTGGACCAAAGCAGCAGAATTCCCCACTCAATGGATACACTGGCAAGAAACATTTAGCTGTTCAGGGGGGGTCATGCACAGCTAGACGTGACTGGCCAGATTTGTCAGACCAGCGTGCAGTGGAACCAGCCTCCAGGGAAGGGGCTGCAACATAACAGCGTCTCTGTGAACTACAGCTTGAGAGAATGCAGCTTTGTGGTCCACCGGCACCAGATCGAGCCACACCCCTTCTTGAGGAAGTGTGCTTTGGACACACCAACGCAGTTCAGAGGTCATGGAAACTGTGGAGTGCCTGTTTGTGCAGTGGAGCAACAATCAGGCTCTGTGCGAGGGGCCCTGCTTATGGAACAACATGCATCGGACTGGATGGACGCAAGTGGCACTCACAATTCGACCTTTAATAAGGATGAAGAACTTTACTCTTCTAACGGACATGGAACTTTACGTAGATGCCTGGGACCTGTAATGCAAAACTTAAACGGACCTAGTCTGGCAAATGAAGTTATGCGGTCCTACCAAAGATGTCAACAAAACCAATTCTAACCAGCTTAAGTGTCAAGCAAAGGTCGCCCAAGGGGATCTCAGTGGACCTGGAAGAGGGTCTTACGCTTTCAGCTCTAAGCAGTCGGAGAGAGCTATTCGGGACCAGATCCAAAGAGTTGTTGTGAATCTCGAGGAGGTTTTACATGGCCTGCAAGAGATACATCTGGAAATGAAGGAGGTAGAGGTTTATTTATCACTTGGGGATGTTAACAGATGTTCCTCATAATTAGTTTAACAAAGGGCGGTGTTTAAATGCTGTGTTTAGTTAAATCACAAACTCTTTACTATCCATCAGCTGCCAGATGCTCTAAATGGTCATACTTTAGATAACACGGACCATGAATTTTAAGTTTTAATATTAATCTTCACATAAATAATGAATACTGTTTATAGAGACCCCTGGATTTATTAAGGACTGGGCAATTTCACTTATATGAGGGTATAATGAAACTTTAATGTAGAGAGGATTGGTCTGATCCGCTCCATTTAGCAAATGTATTCAACGTTGGAGAGGAACGTTGGCCAGTGGTTTATAGTTCCCTCAGACAGGCAAGGGCCGCTGTCCGCTCTCAGCTGCAGTTTCATAATCTTGTAAACTAGCCTGTCAGCACTCTTGCGTGAAATGTACCCCATTAGAAACTCAAGACATGTGTAGTACTCAACATTTCCAGGAACTTTTTGCATTAAATGTTAAATAAACTATGCTTTGCCTTCCCCTGGAACGCAGGTGGTCCAGAAGATAGACCTTCTGACGGCGGACATTGATATGGGCAATGAGGATACAGGGGACACTTTCAAAGGATGCCACTCAGGAAGGATAGACACCGAAGTGGCATCATCTCAAGGAGTCTGCTCTGACAAGTCATCCCTCAAAGGACCAACCCCGACTGTGGCACCAGCAGCACATCCCATAAAAGATCAAGGGCTGCCTGATGCAGGTCAACAATGGGAATCAACTCAGGAGTTGGACATTTCTCAAAGAGATACATCAGGGACCGCTTCAAGGCGCAGGAACCAGAAGCCTCCACCTTACCCCTACGCCAGCACAATAGGAAGAGTGAATCTTATAGCAAAAGACAAAGGTCAGAAGACGCCACCCTACCCATTTAAACGGCGACTGCTCTCGACCATTGTTTGAGCAGACCGTGGCTTCAGGGTACAACGTGAAGCATTACACACTCTTCATGGAATACAGTGTTACAGGCACCTTTGCGGTAAGTTTGGGTTTTATTGGACCCGATAACAGAGAGTGCAGAAGCAATTTATAGTACAGACAGTCTCTTAGATCGCAGGTGAACCGTGTAATACCTTTTCTCTTAAGGTCTATAAAGAGGACACGACAGAAACATCATGAACTAATAAATCTTAGAGAGTGACGTGTGACTGGGGACCACTTCTTAGAAATACAGTACGCCAGAGGCTAGCGGGATATTATTTCTAGCCTTAGATGACATCTGGAGTGGGACGCAATCACAATTCCAATCTCCCAACAACCCCCATCTGTTAAAGGATTATTTTTTTTATTGCTTTCCCAAATCTAGTCTAGTGTTTGAAGTCTTGCCTTAGCAATATGTTCTCAGATACACGTACCGAGGATATTTTAATAAAAAGACAATGCAACAGTACTTCTTATTCCAATGTAGGCATTTTTAAACAGGTACTGAAAACAAACATGTGTGAAAGGTTATTTTACATCATTTTATCTCCCTTATGTGTACTGCAATGCTCTTTTCAAGAGTTTTAAAGATGTAGTACGTCATAAAGCATTTCCTTGCTTTAATGTATTTTTAAAAGTCTAAATGCCACAGAATCTAATGTAGGAAAAATGTCACGTTTTCGGTTCAAGACATTCATTTTCTGAACTGCTGACAATGAGAATTATGGCACGGTGCAGATGCTCCTATGTACATTTTGTGGTACCGACAGTCCTTCTGCAGAGCTGAGTGGACAAATCTCACAATATGACCAGAATCTGCACATAGAAGGATTCTCCAGATTTTAGTGTAACTGAAGTCTATGCGGCAGAATTATACAGATTTCGCCCCTTAAAAGTGCAATAAAATGCGAAAATGTCTGCAGATTTTGAGATTATGGTACTTAGAAACAGATAACGCACATTCCCTTTATGAAAAATATTAATACAAGAAGTAATTTCAATTGGCAAACTCTGAAAGTTCTGATAACAGATTTAATAAAAATTCCAGTACATCAGCTATCAGAATAAAGCACAATTTTCTGTCTTTTCCTCCACCACAGAAATAATCAAAGGATTCTGACGTACCACCAAAGATTTAGCGGAAATTCTCTACGTGTGTGCCATTACACCAGCTTAAGAAAGTAAGTATGAGCATGAATGCGCTCGTGATAATCAGATTTGCAGGCATGAAGCCATAGTCAGGCTGAAACCCTAAACCGATAAATTCTGCCAGAAATAGAAATCAATCTACTGCTCTGAACTTAATTTGAAGAAGCCTTCATATCACCTCAAAAATATGAATAAATGTGCATGTACATTTTTTTTTTTCTGGTATAAAAAAGGGCTGGTTGTAGACTTTTCATCTTCCAATCAGTCCAGTTCTTGACCTCTGGCGTAATGCTGCCTCTAGAGGAAATCTCTGTAGTATTTTCTATTACGGAAAGTTTTTTATTTCATAGCTTCCCAGGGTTTGATTTCCTTTGCTTGACGTATGACAGTGAGCAGTTAAGTGGCAGAGTGTCCATAGCTGTCAAATAAATGTACTCGAGTGATGGGACGATCTTCTCTCGGATCGGCCAATCAGAGTTCATCGTGGTGTGTCTGACCAATGACAGCGAGCTTGGAAAGCTCTGAATGGAATTTCCCTTCTCTGTGGGTCACTGAACGACAGAATAAAGATGTGCTTGATTAGAAGCATTTATATACAGTATTACCAAGATTGACTTTTCCAAACCTATAAAACACCATTTTAAATGTCTCTGCTATTTCCAGGTTTCCCATAGCGGTGTCAGCCTGGTTGGAAGTAGGAATATGCAGACTCACCTGAAGACTCTAACACAATGTACTCTTCTTCTTTCAAAGCGACATCCCTCTGTCCACCCACAGCCATCTGGGACTGAGAAGAAGAGAAAAAGAGAGAATGAGTGACAAGATATTAACAGAGAAGCCTAGAGAGACGGGCTGAATAACAAAGAGATCCTCACTAAGGAAACAAAGGAGACATGGAACGCTTTTGAACTTTTCTTATTTATACAGGGGACAAGGCCACAAGGATGTCACCGTCATCCCGCTACTGAGAATTTCAATTTAATCGGAAGATAAAGATGTTTTCACAAAGTCTTGATATGCAACACCTGTACAAAAAGGGCTGACTGCTTTTGATCTGAGAGCGACGAGCGTTAGGAATCTGAATTAAGGTTTGATCTGCGGCAGATGTCAATGTCACGACTAAGGATACATTTTAAACAAGATCTTCAAAAACCTGTGCCAATTCTTTGTATGTGCAAAGCACAGAAATAAAAAGTCGTCATTTGAATATTCTTGGTCGTTGAAATGCGTTAAAAGCTAATTTCTTCATATTGAATCATACATTCTACGGATTGCTGAATTTTTCACTCAGTTGATATGGTGTTAAGTCATGAAGGATAGCTGAAGTTAATGTGATACTTACATATGCGGTGGCGTATTCAATCTTGGCTCCTTTTATCTCGGCTTTGAACTGGGTAAAAAACAAGTAGGACTTCCCTTGGGGCCTATCGTGAAAAGAAAATCAATATTGTCTCTTCTTTCATCTTAAATGACATGACAATGTTTGAAAACCAAGATTACACTTGCTTGTACTTCAGAGTAAACCTCATTTTTGGTATTGCATATTGAGTACAGCCGCCAAAAACCAATGCAACGGTGTTTTGAAAGTTACCTCCATACTGAACAGGAAAACATCTGGTCATCGTCACTTAGTCCAACACTCATTTGCCATTGCTAGAGGAAATTAAAGCACAAAGGGTTCACATTTTAGTCTGAAACTGCGCATTTCTGTGAAATCGGGATGTTTTACAAAAGTGCATAATTGCTACAATTTCCGGGTCGTTAGTGCCAGAGTGACAAATGTCTTGATGTCATAACAATAGTTGGCATTGTCAACAAATGCTTAAGACACAAAGCTATGAATTTTAAGAGGGCCCAACAGCAATGTTTAATTTCCTCATATTATCTTTGAAAATATAATAAACATCTCAGCACATGGGATGGAAAGTAATGATAAAAACAAAGTTATCTAATAATGAAGCAATAACAAAAGTGCAACAAAATTAAATCATACGTTTTGTTATTGTACTAACTTTATATTTTGTGAACTGTATATAACTTACATTTATCTCCAACACACTTATATAACCAACAGTGTTTATAAATACCAGAAACTATGTCTTACCTCATTGGTTCCTCCTTGGCACGCATATGTGAAGGTGCATTTATACTTTTTCTAAAACGAAACCAAGACACAGATCACTGTAAAGAGCTAAACAGGTTTACAATGCCAAGCGTCCACCTACGAGATATGCAAATGTCCTAGACCAGTGCTTCCCAAACCTGTCCTGGAGGACTCCCTGCCCTGCACATTTTGTATATCTCCCTAATCAGACACACCCAATTTAGTTCTTGCAGTCTTCACTAACGAGCTGAATCAGGTGTGTTAGGTAAGGGAGACATACAAAAGGAGTAGGGCAGGGGGTCTGGTTTGGGAAGCACTGTCCCAGACTAAACTGAACTTTTAAAGATGGCTCTGCATTGAAATGATGTTGTTGACCCTTACAAAAAGAACCATGGTAACGATAGCTCCTGTCAAAGACCTAGTTATTAATACTACAGTAAAAATAAAAAGGTTTCTGGAAGATTTTGACGTGGTACGCATGAAAACACTACTTCACACATACGGGGTATTTAGCAACGGTCAAGTAATATAGACTACTTCATGAGGACTTTCTTAGCATTTTCGCCATCCACTTTCATTCGATAGAAAAGCGCATTTCGGATATTTACAGAAGAAATCAGGTCATACGGTGTCGGTGAATTAATCATGTTTTAGTTTTTGACTAAACTATTCCTTTCAAACGTAAACTCGTGTCGCTAGTGAACAGTCCAATGAGAAGACGACGGGTGGATTTCCTGACAACGCGTCGCGCTTTATCAAACACAGCATCCACTCATTACTAGCAGTTTCATTTTAACAGATACAAGGTACAGTAGTGCACTAATATACTTTAAAATGTAGAAATGACTGAGTAAACACGAAATCGATGCAAATCAATCAGTGGAAAATACACGATGTTACCGTTCGACTCACACAAACAAGGTTTAACATGTTCTAAAAACGTGTTATCGAATATCGCGATGTTAAAATATCAACGTTACTCACGAGTTTAGCAGAGAAAGTCTGCACAACTCCTCCAGGTTTGACATCGAAGTCGAGTGTTTTAGTTCTGTCAGCAAAAGCGCGCACCGCGCACAACACGACCAGTAGCAGCAGAAGCGTTACGCACGAGCTTGTGTGATCATTACATGCCATGCTGCTTTATGGAGGAGAGATCTGTGTTAATGTTGTGAATGAAAAGATGCCAGCACTGTTCCTGTATGTTCTTCATAGGATGGGGGGAGTTCTGTGGCTCAAGGGGTTGAGCATCTAGTGGACTGGAGTAGAATAACAACTCATTTCTACGCTACAGTGGCCCTGAAGTTATCTGGACACTAACGGTCATGCACATTCAAATTTATGGATATTGCTTTAATGACATGGCTTTGAATATACAAAAATAGCACTATTACTGTACATTCAAATCATGTAAATATAGGCTAGTATTTGAATGTGAACATAAGCCTTCTCCTTATGAAAGTTAACCATTGTTTTATTATAGTAAAAGTGTAGTAACATGTTTTTTTAGTGCTTTGTATAACCAAAGTTTTACAATATCATGGTTGAATAATGGTTAGTGTAGCAAAACCATGGTTAATCTGTGGATTTAATAGTTTAACTATTGTTTATTTGTAATAAAACCATTGTTGTTTTTGTAGGAGTAATGTTGTTATTGTACATAAAGACCCCACTATTAATCAGAAATGTTTTCCCTTCTCCAAACATCATTCACCGTCAGTTTTTTCCTCTTCAATGAGTGCCTTGTTTATGATTTACAGTAGCCCCCTTGTGGATTTTTTTAATGTATTTATTTAAATGAACACATAATAATCAAATTTCTCAGCTGCAGTTCTTCTCCATAGTCAACAGAGGCGAGTTTCCTTCTGAATCCAGCTCTCGTATGAATGTTTCTCTGTCCACGACGGCTCTGGGATTTCTCGTTCTCGTGTTATTTTAAATGTTCAAGCAGAAGGGAACGTTTCCGGAGACTTTGTTGCACTCTCGGCGTGTTTGGAGATCATGAGCAAACTGAACTTTCATGACTGACGTCTGGCTGTGTTGATGTTACACCATAGACCCGGTTTTAACTCAGCCTTGACCACAATTACTTCAGAAGATTATGAATGTATGACCCAGTGGTTAAAGCTAAATAAACTAGTAGTAAAACATATGTGACCCTCTCTGTGAAAACCCAATTTTTGGTGATTTACTGTTTTCTACATAAAATCATCATTCATGAGGTAAAGAGCATTCTGTGAAATGTACCCTTTATATATTAAATATTGACCAAGTAAGGTCACGTCAAAGATTGAAATCATTTCCAGCATACCAAAGATTTTCAACTAAACAAAAATGGGAATCGGGTCTGGAGTGTTCTTATAATGATAGTGATTGGTGTACTCTTCTAGAAAAGTCACAAACTGTATTGCTATCCACCAAACACAGACAAATCCAATTTAACATCTTACACAGAACATATTACACCCCCTATAGACTAAACACATTTAATGGTGGGATCTCTGCCATGTGTCAAAGATGTACAATCTCTACTGGGACTCTTCTTCATATGCTCTGGAGTTGTCCAGCCTTAGAGACATTCTGGAAGTATGTTATTGCAACAATTTCTGAAATATCAAAGAATCATATTGATCCTGATCCTAAAATTTGGATACTTGGTGATATCAGTTCACTTCGCATGACCTATCATGAAGGCGATTTTATTTTGCTTGCAAGCACTGCAGCTAAAAAATGCATACTTAAAAACTGGAAATCAGAGAACCCCCCCCCCCCCAAGTCTTTGAACAAATAATTTCCTTGTGTTTTACTAAAGCTTTAGCACCAAAGTCAGAGAAATCAGAGAACCCCCCCCCCCCCCCCCCAGAGCGAAAACACTGGATTAATGAGCTTGTATCTTATAGTACCCCTGAGAAAATACTATATTCTGTCAGGAAAAACCCACATACTTTGACTGTATTTGGGGCCCTTTTCTTGATGCACTACCGTTGTTAGGCTTTAATGATTGACCAGTTTGTATATTAATTGTTATGTGTATTTTCCTTTCTCTTATTTTCTTACTTCAATCTCTGGACATTATTGTTTTTATTCATTATATTGTTAATTATTGTAATTCTACCTTTATTTAACATTGTTATGACAAATGTTTTGACAAACATTTGAGACAATTTGGCCATGTGTGGGGGGTGTGTGTGTGTGTGTGGGGGGGGGTGTGTGGGTGTGTTCATTTTATTTTTTGTTTTTTTCTTTTCCTTTTTTGCTAACTGTTAAAAAAAGGAATATTCTGATATTCTTAGTACTTTTGCATACTAAATAATTTTATGTATATTCCCAATAAACATATCTTTACAAAAAAAAAAGATTGAAATCATAGTGAAATTAATATGAATGAAACTTTGATCTCATAATTCAATATTTGAGACTTTAGCCTGGATTTCACAGAGAGGGTCACATATTTATGACTAAATGAAAGGACCATAAAAATCTGGGTGAGCTCTCAACTTTATTTCTACATGTTTTAATGATGCACGCCTTTGTGAAACAATAGATATTTTATCAATCAGTCTTTGAACAATTCATTTCCTTGAGTTGTACTAAAACTTTAGCACCAAAGTTAACACCAAATCACAGCATAGAAGATGTAATTGAATACTTTCTTAAATGACAAAAGGTTAATAACCATCACGTAGCATTATTAGCATTTATCTTTACTGAATATGTCAGTCGCTTTACTAAAAGAGAGTCAGCTGAGAACATAAATGAAGTAAAAATAAGTCAAGTTATTCCTATATCAGTGTTAATTGATTTCATCTCAGCATCTCTGGAGCTTTGAATGAAGTAAACTGGATCAGTATCTGTGAAATAAAGAAACATCATTAAAGTGTTAGCAGTGCTAAAGAAACGTCTGATTCAACACGTTCGTAAAGCTTACCCTGTGATTCTGCAGTTATTAGCTTGAACGTATGACCCTGTGTATCTGAGGTCACATCTAACAACGTTATTGGAGAAATCCGACTCTTGCACCTGGCAAACCTGGGTTCACGGTTACCCTGTCAATGGGTCACGTAGTTTAAAAACATGTTTCTACATTTTGGTATTGCTAAATAATGCAAGTGACCACTGTATAACTCACTTTTAAAATATAATCTCCTGGAGAAACATCTGTAATATCAATCCACTGACAGTCGATGTTGGCGTGGTATGTGTCAAAGCAGCCCGGGCCCAATCCCTGCATGCTCCCACAAAAACAACCGGCTATGGCTTAATCGTCTAAAACAAGAGATTAGACACAAGTAAGTGTATTCTCTTAACCTGTGTGTGAGCGGTGCAGGCGTATCTTCTCCTCACACCCCGGATCACAGCTGGTGCTCTCCAAACAGAAACGGCTTTATGTCCCTCAGCCACCTTTCTGCTCGTGGAGACGTCCAGGAGCTCATAATCGGCTGAAGGCATCATGCTGTGATAATGTCTTTTAAGATAAAAAAACAAGTCATACAATCAAATAACGTAGTTAATCAAGTATAAAAGAGTGCTTTTGAACTATACTAAGCTGTTTGTTAACAATTCTGTTCTCAGCAATGCAAATGTTAGATTCCTGAGGCATACAAACATGTATATTGCTGAATTAATTTGAAGGTGAAATGATTTTAAAAATGTGTAAATAGCATAAAACCCAGTCACACCAATGATAAAGATTTAAAAGGCGTCCCTATCGTATCACTGCACTAGTTCAAGTTCACATCAGTTTTTTCTCCAGCTGATGAATGATTGAAACAATTGAAGGCCAATCAGAACACACTCGACTTTTTGTCTTAGCGGTTCCTGGAGATGCCAAATAGTAGTGGCCCGCAAACAGGAAGCCAAACTATATGTACCCTGAAGGGGCGGAGTTGGTCAATTACAGTTTTTTATATAGTCCTCACTTTCATTGCTTGAGTCATTACATCAAAAATGTTGAACTAGTTGTCAAATCTGTCAAGCAAATTTTATAAAAATGTGTAAATCTTTTTTTCCTGAAAATTGTCTCCTAAATTGAACAATTTCTCTCAGGTGAACCTCAGCTTTTATGTTTGTTGTTAAATAAGGGTTGTATTTTATTATTTTGCACAATGCTGTGAAACAAATTAGTATTGCAAAGAGCATATGCAGTAAAAATGTGAAACATACATATTCAGTGTCTTGTACTCAGATACCTCACTAAATACAGTAATGTCTAACTTTACTGTAGTTTTTCAAACGGCTGTGCAAATAGTATATAGTGCTGTTTTGAGCATTTTCAGGAAGTGTCACACAAAATCTGACTTTTTTTTTGCATTGGAAAACATTTACAGAGTAAACTGTCATAATGAAAACATGACAGCCATTTGACTATCTTGATCATAAACAGCGGTGTCGGGACTTTTCATCTTGATGACGCTGACACTTTCATTGACACGAGTACTTGCTTTTGAGGAACGAGCAAGTGACACGCTTTTGCAGGTTATCAACTAGGTTTTGCAGTTTGTACTAATTGTTTTGAGAAATGCATTAACTGTTGTGCAAATGTAAATAGTGATGTGAGAAATGCACCAAAGCGACTGAGAAAAACTGTAAGAATGTTTAGGCCTACATTTCATGAATGGTTATGTTTTCTGCTGTTCAAGGTAATAATAGAACTTGTTAGCGGTGATGATTATTAAAGTGGTGTTGGTAAGATAATCCAAATGATGTAACTTGTATAATGTGCAGTTAGTGACTTATGAGGGGTTACGATTGGTCAGTTTGAATATGAAGGAGGAGATTAAAACTATAAAAGAACAGAGAAATGTTTGGAAGGGTGTTTGTTGGATCAGTAGCCAACGGTGTATCCTATTTTTTGTTATGAATGAGTTGTATTTTGAATAGTTAATTTTTTCCCCCTTGGGTAAATTCTTTATTTACAATGGACATTTTGCTTTGGTCCTTGTTACACCTTTTTTGGAATTTGTGGCACGTGGAATTAAAAACAAGAATTTGAATTTGGACATTTCTGGAGTTTTTGCCGTTTGTTTAGCCACTGCACCGACCATCTTACCACATGGCCTTAACACTAAATAATAAGACCGTATCTCTCTGATGTGTGAGTGTTGGTCAGAAACCTACTGATGGCAGCTGTGCCATTCCCACTGATGATGTGGTTTCACTGGGAGAAAATCGGCTGTGCCTTGATTTTTGACCCTCTGAGGAAATCTGAGAAGCACTCTGTAATCAAGGTCTCTCACTCTCGAGCTGTACGCTGAACTTGAGAAAGAGGAGAGATTTCATTTAAAGGTGTGAACTATTTAGTGCTTTAGTAGTTCGGTGGCTAATAGTCAGTACCTGGAGAGGCAGTGCTCCTCTGCAGCACATCGTAATGTGTACATCTGGACTCTCTGGATATAAGATGCTGCTTGGATATAGTGTGGATCAGGAATCAGATCAGGCAGACCTGGAAAACATTGTTAGAACTTAATAATTAACATTTAAATTGATTGAAAATTAGGGATATTATCCTTTACGTTATCCTTTAAGTGCTCAGAGATGAATATCATTGATATGTATTTAAGGTGTCTGAACAATACAGATGTTTATAAATGTATTTAGGCTCTTAAAAACTTAAAATAAAAAGTTTGCCAGAGGTAAAGCATCAGCTCGATCACTTTTCGTTGGGATTTGACACTAGAGACCATGACGGTCGGTAATGTCATTTATCGCTTTATTATAAATCTACATCATAAATACAGTTATGCGTTGAAATGTGAGCTGATATGCGCCAACAGTGGGCGCCAAATACAATGTGAGATTAATTTATTCTTACAAAAATGTCCTATGAATCTTACTTTAACGCCCTCTAAGTCATTGGATAAAAAGGTACAAAGGTTGTCTTACCGTTATGAAAATACCTTGCAGCATGACCCGTTTCTCTCTGAGGAGATCCATGGCCACTTCCATACGGGAGCAGATTATAGTAAAACGAGTTTCTGTTGTCTGCTTGAGGATTAGTTGGTTCATCCCCAATTATACCGTCACCTCCTCGTTCCTCGGCCTGGAAGGGAGGCTGTATATCTCTGTAGTCAACAGTTACCGAAGGTGCAGCTAAATTGGTTCTTGTACTCCCAGTCAAAGGGGAAAGTTGGGGTTGAGGGAGCAGAATCTCAGATTGAATAGTGGATGGGTTTCCAGTAGCTGATGTGCGTTTTGGCATTGGTGTGCTGGTAACTAAATCATGGCGTCTGGACGCTCTTGAGTTCCCGGAGGCGTCCAGTGTACTTGTGCCAGTTGGTGCTGTCCCAGATGGCACGGACTGGGGCACTTCATCTGAAGAAAGTGCAGGTCTTTTTGTATGCAAAGGCAACTGGTTATTATTTCCAATGTGAGATGCATAACCAGATATCATGTAGGGTCTTGCGTCCGTACTGTACTCTGGCACAGAGTTTGAATGCACCACATGTCCAACTGTGTGTATCTTAGTATTGGCAGAACGTCCCATGAAAATCCTGCTCGAGAATGCTGGCATATGCCTCGTCAGGAAAAACCTTGCGTTGCGTTTTCCAGAAACAGGTGTGTGGTACTGAGAGCCGGTGCTCAGTAAACTGTACACCTTTCCGTTAGTTTCCCACTTAACCTTGTGTCTCCAGGGTCCATGGTGCTGTGCGGTGCTCAAACAAAGCAGGATGCACAGGTTTATGGAGAACAAGAGAATAAATGAATATTTTGGCATTTTAAATGAATCGTGTATTTGTAATGTTGAGCAAGAGTTAATGCAGCACTTTGTGCTCCCAGAAGCGTTTAAATAAGCCCAGGTTCAGATGAAGGCGGTACATGAGGCG